>VXBB01010841.1:36488-118315 GCA_013399915.1 Illadopsis cleaveri
AGGACACAGACTTACGCTGTGCCGAGGGGAGGCTTAGGCAGGACAGCAGGTGCAGTTTTTTCCCAGAAAGGCTGACAGGGCATGGGCGGCCCAGGGCCGTATTGGAAACACCGTCGCTACAGGTGTTTAAGGCGGTGGCCGAGTGGTCCAGTTGCAGGGTAGTGTTCGGCCGTGGGTTGAACGCGACACTGTCAGGCCTCGCTGTGGCTGGGGTGGAGAGGAGCCCTCATTGCTCCAGATGATGACGGTGTTATGCGCCCTCCCCGCTCGTCCCAGAGCGCCAGCTCCTCCCGCCCGGGCCGGCGCTGCCCGCGGCCCCGAGTGCGCCTGCGCGGCCCGTGGCGGTTGGTTCGAGCGCCGCCATGGCGGGCCCGGGACCCGGTNAAATATATATGATAACTTTTTTTTTTTGCCATAGTAGTTGCCAGCCTTACCTAGAATGTGTTAGGTGTGTTTGCGATTTTTTTTTTAACGCCTAGTAATTAGCTCTGTTGTTAAAGAGCAGGAAATTGTTCCATATCTAATCAATCAGGAATCAAACCCCTGGTTCATTAGAAACTACTGCAGTGACCAGACAGTTAATTATGATGGGTATCATTCCCTTGCTAAGGTACAGCAATGAGATTTTATACCAGACGAGGTCTTTGCATTCAGATGAATGAACTATATTGTGGTTCCTCACTTTCTATTACTTTTGCTGACAAGTCAGAACTGATCTGCCTAAAAATTCAGCAGCAAAGACCCTTCCCCCGTGCTGGTGTTTCAAAAGCTTTTGATACTTAGTAGAAGTACTTGCTGGCCAGGCAGCTTTATTTTGCCTGAATTCTGTTTGTCTTTCAGTGAAACAAACTTTTGCTGTTGTTTTTATGCCTCTCTGTTCCCTGGGTCAAATGCTTCCAGTGTGTCCGGGGATAACAGGCCTTCAGTGCTCAAAGTCATGCTGCGGGGGAAGTCGTATGGTGGAAAAATACCCATGAGCAACCAAAGATGCGGAGACATTGAAAGTGGGTTTGAGTTAGGTACATAGTTGGATTGGGATACTGAGTTAGTCCTGGAGTCATTAAATGAACACAAAACCCAGCCTTTTTTTTCATAGGAAAAGTGGCTTGCCATTTTAGGATCAGGAACGATCCCAAATGCAATGTGAAGATTTTGAGTTTTTTAGCAGCTAAAATCAGGCTTTATGTGCCCTTAGTTCTTGCAGACAGATTAGATGGTGTTCTAGACTCTATGGGGAATTTTTCTTGGGGAATATTCTGCTTTGAACTGCAGAACTGTACTTTTTAAAGAAAAGTAATTTTTAAAACTTATGTTTAAAAAACTGTTACTGAGGCTTCAGTGTTTGCAAGGAAGAAAGTGTTACATGTGTTTGTGTGCTTTGTTATTTCATTAAAAAGTAGTCATTCAAGGGCAGGAAAATACAGGAGTTGATCACTTGTTCTAGGGCATAGCAGAGAGATGCAGTGAACCAAGATCATGAGAGCTGCCATGAGTCTGATATTTTGTATTGTGCATTTAACTGATTTTGCTTGTGGCCTAAAATTTCTGTCATTCAGTTTTTTAGTATGTACTTATAAATAAGTAAGAAAAAGTAGAGCAGGAAACTTTGGTATAAAAAGCCTAGATATGAAGGTAGATGGCACTGTTTCTGGGATTACCTAATTCTGCTTTCATGCTTTTATTTTATGTTACTGTCTTCATAGTGCTTTATAGTTTCTCAAATATTCTAACCTATAACACTACGAGCATCTTGTTATTAGACTGTAGAGAATATATTTGCCTCTTTGTGTTAATATGAGGACCGTTTATGTATTTAAAAAAAACCACCTCCCTTTTCAAAGCCAGTAGTTTGTAGTAAGAATTCTGTCACAAGGTGTGACAGTTTAACTGTTAAACCTGTAAGTTGTAACATACTTTTTCCATGAAAATTCTGACTAGAGTACAGTGGTTTTGTGCTTTCTTGTAGGATTGCCCCTCAGGAGGATTGCATACCAAATGTAAAAGCAGAAGCTCCTTAGTTTACGAAGGTAATACAAAGCAATGGTGCTTTGATATCTTTTACAGGGGAAATATATACTAAAGCTGTATTGTTCCTAAAATTATTTAGTTCTGTACTCTCATTTTAAATAGATAGGTAAGCTTGCTCAGGGTGATGCTTGGGAGCCAGCCTGGGAATGGTAACAAGAGCACAAAGGATGTTTTGGAACAATGGCTCACAGCCTGTTTGTCTTTGAGTACTGCTTGAATTAGTTGGTAGCAGTCCACTTCATAATGCATGTATTTAGCTTTAAAGATACATAAATGTTTAATATTTAGAATGCATTTGGTCTTTTTCAGAAACTGGTGCATAGGGACAGCAGGCTAAATCAATGCATTTGTCAGACTTCAGTTACAGAAAAATTTCTATAGGCTGACAACCTCTAAAATTTCAGAAAGATAAATCTGATGTGAAAGTGAAATAATTCTTACTGTGGCTTAAACTGTTATAATTAAGTTCATAATTCATCAGGTTGCATCAGTGGTGGTTTTGATTCTTAAACCTACGTGGCAAGTACTTCTAATAAGTCCTTATTGATTTCTTAATGTCAGCTTCTCAAATTCAAAATAAAATTGTTGCAATTTTTTGTATTTCAGGCAACACTGACAGCTCACAGAAAAATATAACTATTTCTTTATCAAATTGTTCTTTAGAGTCAGGATTTACTGAAACTGGAAGAGAGAACAGATCAGATCATGATTTCCAAAAAGGTTTGAAAGACTGGGATTGGTAGGAGGTGTTTTTATTTCTCTGTTTTTTATTTTCTCTTATAATCCAGATAAACAATGTTATTTGGACCATGCAAAAGTTGGTTTAACTTTCTTATTTTCTTGATAAATAAAGAATTGTTTATGGCCAATTTATGACATAATGAGGGTGCTGATTTTGATGAGGAATATTGTTTTACTTTCTAATCTAATCTGTGTATGTTGGAATTGCTAAGAGGATACAGGAATGACATAAACTGAACTAGGTGATAAAATAACTAGGAGGAAAGTGAATAGCCTAGAGTGATAAACAGATTTGTGTTTATTTAGAGATAATACAGTTCCAGAGGCCAAGAAATCTCTTTTCAGGGCTATTTTTCACCAAACTGGAAAAATATAATTTTTTAGTTCTCCAGGAATTTGGTGGTTTGTGGTGAGAGAAGAGTGTTGGTTTTACCTGTTGCTTACATGTGCCTACACCATGAAAAGCCTAGTTATGTAACAACTCTTAAGTCAGCAGCAGGTAATTGCTGTGGTTGAGATTTGTGAGTAATAATGCCTTTCATCCAAATTATTTAACTCTCCTATTTGTTATCAGTAAAAATATCAAAGTCTTACATTAAGCAATGTTTGCTCTTTTTATACAGACTTCTTTCAGTGCTCTGTTATGTATCATGTTGGAAAGGAACTGAGTTATTTAAAATTACTGCTCTTTTGTACTTCTAGTTTTGATGAGCAAGATTTTGTTTGTGATTCAAGTGGTCTAGAAGAAAATAGCATTATTTGTTCTGAAACTGATGCAATTCAAAATACAGCTCTATACATGGGTACAGGTAATAAATATTCAATTTTATACATTCTTACAACTCTCTGTGAAGTATAACATGTAACTTTAAAATCTTCCTAGTAAATGTTTCTATTCAATTGAGAAATACACTAGGCACCTAAAATGTATTTTAATGGGAGCATTTAACCTTTCAGTATGAGTATTTTCTTTAGAATTATTTTAGGAGGTTCAGACATACTTGAAGCAGTACTAATGTGGTAAAATTCTCATGTGGTGTCCAGTAGTTTCTTAAATCTTGTTCTGTTTAGTTAGGTGTCACCCTGAGGTCTAATCAGCAAATCACTTGCCTGAGCCCTTACAAAAATAATAGGAGATTTTGGTGACATGATTCAGTCTGTGCATAGATTCCATACACATATCTCTGGTATTTCTATATTGCAGTGGAGGGCATAGTTTTACTTATAAAATTGTTTTCTTGATCAGTTTTAATAAATCATGAGCAAGAACTTTAATCCAATCTCTGTAATTCTTTAGATTACTTTCACATTTTGATACACCTCGCTCTATACTTGTAATTCTGAATTCCTAGAACACATTTTTGCTGGTTTTATACAATAATCACATCAATATTTAGCTAGGAGTGATTTTTTAATGTAAAATGCCTTTTTTCCATGCCCACAGGCCTCACTTCACCATCTCATTTGGCTGCAAATACTCAAAAAAATAGGGACCAAATTATCAACGATGGTTTGTTGAAGAAAATTTTGCGTGGAACTGGTGCTCAGGCACGCAATAGTCAAGGTTTAATACCACCTCACATCAGTCAAATTTATGATGAGTTATTTGTCATACATCAGAAGCTTCAGGTAGGAACTGGAATCACCTTAAATTTTTTCTTGAATAGTGCTATGAAGGTTCTCACTTTCCAGAAAGAAATCTGAAACTACTTATATATTAAAACTATTGGTTTTTACTATTACTTTATACCAATCACAGTTACTTATATACTAAATCTGTGTCTTCATCTGCCTCGTCCCCTAGATTAATTCAGTGATTCAGTAATGGTGCTTTGACTTGAATTTTAGGTAGACCAGGTAGATGGGTAGGTGGGCAGATTCAACTTGAGGGAGTTGGAACACTTGTGTTTCTATATCCAAGACTGTGTTGTGACACGCTCTGGGTGTACAGGGAAGCACCCACAACCATTGCTTCTCTTGAGAACATCTGAAACTGTTCTGACTCTGGGCATTCCAAAGTGCTTGCCTTCATGGCCTCCTCCAAAACCCCTCTATTCATCCCACCAGTTCATCTCCAGCAGGTATAGGCTGCTAACAAAAGAACCTCCTACCTATATGGTTTTACTCTGTAATAGTTCCTGAGCTTCTGCTGGATCCCCTGCCATAATTATCTTCTGCAACATATGAGATAAAAATGATTTTTTATATTTTTTTTTCTTCATCACTTTTTCAGGGATGCTTCTCACTAGTTGAAGACACAATATCTTTAATCTAGTGTTCAACATAGACAGTCACATCAGATTCTGTTCTGTCCTACAGTTAATACCATTATCCAAGTATTTTAGAAGCAAAAGCCAAAGTTTAATTTTCTAGAGCAACAAAGAGTTGAATTTTATAATTTGAGGGGCTGAACCATTCCAATGCACGTGGAAGTCTTTTGGGTTAATGTGGGAGGAAACTGGACAGAGGTGGCCATCAGGATACTTTGTATTAGTAAGCTCTTGTGTAACTATAATTTCACAAGGAGCTAAGCGTGGGACCAAATATTAAATTCAGCATAATTTGGGAAGATTTCATGTGGGATTTTAAAGTAGTTTAATATTTCTTTATTGATACAGAGAGAAGCTTCAGCACAGCAGGAGTATGCTTTGCAACTGCAGAAACGAGAACGTTGTCTAACAGAACAAGAAACGTTGCTTTTTACACATGAAGCAGCTTTGGCTAAAATAAGAGCTGTTGAGGAAGAAGTTCACACAAAAATTGCAGATATAAAAGAGGTGAAATAATATATTTAATGGTAGATATTGCTCTATATGCCCTTTTCATTTGTAGTTATCTTAAGCCATCACATGTTTGCTGGAAATCCTGCTTATTTATTTGAAATCCTTGAAATCCCCAAAGGAAGGATTTAAATAAAAAGTACTGAACGATATTGCTAAGAGTTTTTGTATGACTTCTGTTTCAGAATGGTGCATTTACTCGTCTGATGTGTAGTACCTTTTACAGTTACAAGTTAGAAAAAGGAGGGGTTTTTTTTTGTAAAATAGTGAAGGCTATGTGACCAATATTAGAGAAAAAAGTAGTCTATCTGTAGTTGTGTGTAAGTTAAATGAGTATCTTTGCAATAGATGTAGTTGTAGTGGATTTCCTTGGGAATGCTTTAAGACACATTGACATCTTACAACATAACACCTGTTGCAGAGAGTACTAGCAAACAAAGACTGAAAAAGTTCAGAGGAAGACGAGCCTGACTTTGGGGATGTGGGAAGAAAGAGTAGTGAAGACGAGTGAATTCATGGTACAGGAGAAATGAAAGCTGGAATATTTTCAGTAAAATAAAACCTTGCTATTTTACCAAATCTGAGGTACTTAAATCTAAGGTCCAGAGAAGATTAAATATGAAACAAATTTCAGGGGTAAGAGATGAATGACAATGGATATGCAGGTTGTATTTAATAATTCATATGCTTGTGTTGTAAACCAGAGCCCCAGTCTCTACAAGGCATAGGATTAGTTTCTCACTCTGGTGATTCAGAGTAAGCAAAACCAGAAACATGAGCTGAAACCTCAAAACACCTTCACAATTTTTTGTAAATATTTGGAAGAGTGAGCTGTAAGTAAAAGCTTTGTTGTTGATTTTAGTTCACAAACCCGTCCCACATCTGAATTTTTTGAGAAATATACATGTATATAGATGGTCTGGGTAGAAAAGGCACCAGTAGGAGCTATAGGCTGTGCATGTTGCTCTCAGTTTCTGTATAGATCCTTCTTAATAGGCAGTACAGCTCTTGTTTTTCTTACTGCTGACTGAATGTGCAAATTTGGACATGAAAAACTTGATATTTGAAAGTTTGTCTGTCTCTTTTAACACTTAACTGGAACTTAATGTTTCTAGAATAGTCTCTTTTAAAACATGATTTTAAATTTGATATTTCTATAGCAACATGAGGCAGAAGTTAAGCAGCTGACAGAAGCCTTGAGAGAAATAACTAAAGAAAATAGGAGGCTGAAGTCATCATTTGACAGCTTGAAGGAAGTGAATGACACTTTAAGAAAACAGGTAAAATTATTTCCTGTTACAAATAATTCTACAAGTTACGGTCAACAATTCTAAATATTTGAGCAGCTTCAATTTGCAAAATTGCTGACCTTCTGTTTCTCTGAGAAGAATTGTGTGAATGACTGAAAATACTTTTCTCACCTGTTTCTAGTACTAGAAATTTAGCCTTTCTGACCTTTTACCGTATAAAAAAGAAGTTGGATTTATTCCACTGACTCACTAGCAACAGCTTATTGTTAGGAAGGGAAAATCCATTGAGAATGGATGGACAGAATGTATATTATGATGTAATGGAATCCACTCTGTGCAGATTTGCTGTGCCAAATTGCTATGCTGATTCTATTAAATAAAAAATAGAATGTTTAACTTCAGTTTGATCAGTATTTTCAGTTATTTTTGCAAATTTTAATGAAGGCAGTATTTTCTCACTACTTCACCACTGGCATGGTGTTTCACAGTAGTGCGTAGAGTAGGAATTTGTCTCACTTGACTGTTAAGTCTGATCTAATATGGTAATACACAAATTATCTAAATTATTCAAACGTTGTTTATTCATTGGACTAATTAATGTTCTGATAATCTGAATACAATAAAAATCTACAGCAGAGCCTTATTCTTTCCCTTAAGAAGGCCAGACCTAACTCCTAGGATGTTGATGATTCTGATGCAACTCATCTGTCTTATTTTCTCTCACTATAAAATCTTTGCATTTCTCTGCAAACTGAGGGCTCCTGTGATGATTATGCTGCTCATTGTTGTATAGATAGAGCATATTTTTTTTATTTCAATGGAGGTTGCAGTTTTCCTGATCTCTTTTCACCAAGCAAACTGGTTTTTTAGTGTGGTCGGTAACCACCTTCCCCATTAACAAGACTATTATGCCATTCTTGAATTTGTGCTCATTTTGATGTCGCTTTTTCATGAAAAGTGATCAAATGTGAAGTGCCTGTATATCTAGAGTATCATAGTGGTGCTTATTTTTCCCCTGCACTCTGAAAGGTTGTGCTGCAGGTCAACAATGAGACACTGCTGCTGTTTATCCTGGAAGTGATAAGAGTCTCACACCTTGGAATTGTTCAAAAGCTGCCTGGACATGGCAGCTAGTTCTTCATGGCCCATCTTGAGCTGGGGGGTTGGATCAGATGTCTTCCACAGGTGCTCTCAAATCTCAGCCTATCTATGATCCTGTAATTTGTTGAGGGAGGTGGATGATAGTTTTGTTTCTATCACTTTTCATGCTAATAAGAAAAAACTTGGACTTTAATAATTTAGCTGCTCAACAACAACATCAAGTTAATTCACTGTGATAATTAAGTCAAGAAGTGAGTTTTGAGTTTACAGTTTTGAATATTTCTGCTTCTTTCAGTTAAGTGATGTAACTGAGTTAAACAAGAAGTTGGAAGGTCAAGCACAAAAAGTAAAATCTCGTTTAGAGAATCTACAGGTAAGATTTGTTCTTACATGTACCTGCTTTTATAGGTAACCAGTGAAATATAATTCATTGTTATATTTTGTTGTAGAGGAAGCATGAATTTTCAATGGTACGTAAATCTAACAATTTGTGTCAAGTGATGAAAGAAAGCAAACCTGTGAAACAGGAAAAAGTGATGGCAACATCAAAACCTGCTACGGTAAGAATTAAACAGAAGTCTTGAATCTTTTCATTCAAAAGACATTAGGCAGTGTAAAGTTCTCTGTGCATCTGCTATAAATTGCAAAATTTAACTTCTAATTTTATTGTATGAGTTACACTAAGAGGAGAAACAGATTGTATTGGGGGAAAACCCACACTTAACAAAGAATTAAGTTTGTTGCTAAAAATATACCTTGGATTTCATATTCCTTATGTGTATATTTTTATTTATATGGCAAGTTTTCCTCCTCATATCATTGTCTTTTCATCTGCCAATTAGAATTATAACCTGTATCCACTGTCACAGGTTTCTTTTGCTGCATCAGAACAAATCTTAGACTCATTCTGGTTACTGCTACAGTACAGCACTATCCTTATGAATAACACCAGGAAAAAAGTAGTCTTTCAAAAGTATCCAATAAAGAACCTTAATCTTCTAAACCAAAAGTGGTATACTACTGTTATTTTTTTCAGAAATAATCTTTAGTAAAGGACAGAGATTAAATCCAGTGTTGATTCACAGTTCAAAAACAGTCACTTTTTTCCCTTAAAGAACCATCGTATATCACTTAATGAAATTATTTCTGTCTCCATGTAGTTCCATTTATGGTATTACTCTGCCAGCATCTCTCAGCTGGTTATGCTTTTTTCCCAGCAAGAGGTAAACTGTGAAATGAGAAAGATATTCACACCACCCTATCTAATTGATCTATAATGAATGCCTTAAAACTGTGCTGTCTATATATAGTCAACAAATTCTCTTTATATAGGTTTTAGGATACTTTGGTTGTACATGAAATACAAATAGTATCAGTAGTTACAGTTCTGAGTGAAGAGGAAAAGGGTTATCTAAAGGTAGAAGAAAACTTCTGAGGTCTTTAGGGAATTGTTCATGCAGCCTGTCTTCAGGTATCTGGATTTCTTTTGTAGAGTATTTCATTGTGGTGTAGTAGAGCCAAGATGAGAGTTTCTTGAAGTCTTTGTTCTTTTTTTTAAACAACGCTAGTTACCCAGTTAAATTTATCAACAGTGGATTGCATGAAATGAAACAATGTAGGTCTCGTGCATTGAAATAACAATTTCCTCATGAGAAGGACGTTAAAGACTTCTTTTCTCCTGTAATTCATTTGTCCAGAATTATAAAGTGTAATGATTCTGTATGTGAATTCTTTTTCAAGCTGTTTTATTACCAATTGACCAAGTACAAAATAAATTATGGGTATATGTTGTTCACACCCAGAAACCATCACAGTAGGTGTTTGTTTTGCACTGAGGAGTGAGGTGTCAGAGAAGGAAACACTGTGCGGTTCTGTCTGGCTCTTTGTAAGAAAGACCTTAATGGCTTCATTAAATTGCTAATAAGACAGAGTAAAAGGAGGGATATAGAGAGTGAGTAAAAATTGTGTCCCTTTAGGTGCTGGGAATATTGTGTTCGTGCAGCATCAAATGGAGCCCTAGTGGACTTTTACCAGGGCATGCTGAGCAGAGCCTGTCCATTGAAAGAAGCCCCCTTTTCCCTTTTTTTTGGCCACTCAACATATGTATCATTTTCTTGCAAGAAAGATGAAGGACGTTCTGGGAGAAGGACTTGTTGCCCTTTTAGACAAGGCAAGGCCAGGCAGGATCCTGCAGCCAACCACAGGATAAACTGCAATTGGTTGTTCTGTGCAGTGCAGCACAGCACAGACTGCACCTGTTCAGGTTAACTGTGGTGTGGGTCTCTGACTCCCTGCTGTACTGTGGTCTCCCAGTCAGGACTGCCACCTTCCAACCTTTGATGTGCACACAGTTTGCCTTTCCCAGAGATACTGTAAGTTACAGTTACATTAATACTATACAGGCTTCTCAAACCCTAGGTACAAGACCCAGCAGAGCACACATGGCCTGTTCAAGATCACTGTCTCCTTAGATACATTTTCCACAGGCTCACACTACAGTAACTCACCTCTCAGATTTTATCAGGCATAAAATTCTCATCCTTTCTATTATGCGTAATATTTCATAGCTAATGTACTCTCATGTATTTCAGTCTGTTACTATTTTAGCTTAGAAAAAGCATTACATTGAAAGCTGAAATACATGATGTTGTAAATATATTACAGCTACCATTGAATTCACAAGTTTATGAGCTTCTAACTTACCTTATGGATTGGATCTCTGAGCAGCATCTTAGTAAAATTGAAGCACAAGAAGAGAGAAAGGACACTCATAAACCTATGGTTACCCAGAGCTCAGAGAACCCCTGTACTCAGGAAAAGTGTATGAAGGTAAAGGGGTTTGGGTTATTTGCTTGTGTTAATACGTTTTCAGATTTTGGTGTGTTTTAAATGATTCTGAGAGTGTTACAGGTCAGCATGTAATTAAAACAAAATAATTGTTAGTAAGTCAATATTCATTCCAGCAGTGAGATATAATAATTTGTCATTTGTAAAGCATACAGATAATTTTTAATAAAAAGTGTTGTGGCCTGTCTCAACCTGAGAGTTTCAGCATTTTATTTCAGCTGAATTCTCTGAGGTGATAACTTGTCTTGTGTTTATGTTTTAAGGAGATCAACAGGTCAAATTTAAAGTATTTTAATGCCTATTTAGATAGTAAAATTCCAATTTATCACCAATAAAAGGTGATGCTATGCTGTATTTCAACATATCTATTGTTTTTTCTTGTGATACCAAGGTTTAGAAATTGGTGAGGTGTTCAGAAAATTCACTTCTTTTTATTTATTCATTGTATAAAAGATTTGTAGCCACTGTGGTTGGATTTACTGAGATTGAGCTCACATGTATCTCCACTCTACATGGAAACGTGTAAAATTTAAAACTTGTGTATGCTTATAATTCTGTTAGCTGCACTGGATCAACCCAGAGAATATTTGCATATATAGTCTGATAAACTCCAAGAGAAAGTTAGGAGGTTTGTTTGGTTTTTACTTACACTTAGCTTATAGATTAGGTCATATACTGCATGTAATTCTATTCTTGTATATTTTTGCAGCTTTTGCCTATAGTTACTGAGCAACTCCAGTGGATGCCATATGTGAATCCTAAACTACATGTGCCTGTGATTAAATTTATTTACTGGTCTGTAAGACAGATAGACACTGATACACAGGTAAAACAAGTAGTCTCTATGCAGTATGTTTTTTAAAAAAAATCATGGAAGATATTAATGGATTTTGCATATTAAGTGCATATGAAAAATTGATGTTTTCAGGTAGCATATAGAAAAGAAACTGCCATCTTTTTAAAATGTAAATTCATAGTGTTCACCACAGACAGGTGGCAAATGAAAAACAAACTCTTTTTCAAGTTAAATTTAAATTTTGCATTGTATATCTAAATGTGGTTTTCCTGTGTATGTGATCTCTCTTGTGATGTCTGAGCACATCTGAAACTATATTTTTGCATATGTATTATCAAAACTTGCACTAGAGAAGGCAGTTATTTTATTGTGTATTCTATGAATGAGATTTGTTAAAAGTGATGGAAGTGAGTGGCAAAGCCGTGAAGAAATTTTGATTTTTCTGTCCTCTGCTTGCTGTCTAACCACAAGACATTCCTTGCTCTTTTTGACTAGACTGCCATAAGAAAATATTTAGCAATATAATAAAGAAAAAGACAGTAGTGGCACTGTAAAGACCCAGCATAGTGCTGTCAATCTTCACTTGCTAAATCAGATGCTAAAAACTTTGTAAATATCCTGCGTTTAAATTCAATACAATAGTAAGATGTTGGGTTCAGTTCTACTAAACAAGCATATTGTGAAGTTTGATTCTGTGGAAATATTTCTGTAGAGTTTATGATGAAAGTCTCATATATGTTACCTGTACAGTGTTCTTAAGCTTCTTATTTAGACCTTCATTCTGTAAATGCTTGTAAAGGCTATAACTTCAGGCAAGCTTACAAAATTGAGTTGACTGAAACAGCTTTTTCTGGAACCAGAGGCAACTTAAATAATGTCAGAGTATCCAGGAGCCTCACTAATCAGTCTCTTGCTGAAGTGTGTGTTGATAAGGCACCATGTTAATATTGTTCAACTGCTTTTAGAACACAAAGCAGTATTTCCTATACTGATTATATTCCTATGCATGGTCAAAGCATTTGCAATTTAATATTTAAATGCATGGAAAACATATGGATGTCATATTTTAATATTTGCACTAACTGTATGCACTATTTGAAGCAGCATGCAAAAATGAGATCAACCATAAGGAGACTTGGCAAAGATATTTTCAAAGGCATAGTGAGTAAGGGAAACCCACACAGTTCTTCTGAACAGTCTACAGAGAGTAAATCAAAGTCAGCAGCTTTCTTTAAGAGTTTCTGTATGCCTCTGAGGTTTCTGTCAACTTTGATTGTGCTTCTAACAGTGAAACAAGGTAAGTCAAGATTTTTTTTACATTAATTTATCTATTTCAGTCATGTGTCTGGACAAAAAGCATTTTAATGATACTGATAGAGTCCATTATGCTTTATTAGTGAAAAGTGATTTTACTTGGGTATTGTGAAGCAAAATATACAAGTATGAATCTTGCTATTATTCATTTCATGTTAGAATTTTTGTGGATTTTTTGATGTGATGACTTGTCAGACAAGTCAGCATTTCTTAAGTGGGGAAGAAGATAAAGGTTTCAAAGTAGACACTGCAAGATTACACAAATCAGATTGTGTCTGGCCAGTGTCAGAAAAGATGTGGAAAATACAACTCCAATAAGATAACTTTTCTCAGCTGATTTGTTAACTGCTGCCTTCAGTTATGAAGTCTTCTCTTTCTTAAAGAGAAACAGGGAACAAGGTGTTGCAGATCCTTTTCTATGGAAATCAGGCAGAAAAATAATTCTATACCATTAAGAGCAGGTGCAAGATGTGATTGCTGCTTACCTGCAGCAACTTAGCAGTACTGTGTGTCTGCATAACTGGGATTTTCTGCAAGAATAAATTTTACAAGGATAGCATAAGAATGAACATCTCTGTAACCCTTTTCCAACTCTTTGTGGTACTAACCACTTACTTTTCCCTTTTCAAAGACATTTTAAGAGCATGGATCATGGTGAAAGCAGGTAATTTTTTAGTGGGGTTACAGCTGAGCAATCTAACCTAACCTCAGAGATGGTCCTGCTTTTGATAGGAAGGTTGGAGTAGATTCCAACCTAAATTATTCCATGTTTCTATTTTTGCTACCATTTCTTATCAGAATGGTTTGTATTTTAAAATATCTTTACAAGTAACACGTTTCTTTTGTCAATAACATGAAGAGATTGATACAGGTTACAGAGATGTTAATTTTCAAGGTACTCCTGAAATACTATGCCAAAATGTCAAAATCAGATGCCTGCTTTGGCATCTGATATTTTTAGTCTTTTCCATGAAATATGTTGAATTTTGGGGCATTTCTTAGACAGCAGAGATCTGCATCACAAAATCGCTACAATCTGTGGCACCCTGATTGACACTAAACATGAATGCCAAAGATTTTAAATGCATAAATAATGAAGAGAGTTTTTGTTCACAGAATTCATGCTTCTGGATTAGATGTTTAAGCACATTAGTATGTTTTTATGCCTAGTGACCTGTGCAGTATTTATATTGTGAGTATTTCTAGAAAACATGGGAATAAAACATGGTGTAAGACCATTCATGAACTGACACAATGCTCCAGCTGTTGGAGGGAACTATTTCAGTCAACATATTTTGGTGAAGTATGCTAATTAGTCTCAAATTGAGACTCATATTCTAGGAATGTTTGATAAAAACAATGCAAGAAGAATTGAAATAAAAAACTAGTCATTGCAGGGACTGATTTACCCTGAGCAGATGAACACTGTTGATTAGAATGAATCAGTTTAGCTTCTCATGGTTGCTTTTTACTGTTGGCTTCTGTAACACAGAAAATATGATCTGTTGTTAAACATATGTCAGATATCACCGTGTATGAATTTCGATCACTCTGACAACATGGCACTAATGATCTGGTGATAAAATAGCAGATTTGGTTTGAACAGATGTCCTCATTCCTTCAAAACGTCAGTATCCAGCAGATGGCACTGTAGTTAAACTTATGCAGTAGGATAAATTGTTTCCTTCTGCTTCATTTTCTGTGCTTCAGATGATCAATGCAATTCCAAGATACTGAGGAAGATTTGACAGCAGGAACTTAAGAAAATAGATTGGTTCACTTAGTCTATATCCTTCGTATAATTTCTCACAATGGATGAGAATATAAAATGTTTATACTTAAACTACAGCTTTTAATAGAAGGAATGGGACTAGTTGCTCTCATGAAAATAATTGCTCTCACTCAGACAAATCAGCCACTGACTCCCTTAATAGAGGTTTCCCAGATGTTGAAACCAACATTGTCTCAAACTATGTGAGTTTGTATTTTCTTTTCTCTTTAACAAATATTTGCAGGACTTTACATTTGTAAGTATATTTTTTTTAAACATGAATTGTAGATAGTCTTTTTCTCCACTCACAATAAATTTTTAAGGAATAAAAATAGACAGAGGGTGTCTTTAAATAAAAACTAAATTTAATATTTCAGCTATTTAACTTTTAAATGTGTATCTGCTGTGGTAACTGTCAGATAGTTGTTCATACGGCTTAATGAAACAATGATTGTAGTTTTATTGCCTGTATTCTGATATTTTCAGTGGATTACCTGGCTCAGGCATTTGAGTCCCTTCGCATAGACTTGAAGACAGATGAAGGGAAGGCCTTATTTTTGGAATACCAATGTGTGCCTATCATATTAAATCACCTAAAAGTATCCAGTACAAGTCTGCTTTCCAGTGCTCTTGACGGATTACTTCAGATGACCATGGAATCTGGTAAATTTGGGTAATTACAAAAAAACCCCCATGATTAAAACAGGTGGGGGAAGCATAAAAGCAGTGTTAAAGCAGTATAAAAATACAGTGTAAAAACTGTATAAATAGCCTAATGTACTATTAGCAATTCTTTGTATTGTGTACATTCAGTAAAGACATAAAATGTATTTCTGAATTGTCTGTCTTTTTCTGAGTCATCTTGTGTTTTCTTCTCCCTCTCAGCCACTGTATTTTGTATTTTGTCCTGGTTACTTTCTTATTTCTTGCTGTGAATTTCTTGTAGCTATTTTTTGTTTGGCTTTCCAGTTTATTCCACTGTACTACCTTGCTGATATTTTTCTTTGAAGTCAAGCTGTGCCAGGGAAGCCAAATCATGAAAACCTGCCAGAAGGTGGAGATAAAAAATAGGTTCTATTTTAATTCTTCTCCTAGTTTGAATGAACAACTCATCCCCAATCATTTTTCAATTTGTAGTTTGGAAATGGTATTTCTAGATGAGATGGTTATGTTTTGCTGAATTTTACTGTGCTTTGGCCCTAAAAAAGCACTTATTTGTCACAGCATTTTTCCAGGTGACACAGGTAAGGATCAATTGATAACCACCTGGATGAGCATGAAGGTAGTGACACATTCCAATGCCATGTTGAATGAACCTTGTGAGTGGTTGTTTTTTTTTAAGATAAAATCACTCACTGCCTTTAAGAACAGAAATGTGTATTGTTTTGGAAGTATTTTGTTATTATGCATTGTATTAGTTAAATAGAAAGCGTGTTTGGCTTAGGATGGTATAACATTGGGAAAAAAGCAATTTTCTAGCAAATTAAGTTCAAAAAATATTTAGCTGAAGTTCTGTTCTTCCTTGCAGTCTTTTTCTGACCAGGTAATTAATGCAGCCTTACCCTATTCTTCCTAATACCCCTAACTGTGATTGGAAAAGAATTAATTGAATGCTCTAAGGTAACAATCTAAGCAAGATGGGCAGTATTTGGTATTTCTTTGGGCAATAACTGTGACAGTACATCTTCTGTTACCTAGCCGTAGTCATTCTGGTATACTAGGTGCCTGCAGTTTGAAGAATAATGAAGATATATTGTGTGACTCAAATTTCGCTTACTTGATTCTCAGAGAAGTTGTATCTATGTGAAATCAGGGGAGGAAGAGTACTGGTTAATTAAATTGACATTTGGTGGAAAATTATTTCTTGGCAACTGGATATAAAGCCTTATATAGAGCCTTACTCTTTGGTAAAATAAATTGCCAATACACAAATTAGGCATATTTTGCTCTTTTCCAATATATAGCGTTTTGCAAGAAATTTTCAACAATGAGAAATAATGTTGCTGATGGGAAATTGTGTTTTCTTTCCTTGGTAAGTTTCCAATTAGAAAGTCATTAAAAGACAAACTTTGGAAGGCGGCAGTAACTATTCAGAAGAGAACTCTGTGTTAGAGTAAAACAAGAATTCATGCTCAGTTTTAAAGCTATATTCATGTGCAGCCCTAAATATGAAGACACAGGTAGTGGCCCTATACTAAAATACGGAGTCATATTACCCCAAAAGACAGCATCCAATCAGCAGGAGGCAAAGTCTAAACTTCTACTGTTTTATGTAATATACACCATCCTAGGCATTCTCTCAATTCGTTGCAGTAATTTTCTGGCTCTATGAGTGTTACAGTATTCTTGCTCAAAAATATACCTTTAGAGATTGAAGTGATTACAAATTAAATTGGAAGAAAGGCCAGTGGAGATTTTTCTAGCATATAATTTTCTATGACTTTATTTTTAAGGTGTTACTTTCTTTTTTATGAGGTGTTTTTACAGATTCGAATCACTTGTCCAAGCTGAAAAATGTGAATCAGACATGAAATAATTACTGTGTTGCAGTGCTACTCCCTGTAACTGCTTGTACCTTTTTTTAATAGTAAGCAATGAATACTAATGTTTCTGTGCAGTCCAGGCGTATCTGAGGTCCTTAGGTAGGTTCTCTCCCCTGTAAGAAATTATTTTTCTTGTGTTCCAGAAATGAAGCCTAGGTTTCCCTCATATATTAAGGATAATTACTTAAGCTGCATATGAAGAATCACAGAATCATAGAATATGCTGGGTTGGAAGGGACCCAATCAGGATCATCACATCCAATGCCTGGCCCTGTGCAGGACAACCCAAGAGTCACACCCTGTGCTCAAGAGCATTGTGCAAATGCTTCTTGAATACAGACAGGCTTGGTGCTGTGACCACTTCCCTGAGGAGCCAGTTCCAGTGTTCAACCACCCTTTCCATCGATATCCAACCTAAACCTCCCCTGACCCAGGTTCATGCCATTTGCTTCATTTCTGTTGCTGGTCATGAGAGTGAAGTGATCAGTGTCTGCCCTTCCTCTTCTCTGTATGAGGATATTGAAGACTGCAAAGAGGTCTCCCCATTATAGTGGGATGGCCCTGGCTGGACACCAGGTGCCCACCAAATCACTCTGACACTCCCCTCTTCAGCAGAACAGGGGAAAGAAAATAAGATTGAAGAAATAAATTGTGGGCCAAAATAAAGGCAGTTTATTAAAGCAAAAGCAAAGTCTACACATGGAAAGACAAAGGAGACCAAAAGATCCCAGTAGGTAGTGTCTGGCCACTTCCTGGGAAGTGGGGCTTCAGCATGCATGGAGTTTGCTCCAGAAGGTGTGTCATAAATAAGGAATGCCCCCTTCCCCTCTCGTGCTGCCTTCCCCCTCCTCTTTTTTCTTAGCTTCTATTGCTGAGCAAATACCATATGGTATGGGAGTCACTTCAGGTCAGCTGTTCTGCCTGTGTCCCCTCCCAGTATCTTGCCCAACCCCAGCCTGCTGGTGAGGGGGAATTTTGGAGACAGTGTTGACACTGCTGGCACTGCTTAGCAGTAGCCAGGGGCTGGTGTGTTACCAGCACCTTTCTAGATACCAGTACAAAGCACAGCACTTTGAGGGCTGCTGTGAACAAAATTAACTCTGTCTCAGCCAGACCCAGTACACCCGATCATTACATATTTGGAATTATAACAATGTGTCTGATATACAGAATATATATGTGTATGGTATAAATATATACATATGCCAATCTTGTTTGCCTCCCCTCTTTTACAAAAATCTTAAGGCCTAAGGAGGAGGTAAAATGTTCTTGTCATATACAAACTCATTCATAGTTGGACCAAAGGCTGACTTTTAAATGTCAGGGGTGAAAAAAGTTGAGGTTAGTATGCTCCTCAAGGCATAAGAGTGAGAGGAAACTGTTAAGATGTTATGCAGTAATTCAGACAGTTTACTTTGTGTCAAAAGAACTTCAGTTTCAGTTTACTTTTATGCTCTTATAGTGCTGGGGTTTTTTCCATATTCCAGTACTTTTGTGGATTCTATTCATTACTTTTACTGTTAGTAGATTTTAGGAACTAAATTTTGCAGCTGTGTGGGTCCTTACCTAACCACTTGCATTTTGTTAGTGAATTGCTTATTTTAACCTATGCTAGACACTTAATAAGTAACTGACATGAAATTGTAGGTAATTCTTAGGATAAATGATATAATTCTAAATAATTTATGTTATATTTCTTGTTGTTTATATAATGGTGAATTTTTTTTCAGATGAGCTCAGTGGCCTAAGTTGCAGTCTAGTTGGTTTATTTAGCTCTCTTTAGGGGAAATGATAGATTTCTTCTAAATTCCACAGTTGTGAGAGGTAACAGCTTCTTGTGAACTTGACAGTAGAAAATCAACTCCACAAAGATACTTTATCTCTTCTCTCTTATTACATTCTGCTAATATTTTTGTTTAAAAATATACATAATGGTGTATAAATTGCTATAGCTGTATTTTTACTGTAGATATTTCATTGGTTCCATGGTCAGATAGGAGGACTGTCAGTTCAGTTATATCCTTTTCAGTTTCTTTCTTGTTCTCCATACCCGTTACCAGTATTTCAATCCGTGTTTGTTTTCTGGAGGATGCTCACCTTTCCCTTACTGCAAAGATTGACTGATAAAAGCTGAGTCAAGGGAGCAAGTCCTACAAGTCATGGTGCTTTTTTCCTTGAATCTGAGGCTTCAGATGAGGGCATCTTTCTTGCTTTTCATTGAGGAAAAGGGTTAAGACATCTGTTTCTGCTCATTTAATAGGGAAAAAAGATTTCAGTACCACAGCTTTTGAAGGTTTCCTTTATTTAAGGAAAGCAGCTTCCAGGCCATGGTGTTTGGTTTTTAGTCCCATCTCTAACCTATGACCCTTCTGAAGACAGATCTAAAACCAAAATCTTCTCTGATAGAATTGTCATAGAAAGTGGGGTTAGTATCTTGTTAAATGCTGAATGGTTTGGTGATAGATTTCTACAAATGCAAAGTGCTCTGACTGTCTTTGAAATTTTGAGAGCAAAACATTTTAACTGCTGCATGCTGATGTTTCAGTTTAGTCAAATGGCAAATAATGTATTTTTTGCTTAACAAAGCTCTTACCGTTTCCCGTTAAAATTACTATTAAAATTAATGTTGGATAATTAAAGTAATAGTTACTTCTAATCATCCAGATTGTTACAATATGAAACAGTGGCTTCCAGGACATCTTCATACCCCAAAGCTCCCTCCCTAAGACTACACATTTCATTTCTCAGCAGATCTTGTTTCTAGGACAGTAGTTACAGCACACTGTTCAAGAGAATTTCTGGATACCAGACTTGAAATATTTTCTGGAAACAATCTAGTAATAAGTGGCATGACCTCATCAAGAAAACTTGTTCTGTGGATGTTGAAGAACATCACATCATTGGTATTAAATCACCTTGTAGTTGAATACTTGTCGTATGCAATCTTGTTCAATAGTGTTCTTCCTGTCTCCTCACACAGCTGCCTGTGTTTTAACTTGTGAATCAGTTAAACAGGTTTCAAACGATGTAGGGAGTATGTATTCACCTATCAAAAATACCATTGTTAACTGCAGTCTAGTTCATGCCTGATTTGAAATCTGTTGGCAGAGAGCTCCCTGCCTCAGTTTCACATTTTGCACTTTTATACAAAGACATCATATGTCTTAAACTCTTCCTGCAGTGATATCTGACTGCTGTCAGATAGATTAATAGGTTCCCCTTTCTCAACCTTAAGTTCATTCAATGAAATCAAAACTTACCTGCTCACTGGACATTACAAAACACTGGCATTTGCTTTAAATTAAACTTAAGTGTTCTTTGTCTCCAAGCCTATTTCTGTTTTGCAGAGAGTATATTTTATATTAGTGTGTACTTACTGACAAATCAAAATGAGAGCACATTAAAAAAAATCTCAAAATTATATTTATCAAGTTTACTTAAATTACAAGTAATTTATGGCACATTCTGGTAGGGCTTAAATGTGATTTCTTAACCATATTGTTATAACTGAAGAATTTTAATAACTGCAAAGCGAGCTGTATTTACACATTCACAGAACCTTACTTTTAGTTTTAAATTTTTTTTGGAAGAAAATATTATTGTCATGGATAACCAAGTCTGTGTCCAGATGCACTTGTCTCGTAGGGAAGTTAATGAAGATAAAAGGATTTTCTCCATAGTAAGAAGCTGTGCTTATTTACATGTAAACTGAAATCTTCTTATGTTGACTATCTGTAGGACACTCCTCTTTTCCTTTTTTGCTGGAATGCTTCCATAACTGATGCTAGGAGTTCTACAGCATGCACTGTTCTGTGGGTACTCTAAAATAATGGTCAGGATTTTCCAAGAAAACTCAAACTCGCCCCTTTATTCTTCCTCTTGAGTCTTAGCATTTTGAGATTTTACAGACTACAAGCAGTGAAAGTTTGGGGTAAAAAATGCCCTTATGCTTAAACAGATTAAAATTTAACATTTTCCAGCATATTATCTTTATCTTTTCAAGTGAGTTTATTCTGCAGAACTGAAAGGATAAAAATGTGAAGGTTGTGAATATTGTATAAAGGTAGGATTCCCCTAGCCTCTGTGAAAAGCAGATGTGAAACTGTCCTAAGGAGTTGTG
The DNA here is from genome assembly GCA_013399915.1 of Illadopsis cleaveri. NCBI lineage: Eukaryota > Metazoa > Chordata > Aves > Passeriformes > Timaliidae > Illadopsis > Illadopsis cleaveri. The sequence goes on from VXBB01010841.1 coordinate 57,780, forward strand.
TTTTGAAGCTATAGTGATAGAAATGATTTACAGCTTACGTGGCTTGAACATTGAAATACAAACCATTTAAAAGGAAATCCTTCCTCTATTATCCTATCTTACCTTTGTAATTTTTATTCATTCTTCTGAAAATAGTGGATAATTGTGTTGGATTAGTAGATGTTTTAGTTTAATATTTTAACCACTGATAAGGATCTCTGACACTTAAATGCAGCCTAGCTAATGTACAGCCCCCCCATATGTGCTGACAGCAAGCAAGTACAACAAAACTTTGCACACATTTTTGTTAATTAATTTAAAATTTAGTTTGAATACTTCAATTTTGATGAAGTTCATTTAGTATGAAGTACCCCTCTCTATTAACAAATAACGTCTGTATCATTATTTGCTCCCTTTTCTAGTAGCAGTCATGTAATGCTTAGCCATTCTGAATTTTAGACCCCTGTCTCATTCACTCCTAGGAAATAAACAGAAGGAACCATTAAATACAATTTGTAGAGCCAAGTATGCATTTTGCAAATAAATCTTCACTGTGTTTTTTAGGGGTTTTTAGGGTAATAATGTCATTCTTAAGCAGAATTATCAGATATTATTTTGAAGGTAGATGTGAATGCCAACTTTTAAAAAGTATTTGATGTTAAAAAGAGTTGTTTATATCAGTATTTGGATATAGACATCCACTTTCCAGTCAACTTAAGTTATGAAATCTTTAGAACACTGAAGTTTATTCAAGTAAGCTCTTATTTACTAAACTTGTGTATTTTAAATAAAAAGTTTACCGTTTTATAGTTTTCCATAAAATGATTTAAGTAGGAAAAATATTTTTATAAACATTTTGTTTTGCATTCTACTATCAGAACTACTGTACTTTTTAGCCAGCTTTTTTTCAAGCAATGTCATAATTGAAATAATTCCATAAAGAAAGACTTTCCTTGGAAGCGGAAAATAAAAATTGTGTAGTTAGAGTAACATCTATGCATTGTCAGAGCTCAGACTTTATATACCTGCTCACTTGCAATCTAATGTTACAGAACTACAGGTGAGGCTAAGTGATGTTTATTTATGTTAAGGTTTTCTTAGAGTTTGTCATTGTGTTTGGAACAAAGCCCCTTCAGGTGTACACTGAGAGAGCTGTGATTCCTTCTGTGATTCTGATATTTCATTAGGCCTTTTCTGGCTTCTTGAAAAAAGCAACTCATAGTAGTGTACCACTTCAATTTAAAATGCTACCTAGGTTATTTGTAAAATGTCTTTTTCTCTGTCAGGCCTCATTAAAATCAGTCTTTAATGATAAGACCATGTTGATTGCTCATAGACGAGCTGAGTTCAATCAGCACAGCAAAAGCTTTCATCCTCTGATGATCAAATCCATCCTTTGATCCACTGATAATCAGTGATTTTCCAGGAAAAATATATGTTGATTCTTAGTATATCAACTTTATGCTTCTGCTATTCTAGTAAGTAAGATAATTCTGATTTCCATGTATTTTATACTGCTGCATTCTAAGTAGGCAGTTCCAGCATTGAATTTTATTAGACTATTCCTACCTTTATGCTCTAGTCATTAATTAGTACAGCAGACAAGTGCAATTGCAAAAATCAGTGTTTAAAACTGAAGTTCATTTTTAGTGAATTCCTTACACAACACACTTTCCAGCCACTCTACTAACCCCCATTTTCTGCAATATTATATCACACATTGCTTTCTCAAATGATACTGAAGTCTAGATTAGTTCTAACTGCTGCATTTATTTACCAAACAAAAATATCTGACTGGTTTGCCTCAACAACAGTAGTTCCTATGCACATACTCACAGATAAACCTGTAGTACATTTTATTTTCTTTTTTATTTCTCTGCTTTAGTTCCTGAAAATAACTTTAGATTTTTACTGAAGGGCATGTATGTTCAGTTTTCCACTTCTTTGGTCCAAATCCAACAAATACGTTACATTGATTGTTCTCTCTTTGCAAAGGGCTTCTTCCTGACTTGTTTTTTACCAGTTTGGGATTTTTTAACTTGTTTTTTTACCCACCAAACAGTGCACTCTTCCATACAGCCAGTTTTTCCAGGAGAATGCCGTGGAAAACAGTGTTAAAGGTTTTACTAAAGTCCAGGTAAAAAATATCCAGTCTTTTCCACATCCACCAAGCAAGTTACTTTGCTGTAGATGGAGATGAGGTTGGTCAAGCAGGACCTGCCTTTCATAACTCGGTGTTTGTGCTGATTTGGCCTGATCCCTGCATATGCCATATGGTGGCACTCAGAAGGACCTGCTCCATGACCTTCCCTGGCACCAAGGTTGGGCTGACAGCCCTCTAGTTCCCTGAATTGTCATTCTGACCCTTCTTGTAGATGGTGTCACATTTGCCAGCCTCCAGGTACCTGGGACTTTCCACATTAACCAGGATGTTGGTAAATGATGGAATGTGGCTCTTGGTGAGCATTTCCCACTGGCTTCCTGGATACCTTTTGGTGGATCCCGTCTAGTCCTTGTTTGTGTGTGTGTAGTGTATCAGGTCACTGACCATTTCCCCTTGGATTATGAGAGCTTTGTTCTGCTCCGTGTCCCTGTCTCCCAGCTGGGGAGGCTGGGTACCTGGAAAACAACTGGTCTTGTTATTAAAGACTGAGGCAGTGAAGGCTTTAGTAGTCTTTTCCTCATCCTTTGTCACTATGTTTCCACCTCACGTCCAGTAAAGGGTGTTGATACTCCTTAGCCCTCCTTGTGTTGTTAATGTGTCCATAGAAACATGTTTGTTGTCTATTACACCAATAGCCAGACTAAGTTCTACTTGGGCTTTGGCCCTTCTGATTGTCTCTCTCCATGACTTCACAATACCCTTGCAGTCCTCCTGAGTTGCCTGTCACTTCTTCCAAAAGGCCATAAACTTTTTTTTTCCCCTTGAGTTCTAGCCAAACCTCCTTTTTCAGTCAGGCCGGTCTGCTTCCCCACCAACTTGTCTTTTGGCATATGGGGACAGCTTGTTCCTGTGCCTTAAGATTTCTTTCTTGAAGAATGTCCAGCCTTCCTGGACTCCCTTGCCCCTCAGGACTGTCTCCTATCATCCCACTGACTCTCTCCATCAGTCTCTTAAACAGACTAAAGTCTGGAAGTCTCAGTTAGTAGTTCTGCAGGCCTCCTTCCTTACTTCTCCAAGAATAAAAAACTCTTATCATTTTGTGATGTCTGTGTGCAAGACGGCCTCCAGCCATCACATCACCCTCAACTCCTTCTCTGTTCACAAACAGCAGAACCAATGGGGAGACTTCCCTAATTGGCTTCCTCACCATCTGTCAGGTAGTTCTCAAGTCACTCCAGGAACCTCCTGGACTGTGTCCCCTCTACTATGTTGTATGTCCAGCAGGCATCAAGTAAGGTGAAGTCCCTGTGAGAACAAATGAGAATTATGAGACATCTCCCCCATTTTTACAGAGTAGTTCATCTGCCTTTTGCACCTGGTTGGGTGACTCTCAGCAGGATGTCTGCCTTGGCCTTTCCCCTGATTCTTAGCCCCAAACACTCAACCCTGTCATCACCTTCATAAAGCTCTAAACAGTCAAAAAACACCATAAAATACAGGGCTATCCCAATATTTTTTTCTGGAGGTAGTCTCCAGTTGCCATATGAGAATTACATTGGTTTCCTACACATTGTGTCCCTTGTCTGTTCGAGTGTCTTGAACACCCTAGGAAACTGAAGAGCAATTCAGACCATACTGAGGTCAACACATAGTGGGTGACCAGCTGAAATTGCCACTTGGGCTCTGTTAACTCAGCCTCGCCCATGCAGGCACCTACACTGTGCTCTAACCACTAACACTGAACAGTCCTGGCTACTGATTACAGGAGAAAATATTAAATTCAGCAAATGGTTCAAATCTTCTGGGTGATTCTTAGGGGCAGTTGGTTATAAGCAGGTGGTGTTGATGTTTCCTTTGAAGTGTTTCTGCTGTGGTGCACAGTTACCTTTTGCATTCAGTAACTTTTCCACACTAGTAGACACTGCTGCATCGTTCACTTGCATTGCTGAGACACGTTCTCCTTTCTCCCAGCAGATCCTCTCTCAATTAGAAAATGAGGCAAAACTGTAATCGTTAATTTGTTGAAACATGAACTTAGATTTGTCATTTTATTTCCTGAAGTGACATAGCTTTAGGTGTGAAACAGAATTTTCTGGGTAACTATAGCTGGTGAGATTTAATGCTGTGTGACTGATTACTTTGAGGGTAAATTTCATATGAATTCTGTCAACAGTGATAAATTGCTTATCGTTTGTTGCAGTCTACCAATCAAGCTAAGTTAATGCAACTACAGCACGGTCCAATTTTTTAAGGATACCACTGGAGGCTTTTTCAGATTATTTTAAATTGTGACAAAGTCCTGCCAGGATAAATTCCAATTATATTTTTCTGAAATAGTTATATAAAAGCAAAATCTATGCAGAATCTAAGCCACCAAAATACTTAAAAATGTGAAGCTTATTATTTTTAGTTAATCAGCTAGAGATGCATTTAAATTATATATTTGTTTTGTTCATTTTCTGATTACTTAGAATATAATCTTCAAAAAGCTTATCTGAGTTGAATATATAAACAGTGTACAGAAAGCCCATTTAAACATGTCTGTTTTTAAGTCGGGTTTCACGTGATTAACTTTGCAAACTTTTAGATAATATTACCATGTTAGCTTTTCTGTTTTGTAGGAAAAATCCTCTGTCTTAAAAGTAATATTTTCTTTTATGTTAATTTGTAAACTTCAAAGTCAGAATATTCTTAGAGCATATGTGTGTGTATTGTTTTTTTAATGTAATATGTTTAAGGAACCAGTAAGAGCAGGGCAGCAAAGAAGTAATCAGGTCAGCTAAATATGATATTTGTTTACCCTGCAGAAAAGAAATTAAAAGCATTTTATGGCAATTTAAGGGTATTTATTGGAATAAATTGTAGGATTGCCCTGTTCATCCAAGCAGTCTTTGTTACCTTCAGATCTCTCATGAGTCATAGGTCACACGAGTCAGAAGTCATGCTAAATGAGTTTTTTAAAGCCATTTGTTGTCTTAACAGGCAATAGAAAGAAAAGCCTCTCTTCCCAGTTTGCTTCTTGAAATCAGTGTCTTCACACATTTATTTATCCTCTTCTCCCCTTTCTGATAAGCATCTTGGGTAAGTAAAGATACTGTTTCAAGTTTTTGTTTTTAAAAGACATTTCATCACTGGTGTAGTGCAGGTTGATAGGACCGACCATTTCTGTTTCTTAGGAATAGGCTGTCATTTGTGGGAACTCTGGCAAATTTTAGAAGAATTTCTATGAATTTGTAACTCTGTAGAATTACTATAAAGTTACAGACTACAGAATTTGTAGTCCTAGAGTTTGATTGCTTTAGAAAAGGTTATCTCTTCCTGCTATTGTACAGAAATTTTACTTCAAACACTCCTCAGTGATAGAAATATTTGGTGAGGAAAGATGGTAGATTGTGTTCACTGGACTTTGCTTATTTGGTGTTTCTGTTCATAGTTTTGTCACCACTTCTCATGGATTTTAGACTCACTAGGGCATTACAGTATCATACCAGAAGTGAAATTTTAGTTAATTATTTTTCTGGGTTTAAGACTCTGCTGTATTGTGGGGGTGCATTTTTATAAGGTTTAATTTGTAAGTTAAGTTGGANAAGGACCCCACCCCAGGGGCCCCCCAATAAACCCCTCGTTGCCGAACCTTGGGAAGAGTCCCTCCTTTCTTCCACCGCCATCGACATGCTCACACTCTCGGTCGACCAGAATCCACAAAACTGTTTCGGTGCTGGGGCTAATCAAGCTGACGATACAGGCAGCCAGCCAGCCCACAGCTACACTGTATGCACTTAACAACCCCAGAGTTCTGTCACAGACACCAGTGGCTCAGTAAAGAGTGCCAAGCCTTGAGTGTATGTCAGTCACGTATCATTAAATGTAGCATATGTGGTGGCCTCATCTAAGGATTTTCTGTTTGCTATAATTGACAGATAGCCCTGAGATTTTTTTATATAACAATTTCTGAAAAATAATACCTTCTGCAGAGAAAGTACAGAAATACTGAAAAAAATATTAAAATTGGTATGCCTTGAAGACCATAAGCTAAAATAAATGAGAAATAATATCTTTACTTATATTTTTTTCACCGATTACTGCTTTTTTTTCTACTTTACTTTCATTCTGGTTTTATATTTATTACTGTTACAATTTAGAGACAGCAAATTGTAACTGGAAGTAGTACTAAAACTGAGAGGACAATGTGCATAAAACCATAGGGGTATTGCACATTGTAGAAAGAATGCAAGAAACACGGAAGTAGATGTAAACAGAAAAGCAGATTAATTTATAGTGATTTGTTGCCTTGATAATGGATATCTCTTTGAATAGTTTTTGTTTTACATTGCTTTGGGTAAACAACAGAGGATACTTCAGCTATGCAAACCACAAAACATCTGCCTGCCTTTTCCAGACTTTATAGAACATCAGTTATTGTTGCTTTTTATTGCTGCAAGGTTGGCCTCTTGCTACCCAACTCTTGTTATTATCCTGCATCTGTATGATTTCCATCCACACGTTCCATTATGTATGTTGTGGATCCTACTTGTTGAATCCAGCATTTTAAATCAAAGGAGCAAAAGCACCTCTGATGAAAAGAGAGGAAAGATTACATACAGCCATAGATTCTCTGATCTGTAAAAAAGGCATTTGCTGTTTCTCTGTCTCTTGTTTGGAGGGTATAAACCAGCAAAGGCCCACCAGTCTCATGACCTCCCTGTGTATCAGGGAGGTGTCACTTGGTCATTTGTTGGAATAGGAATAACTGAGTCCTTACTGAATATTCAGCATAAATGCCCAGCTCAGAAAATTAGTTACCTAGGCTCTCGGGCTGCCTTTAAATGCCAAGTTGATTTCTTTTTTAAGCCCTATTTCAAACAATTTTCTGTAGCATTCCTTCAGCTTTTTTATCAGTAAACCTTCTGAAATAAATTAAAACCTTGAATTCACTCCAAGGCTACTTGTTACATTTAGTAAGTTGTATATCCTTGAATGAGGAAAGGGAAAATTTTGACCAAAACATACATCCGGTGCTCTTTGTACTGATAAAAACACCTTGATGTCCTACTTACAAAGTACAGCAGTCAGGATATGAATTTTTCTTAATGTCTTGTTTTTTGGTTTATGATGTAATTTGCATTTTGCAGTTTCTTAATAAGTGAAGCACATTAAATATTTTAACATTATGCAATTAAAATATTTTCCTCACATGTGTATTCTGATAATGCAAATGCCCTGTGGTATATGAAAGTCTGTTAATTTTAAGGAAAAAAAATTGTTACTTCTTTTCTTTGTTTTTTCTATAAATTGATCTGTAATAAGAAAACTAAGAATGATATATCCAGGGAATGGATTTTACCTTATTTTGAAGTTAATAGATTGTGGGAATCAGGGTAGAGGGAAGAGCTTTTCAGTGTGATGTAAAAACTCATCTACTATCTTAAGGGAGGGGTTTTTGTATTTAATTGTTGTACATATCTTACTTTTACCTCTTAATTACTGTGTTTCCTCTCTTGAAACTGAGTACAGGGATAGTATGCCGATAATGAATGACTCTCAGGTCTCACATGATCTCTTACATGTACTATCCCAGTCCATGTGATCTGCAGCAGCTTAAAATATTTCTTTCTGAGTCTTTTCGCTCAGCTTAATGTTCCCGTCCCATGGTCTAAAGGAAAGAACCATGATAAATGAGCATTGCATAAACATTTTCAATGTAAGAATTTTTATTGGAGTTTAAAATGGTTCTGTTTCCTCTTTTTCCTTGTTCTCAAGAGAATAGACACTGTTTTAATCCAAGGATCAGTAGTGTCAGAACTCTTAGGAACCTGCATTTTTTCAGTTTCTAGTTTTACCTGAGTTTTGCATCACATGTTCAACAGAAACTGAAATATTTTATTGCACAACATGAAGCACTTAAGGCCTTCTAAAGGTATCAATAGCAGTTACACTTTTTTCAGCACTGAACTCTGTGATACAGTTTTTAAATTATCTTCTTTTCCAGGTTCTTTACAGCCTTTCCTGGAAGCCTGCAGTAATGAATTGTTCTTCCGGGCTTGCTCTGAATTGCTTCGAAGTTCTAAGCTGGATATTGCAGTTCTGGAAAAGCTCTCTGTTTTACTGCACAAACTCTCCAGAATAAAGTAATCCTTTATTTCCATTATTCTGTTAGCTGGTATTAGGTGAATGAACTTGGTGCCCTTTATCTTTTTTCTTTTCCAAAAACTCCTCTGTGTGTTTTTGTTTATTCCATCCACTATATACAGTGCTGGACTTTTAATGTTAGCAGTTAAATTTAAACTGTTTCTGTCATAGAGATTTAAGACAAGCCTCTCAATTAGTGCATAAATCTAGTTCAATTTGCAGAGTGCAAACTAGAAAAAAGGTTTACAGTGTAGACTTAAAGAGGAATTATTCCTTATGTCTGCAGGTGACAAAAATGCTTAGAATTCTTAGAAGAGAATCCTAGACTTTGAGTTCTACTCAGATACTTAGTAGTAAGCTCCTTTGAAAATTTAGTCTTATCTTTGACTTGCATTCAAGCTTCATCAGTTTTCATTTCCTTCAAAAATAAATTTAAGATTTTGAGCCAATTAAGCCCTTTTGGGAATGTTCATCTTTTTAAACTGTGTTCCTATTGCTTATTGATTTTTGGTTTATTGTAACAAAGGTCATATCAACAGTAATGTGCTGCTGAGCTTCACTGGCACATTGCTCAATGGGGTTGTTTTATTTATGTAAGGGGATATCTAAACTGTGTAATTTTTTACATTGGACTTAAGGGTGTTGACAAAACTGAGGTTTTCATTTCCTGTAAGGAATAAAATTGAACTCTAGGAAAAAAAGTTTTCCTGTAAAATAATCTAATATAAATTATAACTGGGATTTACTAGTCAAAGTAAAATTGGCTCATAAATCCTATTTTTTAAATTTATTGTTTCTGAAATCTTATTTCACATGAGTGAAAAGCCCTGTTACAGCCTTTCCTTGAGTTTTCATTATACTATGTGTACATATAACTTACTCAAGGAAAGTGATAATTTTTGTTAATTTTTGCCAGATTTTTCTCACCATGCATTGATTACGTTATGCTTAGAAACATGCATAGGAGAATTATATTAAATACTCAAACTAATGCACATTTTACTTCATTAAAAATATTTTCTGTAGCATCTTTAGTGTTTTTGTGAAATCTCTCAATTTTCAATTGACAATTATTTTATTCCAAATCTTTTGCAGAAGGAATAAGAAGATGTTTGAATTGTTTGGTCTTCATCAAATGTTCCAAGAACTGCGTAGAACTACAGATCCAAATCACACCTTCCTCTGTATAAACCTCAATTCAATTCTGCTGAATTTGGAATTCTTGAGGAGTAGCTCTCTTGCTTCCAGTCTAAGCACAAGTCACTAGCACTAGCTTTCAATCAAATTATCATTCTGTTTAATTTATACCAACTGCCTATGTTACTTGAAATTTGGAGTTGGGGTTTTTTTTACTGATTTGTAGAATACATTAAGCAGTACCTCAGTACTGTGTAATTGGCTGTGTATCGTGTGAATTCTCACTTATATTTCACTCATTCATAAAAAGGAAAATGAAAAAGTTTGTAATATGCTAGATGGCTTTCTTCAATATTTTTTAAAGAAGTGAAGTAATGCAGCTGTTGTGAATGACTCATGCAATATAAGCAATTGAATCCTGAGAGTAAGGAGATCAGAAACACCAGTCTTTCGTTACAGATATGAATCTTAGTTACTTTTGGCTCTTCAGAGAGTTTTATAAATACTCTAATTTATTTTATGGTTGATAAGTAGCAGATAGGTATCTTAGAAGATTATCTTTTGATAATTCTGCAGTTTTAATGATTAAAACCAGATTTTAATTTAACATAACTAGATGTATTGAATAAGAAATTTTGTTTATTTTGATTTCAGAATTTCCTAGAGTTTGTTTGATCTTTTCCTGTATTTAAGTAACATTTAGTATTTTATCCTGCTTTGTATAATGCAACTTTGGTAATATCTTTGCAAATGTATATAAAAGCATTTCTTAAAATGTCTGTCAATAGTAATCTGTAACATAAAATTATTGTATTTTATTGCTTCTGCTGTATTTTGTTTTAATTTGCGGTCTTCAATCTTCATTCTCCCACGTTTCTTTTTTGAGTATGAATATATTTTTTGTCTGCCACAGTTCAGTGTTTAGAAGTTCTTACAAATTGGAAATAGGATACTTCTAGAAATTGAAATTAGTCTTCCATTGCTGATTTGTACTGTAATTACTGAAAATCTATATTTGTAAAATTTACAATGCAGTTAAAGCTTAAAGATCTACTGTATTTCAGTCTTTGACTAACTCTCTGACATCAGTATAAAACTTCAGAGAGATTTTATTTTTCATTTTTTGCCTATTTTTGTTTGGTTTTGGTTTGGTGATTTTTGATTGGTTGGTTGGGAGTGTTTTGGTTTTGTTTTGTCGTTGTTGTTTTTACCAGAAGTCTTTGAACTGGTCTTTGAAATTGAATTCTAGCTACACATATTTTTCTAGCAATATGACTTAACATTTCTGACAAGCTTTTCTAAGAAAGGGATCTACACCAGATTTGGCACCAAGTGTTTCTAGAAGAGACAGCAAGCCCTGTGTTCTCTCTGGGCAAGAAACCAATTCTATGTAATTTTTAAATAACACTAATCACAGCTAAAAGAATTTTCTGACAATAAATTACATTTTGAAATAAGATTTTCTTCATTAGTAGTTTTGGGTTTCTGTCAAATTTACCAGAAGTGCACAAGCTTGCATATACCTTTGGCTGGAGTCAAAATCCTATTATTTAGGAAGAATATTCTCAGTCCTCACGTGCTTCTCCATCTACTACCATTTAAAAATACTGCAAAATCAATAACAAAAACAAACCGTTAGAAGGTTGCTAGCTTTCTTATCGCTACAAGAATGTTGATTGTGCTCTTAGTGTTCAGCCTTCATTGCTGTAGTTTAGTCTACTAATCCTCCTTGGGATCCTAATTTAACACAATGTGGTCATCTAATAATGGCAAAAGTGATGCATTTAAAAGGGACACATAGAGTACGTTGTAGCTTTTAATATGATCCCTTGTGGTTTGTATACAGTATTGCTTACACTCTGGAAAGCTGAATCCCAGCTAATTTCAAGGTGTTATGATCTAAATGTTAGGTTTCTATTAAAATGCAAAATAAAAGGGGTTTTCAGTCTGTTAAATATTAATGCATTATATATATGACCTAAGGATTAGGCTAACCATTTTGATCTTATGCAAATTTTTCAAGGCCAGGTTAGGTGGGGCATTGAGACACCTGGTCTAGTGATAGGCATTCCTGCCTTGAACATCTGCCTTTTGAGCCAGCCCACCCCAGTTGTCCAGACCAGCACTCATCGTGACCTTGCTCAAACATCCCTATCCTGTAATCATTCCCATGAGTAACCTTGGCAGTCTCCGTTGGGAAGGGGAATAGAGGAGGCCAGTTGCATTCCCTGCTGTCATTTGTGGATTTGTTTTGGCTTTTGGAAATCATAGGTTTCTGTCTAGTTGGCCACACTTTGAGCATCTCTTTGTATTGTCTTTCCCTTGCAGATGGAATCTAGAATTTTCTGGGGGTTTTTCTGCTTTTGTGGCATTTAGACACTGAGTATCTAAATTTCATCTACTTTAGCTTTCTTCCAGAAAACTGTCTACAAGAAGAGACATTTGAAAAAGTTAACTATACCTCTAGCTATTTCCTGCAGCTCCCAATTCCCTGAGGAAACATGGTGTATGTGATCTCAGTTTTCTGGTTTCCCGCAGAGGAATATGCTATTTTAAATGTGCCAAACACCTCTGTCAAGAGGTGAATTATATCCATCCAGAGAACATAATTCTTCAACCATTTTTTTGTGAGGGAATTTGAGGGGAAGCAAGAGATGTGATGACCACTTGACCTTAAAAGAAAGGCAGGGACTTTCACAACTTTCTACGAGCTGATCAGTCAGAACACAGAGCTTCAAACTGGCTACAATCTGCCTTGTCTTGCTTGTGTGTAGGTCTCCAGAAGAGATCAGCTACCATCACTGGCATGAAACAGAGAAAATTTCTTGTAGTCATGACCTACTACTTCAAGGAAAGATAAAGAGTTAACATACAATTTTGTCTTGCTGGTTTTTTTTAACAGCTGTGAGAGTCCTCTTGTTGAGAAAGTCAACAAGAATATTGCATCTCTTCATGTTGAGACAGTTTTCATACCAGAAAAGACTACCAAATATGAAGAAAAATAATTTCCCTTTCTTTTTTTCTTACAAGCCCATCTACTACAGAATTGTAATCACCTTTGCCGTTTATCAAAGGTTTCCTATTGATAAATTTTTCAGACCTCATCTACAAAGTCTAGATTTAGCAAATCTGTAAGAAAGATTGTTCCCTGGGCACAGGATAGTTGTAGTTGCAGAAGCTTGGCACAGCTAAATAAAGTAGGCAAACATTACCCATCCTGCACAGTTGTGCTCCGTTTCATCATATTTATGACTTTCACCAGCTGATAAAAGGTCTGAAAGTGGGATTTCACAATTATCTTCCTGTTCTCCTGAGCATGACTGGCTTGCATCTCTTTCTAATGTTATATAGCTGAATTTGATGTATATAATAGGGAAAGATTCTTGTAGCAGATAAATTTACCTGGAAGGTGAAGGTATGCCGAAGGCCGCATATTTTGAAGAACTTCTATTCAGGATCAGCATCAATGTCTAAAATATATGATTTAACTTACCTGACCAGATTTAAAAGGAGCTGCAAGTAGAGCTCATAATTCAGAGCTGTTACACTGGATCCTTTAATTATACGCTGAATTTTTCACCTAAAACTTACGGCTTTGGAGATTGATGATCTGATAAAAAGCATTTATCTTCAGGATATAATGTATTTAAATGTAGTACAGAAAGTTGGAAATTTTGATCTATGAAACAATTTGGTAATCTTCCACTTTCAAATGGTTGAAGGGACCACAGTGGCAGAGCAGTGACTCCTTGTGTTCCTCATAATGATGTAATGCTCACATGTTTTTAAAACTCACAGAAATTATTGTAAAAGTAATAGTGCTGTGCAGCATTGAGATCCTGCCTTTTACACACGTTGAAGAACACTGTGATGGGCATAGGCACCTTTATGTGTTAAACTGACTCTTGTAGTGTGTTGTGTCAAAACCACTGCTATCCATCTTGTCTTTCAGGCTGATTAAACCCTTGAATGCCATCTTCTGACCATGGTCAGGAATATCCTTGTTTATTAGACTTTTGTTTTCCAAGTAAGTTTGAAAGCAAGTGTATTGTTGTTACTACTAGAAGAGATAACTTTGAACAAAATTACTTTCTGTTTACTTGCTTGTAGATAACTTTTTTTGTGTGGTCCTGAGTTGAAATTAAACAAGCCATTCCAATCTCTGAAGAGAATTAACTGAGGAAAAGAGATCTGAGATTCCATATATATTTTCTTCCCAGAAACCAGTTCTGTTTGTGCCCATTACTCAAGCACATTTAGACTGGACCCAAGGAATATTTCCCTGAATATAACACATCTCTCTGATCACTGCAGCTTGATGGTAAGTGATTGCTCTGATAGTTGTACCCAAGCTAGGGCTGCAAATTCAGTGGCCAGGATACTGTTAACAATAGTTGAAAAGTCAGCACAAAAAGCAATCCTACTAATAAGTTTACTTTAAAATCATCTTCAGGTCCATAAAATGGCATCCTTAGTACAGTTAATTATGGAGAAAAATAAGTGAAAATAATCTATCCAGCCTCGGGGGGAAAAAAGTATCATAGGGTAGAGTTTCAAACAGGAGCATAATATCCCACCCACACATCAGCTTTTTGGAAAAGTAGTAGGCTTTTGAAGAAGGTTGGAGATAACTAGTGTTGCCAGACTGTTTTTTTTGCTTCGGAAGAAACAATATTCTAGTGTGTGAATCCAAGAGTTATTTATATAAGAAATGCAATTAAACATAATTTTTTGGTTCATGGTCTTTCGAAGCCACAAAGTAGCAGTTGGATGTCTGCTTGATTTGTCCTTCTTGCCACTTGAAGTGTGAGGAATTGTGAGAAGGATTATTTTTCACAGCAGTCTTGCACACCAAGGCTGAATTTCAGAATTTCAGAAGCAGATGCTGAACTGTTTCCTTCCTGATTCAATTGTCTTTCTACTAATCAGTCTTCAGCACTACCTCCTTCTGCTTTTTGTTTACTTCTATGCAGTAGATTAAATTGGAAAATAATTCCTGAATTGTCTTGCTATTCCAACTTGAATCCTAATACAGACTTGTTTTTATAGCAGTCTCAATTATGTTAAAAAAAAAGCCTCTCTTTTTTTTACTAAAGCAGATGGACAAATAAGATGCCTGTGTATGCCCTGTGTAACAGCTAATCACTGATGCCTTCTGCAGCAGTACATACAAAGGCTTCTGACCATTCTTCCCTAAGTATTCAGACAGTCTAGTTTCACAGAACAGTGGCAAAAAGGAATCAACATTTTTCTGTCCTTGAAGAGTAGTTGATAGTGATAAATTAATGCCTGAGGTAACAGGTGCTATTCATTATAAATCATATCACAATAAATAATCAAAAGAGCTTATTTGGATGTGGGGATAGAATATATATGAAATATTATGCATCTAGAACTAGATATAGCCTGAGACAGTCCATTCTTGCCCCATTTATATTAATATATTTAGTAAAGTGTGCCCTAGGAAGCTTATCTCATACACAATGAGGGCATGGGCTCAATTTTCTTCTCATTATCAAGACAAGTACAGAGCTTGCTTGCAGAAGAGTGACTTCTGCTTACAGGAATCATTGTTGTACCTCTGGACCATGATTTTTCACCTGCAACAGTAGGAATTTTTCTCTTAATTACACCTTCCTTAAAACAAAGCAGGACTGCTGAACTGTCTGAAACAGAGTTTGACAGGGAGAAATGGAACTGGCATGCCTTTTCAGCTCATCCTCCAACCCATACTGCAGGGCATTTATGCACATTATTCTTTGTTCATTAATAATATTATTAGTTATCCCAAATTACGGAATACAAATGTATTCAGCTGTTGTTGCTTTATAGTGCAAAGTTGACACCTACCCTTTTCAGCCCAGCTTACCTCTCTTCTTTTTATTTATGTCATCAGTCCAGGACCATCAGATACTGAACACTATGTAGAGGACAGTTCCTGATTGCAACCTGAAATCAGAGAACATCTGCAAAATCCAGCAAGTTTCTCTAAGGAAAAATCTGGGACAATATTGGTCCGGCTAGGAAGCTGGGATTGGGTGAGGAAAGTCTTATAAGGTAGTAAGTAGTTTGGTCTGGGGGAAATCCAACTTGGTGCTCTGTTGTTTTTTACAGAAGCTAGTAATTCTTCTGGTGGTCCCACCTGTGCAGCCAAAGACTGCATGAACACAATTATACTGTCATGAAGTGAAAGCTTCCAGTTCAGGTTTCTGGTAACATTGTGAACTGCTAATTTAGAAATGCAGAATGAAGATGTGCTAATGAGAGCACAGTTACTGTGACATTACTCACAAGTCTCACAGTCTGCAGAGTTCTCAGTACACAGATAAAAACTTAGAAATTCTCTGAGGAATTGCAAGGGCCTTGGCGTTTTCACATTACCTTCAAGGTGAAATACTGAATACAAATTCTCTTGACAAAATGTTTTCTGCTTCAAGTTTCCTAAGTGATGCAGAGAAGCAGTATCCTACAGGAATGCAAAGATTGCTCCATAAATGTTAGCAAGACACTCCCATACCACAGGAATGTGCTTGCCACCCCTTGGCTAATCTATTTAATTACAGATTTGTATGGCAATGTGCTATTTAATCAAAGAAATGGCTAATACAACTGTGTTTGACCTCTTTCTTTTATTAGTATATTTTATCATCATATTTTACAATATAATAAGTTATATATACAGCATTAAACAAAGTTATTAAAAAGTAAGCTTTGGCAAGACCTACAGAATTCTTTTTTCAATCCCATACGTCTCTTGTATAACAATAAAAATACTGTATACTAAATAAAATAATGTTAAATAGTCTGTGTTCGCATTGGCACCATCAGTTTCAAAACCCTAACTTTCCGTGGCCCAATAAACATAAGAAAAAGAAGATTCCTGTATCTTCTTTTTTAACAAATATGTGATGTGAAGTTTTAAATGGCACATAAAACATAGGAGGCAGTCCACTGAATAACACTGTAATTACCCACTGGCACAAGAAAAATTGAATCTTGATGGGTTTTTTTTCTTCCTTTCTTTCCCTTTTTTTTTTTTTTTTTTAATTTTAGTACCAATAGTAAAACCTTCAAATTCATGGTCTTGAAAATCATGTTGAAGACTGCTGAGCTGTATGCAGATCTGGAAATCTTACTGAAGCCTGTTGAAATCTGTCTGTATTTGTCATTAGTTTCAAGACAGCAAGAATTTCACACCTAAATTCAACATCAATCAGCTAGTTAAATTTCAAAGAAATGCAGCTTGCTGCATCATTGAAAGAAGAGTTAAAATCTTATCAAATTTGGCATATGCAGGTTTATCAAGAGTGTGTTAGGATGTGAACAAAAGGGTGGAAAAAGAATAATGCGAGGGATAGGTTTTATGTTGTAGTATGTACTTTCCCTGATATACAAATCAAGTGCTGAAACAATATAGATGTTAAAGGGTGATGCTAAATGTTTTGCACAATTATGATACTATAATAGATAAGATCTAGTTACTAAGTGATGAAATGCTGGTTGTTAAATTCTGGGTAATAATAAATATTTTTAATTAGCATTTTGTTTAGTCGTGCATTTCGGAATTTAAGAAGTACTGCTTTCTATTTGGCATGTCTCTTAATTTAGTGGTTGCACTTAATGAAATCCATCATCACTATTTTAGCTATAAATTAGGCAAATAGGTTTAGTAACAGACACTGACCTGTGGTCTAAATGAGTTTTAGATAAATTTTAACAGTGAAAAACAGATATAAGTTAAAAGAAAATCAAATTAGGTCAATTTTTTTACTTCACAAACTCACAATAAAGCATTACCTTCCAGATGAGTTTAATGTCACTGGCAGATTCTGTGCTCGTGGTCTAGGCTTACAAGAGTATAGCATTAGAAACACTTTTTCCTCTGCATTTCAAGTGTCTCTAAAAAATCTACTCTTTTTGCTCTTTGTGTCACATGTGCACCACTGTTGTCTGGAATTCCTCAGGTTGGAATATAATTTGATATATAGATGTCACTATTGGAAAAGTATATTTTTAATGGTAGTGGACAATCTGCTTTTGATTTTGCTTTTTTCTTAACAGTAAAGAAAAGGATATTTTGCTCTCAACTTGCAAGGAGTAACTGCCCACTTGCTAACCAGCTTGTCCTCAGCAAGTCAGCAGTTTGAACTTATAATTTCTGAAATGTCAGTATGGACCAAGACTGCATTTATGTGCATTATGTAGATTGTTTTGAAGCACTTCAATCTGCAAGTTATGTTGACTCTTTTTCCATGTAGCATAGTTAGTCAATCTGAGGACTGTGCATATGCACCTGTGTACATAATGCACATACTTCAAGATTCAACAAACCCATAAGAAGTGTAGAAAATGAAACTGGTTGGAGCAGATAGAAATGTACGTGCCTAATGTGTATTAATTGATACTGTAGCTGTGGTACTGCTTCTGACTGTAACTGTTAAACCATTGAACCACTGAATGAAGCACTAAGAGACAGGAATATTTTCAGAGAGCTATTCAATGCCTTTCCTGAAGGCCAGGCACGAAGGGTAACAGAAGGGTTATTAGCCCTTCTACTCATACACAGACTGCAAAACGGATGCTAAGGTCTCCGCTTATTATCAGTAACTTTTTAACATGATCATTTTGTTTAATGACACATTTCATGCCAAGCTTCTTGGGAAATTTCTGCTCTTGTTTTGGTAGATGTGTTACTTCATTTTTAGAAGTCAAAGAGAAGAGCTTCCTATTGGTTATTGTGAGCAATTATGGAGGAGAAGCATCAATGGTCTTTAGTCCAAAGTCTTTGATGCAGTGCTTACTGGAATTACACTTCTGATGTGGAAGTGCAGGCCCCAGGCAGGCATGTCAGGATGTCCCTGCTGGTTCAGGAGCCGGCATTGCTTGTGCCCACTCCAGAATGTCTGCACACAAGGATTCAACAGCATCCAGTCGTTCTATTTGCACCAGTTTGGTGAGCAGTTCTGGGATGCTGTAGCCGGCTGTGCTGATGCGGTCAAACAGCTGCATGCCATCTGTCATCCCGCCGATCTCATCCCTCTTCAGCCCAAAGCTCTCGGCCAGGTGACGCCATGTCTTCACTATGGCTTTCTCTGTGTTGTAGGTCGAGCTGAGCATTCGGCTGGTCTTCTCCAGGCAGTCAAATGGCAGCTCCGTGGGGCTCAGACCTGCAAAGGGAGGGGTGCATTGTCAGGTGGCTCTGGGCACAAGTCTTCACATTTATTAAAGCACAACAGATTACACTGTTAGCAATTAATACAGCTGAAATCTTTAAATGATAGTTCATGATATATGTCTAGGTCCAAAGTTATTACTGCATATTACCAAATTAATTCTTCATAATGACAGTAGGATATCACAATTGGCGTAAAAAGTTGCCTGAAAAAGAAGTAATAGATGGGTTGTATGAATTCCCATGGCTCTGCCCTTTCCTTCAACAATTTACTGGCTGTTAGAAAAAGTATATTGCAATTGTGTCCCTAGTGAGCAGGCCCATTAATATACCTCTGCACATCAGGCTCTGTGTTTGAGCTCCTGAGACAGCTTTGACCCTTCCCTTAGACTGTCACCAGCAGCTGCTGAAACATATCTGTAATTGAAAGTTGCCCTTGTAGGAAAGTGAGAAGTGAGGTGAAGCAATGATGCCAGATGGAAGCATAAAAGTGCCTGCAAGTGTGTAACTGTCATTACTATAGTAAATCCCTAGGAAGGATTTAACATTCATCCTGTGGGAAAAAGGCTGTTTTCTCCTGGACAAATTTTCTATGTATTTATGTTCAGAAAACAGAGGAGAGAACCAGCTACACCATTTTTCCTAAACCAGACTTTTGCTTCTTTACTTTTCCTGCTTCTTACTCATCAGGAATAATTTGATGGGAGACAGAGCTCCCTGAATCACAGAATACTCATACATGTGCACACAAAATGTGTGTATGTGGTGGGAAGTAAATGCAGTCACATCTCCTGTTCTATAGGGAACTTAATTCGTGTCTCCTGCTAAAACAGTTCAGGTAGTCAAGAGCTAAGTAGGGTCAAAACACTTAGAGCCTGGAAGCTCCACATTTTGTTGTGAGATGTGAGACAGAATTTAGAGAAGCAGAGTAGGTTGAGAATTGTGTCTTACCCTCCCCAAATCACACTTTCATATTTGGAACTATTTTTTATCTGTTATCTTAAGAAATAAAACCAACATGTTTCCTCTAGATGGGGAATGCAAAACTGGATCTCTGCATCTTGGTCTGTTTGTGTGTCCCAACAGAGCCACCACAAGTTTTCCTGCTCTCCACAGGAAGGAAGCCCATGCAGGTACCCGGAGAGGAGCCATGGGCTGCTCCAGCCCAAGCCCAGCCTGGACAGTTCTGTGGTCAGGGCACCACAGGGTTCCTGGTTAGTGAATACAAATCTGCCTACAGAGTGTCTTCTCTGGTTTGGGACTATTTTCCATAGATAGCCAGAGGCCCTTCTTACTTTACAGCAATAGCTTGTGATCTAATTTCATGCTTTTAACATAGATGCAAATTGTACACTCACCTTCTGCAACGTCACACACGTTCGCATATACGTCAAGTATCTTTTTCCTTCGACTTTGAATCTAAGTGAGAAGAGGGTTTTTTTCATTAATTTTTCAGTTACAAGATTAAACAATTAGCAGACAGCAGTGGAAAGTCTGTGGGACATCTCCATTTCATGGGGTTATCACACAGTGTCCTCAAGGGTCCCTTTCAAATACTCAAAGAAAATGGCACAGCAATTATTCCATGAAGCATAAGCATATTTCTGATTTCACTTGCCACTGCTAGCGATCTTTCATTTCAACTTCTAGACTTTTTTTAAGAGCAAGTACTTTTCTGCCCCAAGCATTTATTTTATTTCTCTTTCAGACTGAGGCAAACTCCTGAGAATGAGGGCAAATCTGATACCATATATGCAACAATTAATGTAGGGATGTCTAGGCAAACCAGGTGAGGACTGGATACAGGGAATTAAATTCAGACTGAAATTGCCTTCTTCCAATAATCTAAGAGGACTGTAGAGAAGGGGCTCTTCCTTTCTGTCTCTTGAGATAGACCTGCTTAGTGCATTACTAATTAAGTGAAATATTTTACAGATAGATTAAAAAAAAAAAAAAAGTCAGCAAGTTTTGGAGAGGAAAAATCTGAGGTCCAGGGGGATATAGTAATTTCTGACAAGAAAGAAACAAGACTGAAAACCTGACATTTTTCAAGCTAAAAATGGACACTTTTATATAGTTTCATTTAGCAAAATATTCTCAAGTTTTGGCTTTGGATTCAATGTGGAGTGAAAACAAATGTCAAAATGTCATGAGCTCCCAGGGACTGAAATTTTCTTCCTTCTCATTAGGACTGAGCTTTCGGAAAAGCTGTCTTTTTGACAGCACTCTAGCATTATCTCCACAAATTTGTCACTTTTCACTGCAAACAAGGCTTGAATAAAAGCCCTGCTTTCAGTACTTTGTTTTGTGGAAAGATGTTCCTCATTTTATTTGGGCTGTAAAGGGCGAGGTGCATCTGTGACATGGATTAATGGACTTGCAGCTGGAGAGCACAGAGTGGCTGCTCCACCTGAAGTGTGTCTGGCGGGCACAGGGCAAGTGCATTGTACTGCAGGGCAAAGCAATGCAGGAGCTGAGGGGTGTTCACATCTTCCTCAAATAATTTACATGTGCTTAGTGAGTCTACTGTTCTGGGCTTGGATTGTCTGTTTTAGAAACTTGAAAACAGGAAATTTTCTTTTAATGGGATTTATTAAAACTCCTAAGAAAACTATCAGATGTTTATTTTTCATTCTCCCCTCACTTTTAGGGTAAAGAAACAGGTTAAGTAATTCCATGAAGAATTACGCAAGAAGCTCTTTTTAGCAGAGCCAGAAGATGGGGGATTTTTAAACTTTAAGCTGGAAGCAAACAGGAAATATTTAGCCTGATGATCCTCTGTGTGGCGCCTCATTGCAAATGGGTTTTGTTATAACTAAGAAGAAGACTTGGTTAATAGCAAGCCTCTAATTTTCTTTATCCTTGTCCAACTGCTCTGAATACTCTTTCCTGTGCTAAATTCCCAATCTGAAGAAAATTACTGCTTTTCTAACTTCCAACAACTGGCTTAATTGTGAAATCCTAGGTATGGAGTGGACAATCTTGATGCAATCTGCACTTTCATTGAAAAGTCTGTCTTCAGCCTTGTCAGCAGTCTTTAGTCCATGAGAATGTGTGTTAGAACAGGCGTGGAAAAAATAGTTCATGCTTTAGGTGCACTTACGAGCTATCTATCTAAACAACTCTGAAGAATGTATCTATGATATATGGTCTTTCGAAGGTAACCTGCTTCTTATGAAATATTCTGATTTCATGACTACCCAAGGTGTATTACCCTATTTCAAGCTTACAGAAGTATCATAAAGTTGGATATTTAGAGAGATATCAAAAACCTGAACTTTAAAATGTGAGCATTGGAATAGTAAGTTATTTTCAGATGGTCATAAATGTCTACAACTACAAAACCGTTTAACGTGTTGACATTTTGTCTGTCTGATCCCAGCTGAAAAGTGGCATGTTTTAGAAATTTTGAGCTGATCCTCCCAACAATTTAAAACATGCAAACATGAAAAGATGCTTTTTCAAACCTATTTTTTCTTAAACAATCTCTGATATTTGATACTAATGA
The DNA here is from genome assembly GCA_013399915.1 of Illadopsis cleaveri. Taxonomy (NCBI): domain Eukaryota; kingdom Metazoa; phylum Chordata; class Aves; order Passeriformes; family Timaliidae; genus Illadopsis; species Illadopsis cleaveri. Next base: position 79,809 of record VXBB01010841.1, read on the forward strand.
TGTGATTTGGACCTAGCTATAGCCATTTTAAAATAAATTTGAAATGCTAAAGAAATCTGAGCAGACACCTTCTTTTTAAGGGTACTTTGATGTCAACACAAACTGAAAGGTTGTGTGGGTGAGGTGTGGCCTTGACTGTGCTTTAAAATATTCCAAGTGAGATAAAAAGCCCTGAGCAGTACATGCTTAGCAGGATGAAGCAAAGGCCTTCCACAGCAAAACAGTGGATTACAGTGTCCTTCAGAGCACAGGAATGACACTCAAACTACGTGTGTGTTTTTCAAAATTCCACACGAAAACCAAGCACAACACCGGATATTATTGAGAAATCTGTGCCATGGAAATACCAGTGCAGCTGGGTCAAGGTACTCAGATTTTCTGCTGTCATCCAAATCCAGCCTGCTTCATTATTTTACTGTCTTAGCATTAACTATGACAAGGGATTGCTGTTATGGGTTTTTTCCTTCTTGAAACTATAATATATAATACTCCAAAAAGCAAATTAATTGTAGAAAATTTCTTGTAGAAAATTTGATTTTTATCCCTGAGCACTATACATATGTATATATGTCATTATGCAAAGGAGATTCTATAACAAATTTGTCTGGAGAAGCTCTTGCAAATCAATCTGATCTACCCTACAATGTATTTTGAGGGGTTGATAATTTGTATGTTTTTTTCTTTTAAAAAAAGTAGAAAAATGCTCTAAATTTTTAAATTTCAAGGTAGCCTTACCCCAGTTGATTTATTGCTTGTAGAAGATTTATCTCTGGCCAAATGCACTAAAGATAACAAACATCTCTCCGGAGTCCCTTGCTTGTCAACTGCAGCTTCTTCATCACTATCCATACTCCGGCTTAAAAGTCGTTCGTTCTCAGAAGATGCATCATTTTCACTGTAAAATGAAGGATGTGGTTATCTTAGTGAAGCCTCTCATGGGCTGACTTCAGTCATCTTCTTTTTGCTATCTGAGAGTAATGGAATGAAAGTGTTCCCCATTTTTTAAAATGCCTTTCCTCTGACATCCTGTGAATATAACAGCCTTCACCAGCCCAGTGTGTATGTGCAATGCCCACCAAGCCACACAGGCACAGGTAGCTTGGAAGAATCCTTTTATAGAGGGATTTTCCAGCTGAGGACAATGCTTAGCCCACCTTCATCATGTTACCCATGCACTTCTGGCTGCTGGGCAGAGACAAGATAAGGAAAACCACTACACCATGCCATCCAGAGGATGCTAGGGACAAGGGGTTTCCTTAAAGCCTGTGGCAGCTATTTTAAGTCCCTGAAATTAACCTCTGAAAAGAGGAGATGGAGTCCCAAGAGCTGATTAATTTGTCTCAGAGGGAATGAGGAGGACACAGGTGTCTCTTCACAATGTCTGTTATCATCTCTTAGAAACCAAAGGGGGAAAAGCCTACTAAGGCATCTGATCTTTGCCTTGTTGCAGCAACTTCCCAGCATACCCATCAAATTGGTGTTGCACTGTACCAGGATGAATGATGACCATGTGCCTCCCCCATTTCAGTGAAACTGGCAATATATTTATCTTTTACCCACCTTTTGACAGCCTTAGCTGGAGTTGCTGTAAGTTTTTCAAACTCTTCTTTCTCAGAGAATACCACAACATTATCTGTAGAACAACAATTAGAGAAGTTTAAATTGGCAGTAAGTTTCCCAACCAGTGTTTTGTGTCAGGAGCTAGTTCTGCTGGCAACCTTACTGATAAAATAAATCTCTCTGCTATATTTTTAATTGCTATCAAAGGATTAAGTGACATTCTGGAAGTACAAAAATCTGGTATAGACAATTCTTTAGTAAACTGGTGAGGGTTTTATATACTTCAAAGGAGAAACTGCAATTAAGAGAAAAGAATTAAGAATATTTAAGCCCAGTGTTGTCTTGGATAGAAAAAGCAAAACTAAAGCAATTTGTACCTTGCACTTCTTTCTTCTCTTCTTGTGTGTTAGCCTGAGCTTCAACGTTTTTTACTGAGTGGCTCTTGCAACAGGCTAGAATATACAAATATAACACTAATTATTCCCAGAAGCTTTCCAAAAATAGTATTTGCAACTAAAATTTTACCTGCTGAACAATTACCTTGAGCAGATGGCTTTGTTTTTACAATGTAAAACATGATGATAAGGACAATGGCAATAGCCATTATGAAGATAGTTGACATAGCAATTATAAGAGCTGTAGCCAGATGTCCTTGTCCTGAAAGATCTGCTGGAATAATAACAAAAAAAAAAAATAAATGAAGGAGCAACTCTTAGGATCAGAGAATAGTTAACAGTTTGCAGTCTGCTCTACACATAGTAATCCTTTAGTTGATCTGAGCCTTGGTTACTTGTTAAGCATTGAAAAACTTAGTGTTGCATCTCAAAGGCAAGTTAATTAAAATTTTCTCAAAATTTTGATATTTATGCATAAACCAGTTAGTAGCATTCATTAAGAATATTTGATGGTATGATCCATCAGACACAAAGATGTAGGAAATTGTATTTTAATATGGGAAGCCGTACACATGCAAGAGTAGAAACTTTTGTAGCACTGCATTCCGGGAATCAGCATTGAAAAGACAAAAAACAGTAAATATACAAAGGGAAGAAGAGCTAAAATGACTGTTGATTACTGTGGCTGCCTCAAAAGCTCTAAGTTAAAAGGAGGATACAATGCACACACAGAATAATAGACGTTTTTCTAACAGATATTTAAAAAGCAGCATGCCTAGAAGGTGAATTTAAAATAAGCTATGTGAAAAGATATTCAGAAAGAAAACTTGCATGCAAAAGGCTAGCATTGAAAAGGCATGAAAGGATGCAGAAAATTATAGATATGCTAAAAGGCGTGAAAGCTTTAATTTCTCTGAAAATGTGATCCTAACAGTCATGTTTTCAGACAATACCAAGAAGAACAGCATTGTCAGTACCTCATTAACTGCACCTTTCACATTTTGTCTTCTCAGGTTCAAAAATTTTAAAAGCCTAATGATTATGCTGGAGAACTGTTTATGTTAGTTCAATAAGAGACTGACCATATTTGTGCATGAAGTTATTCTCACCATTCTAAGCTATGCTTTGCTGAGGCAGAGTGCTATTTCTGTAAAGCTACAAATAATGAGCTAAATTTATTGCTGGCATCACTGGGAACAGCTCAAATCCCTTTTACGCTCAGCTGACAAACAGTGGTGTTGATTAAGTGAGAAACAAAAATGAAATCTGAATTATTTCTAATAGTAGTTTTAGAAATCTGGAAATAGTGACAGTGAAAACAGTAACAGATATTTTCAGTTTGGTTGCACTTTGTCAATGCCCTTTTCAAAACAAAGAGCTGCTAAGTTAACCCTGTGAGGGCATTCTTACCTTTGTGAGCATGCTGGTAAGGTGAGAAAGTGCTTGTGCCAGAGGTGCTTGGGAAAATGGCTGAAATGCCAGAGTTAGTGCCTGCACCTGCAATATAAACAAAAATGCCATAAAATTCCATAGTTACTTTATCCAGTCAAAGGAATAGGTTGGCTCAAGGAAAGAGAGCCTTTACTTGGCTTTGCATTCCCATTTATTAGCAAAGGACCTAAGAACTACTACTCGCTCTTTGAAATGTCCCTAATCCCAAAATGTGTTACTGGTACAGTGAAACTTGGGTTACAGACCATATTTCTGCACACTGTCCAGAGGGAGTGAAAGTCAAACTCCTGAACAGATATGAACTCAGAAGAAAAAGCCAACTGTTACACATAGATTCCCATGTTATGGATCTGTCCTGGGGAGCAGAAAGTTTTCCAGGGTCCAGCTGATTACTCAAACAGTTTACAACCCACTCCAGTATTTGCAGCTGCAGACTGAGACTTAGCTGGTAGGTTCATCAAAGCAGTGCATCTCATAAGCAACCTTCACTAGCAGCATCACTGTAAAGCTGTGATGGTATGCAAACCCTCATGACTCCACAGGAAAATCTAGGGTAGGTGACAAATAATGGTCAGAAAAGCTGATTGCTTTTCTCTCCCATGAAACTGCACTGTCATAAAATGGAATTTTAGAATTTCCTGTAATGTAACTGGGCAGTATGTTTCTTATGATTTCAAGCCAAATCTATATTCTGAGGAGAGTGAAAATTCACTGAAAAATTAAATAAAGAAGTTATAGGAAAACTTCATCCTGTCAGAGGGGTGAGATTGTTCAATAGAGGTTTCCAGGTCTAAATTCTACAGTCAAGGTTAAAATTGGTGTCATGCACCAAGTTTTCAAAGCATTAAATCAAGTCATAAAATAACATATTTTGATAATAGCAAACAATAGTGCATATTATTTGGAATAAAGCTGTTCATGGGAATGCTTTTATATAGGAGGGTGTTTGTATAGTATTCCAAAACAGAACAAAAATAATAGGGTTGGGAGTAAACATTATCTTCCTTCTCAAATGAACTTTAATCCCATTCGTAAGCATATAATGCAAACAGCTACTATCAACAGACACTGAAAATCATTTTCTGTCTTAGAAAAGGTATGAAATTCCTCCTGCTTTGTATTAGCTGTCTGTGCAAGAAGTCCAGTGATAATTAAATTCAGCAGACCTAAAGGCAAAAAGCTGTCCCAGTCATCTGGTAAGGTGTGCTCAGCACATGGCTCCACAAGCTGGTTTGGCAACTAGAGTAGATGAGAGCTCACTGTGCCCTTCTTTTGACCAAGTAAATATTCAAAGAAATCAAATCACCTGGTAAACTGGACAAGAAATCAAGAGGTCTGGGATGGTCTGAGAAACGTTCTATGGTAAAGAACAAAGCAATATGCACATTCTTCAAATGAAGAGAAATGGGTTTTTTAAAGAAAAAAAAAGTACTATCTAAAATAAAATGTCTGCATGTTGTGAATGAGAAATGTACACCTAAAGAGGCCACAAAGTATGAGTTGCAGATGTCTTCAAAAGAAATTTTCTTTAACAAACATAAAATTTCTTTCAAACATCATTTGTTGGAAGGAAATGCATTAACTCATTATAATTGGTATTTTTTCAAACGGAATAAGGGTTTTCATAAGATTTTAAATATACTAATTTGTTTATTTAGATGCATTTTGTATTTTGCAAATTAAGGCTAGATTACAAAGTCTTGCCTCTGGTCCTTTCTCTGTGACAGATTTCCTTCTAAGAAGAATTAGTTACAAGCTCCAGAAACTGCAATGCATGAAGACTGTCTAGGGATCAGTAAATGAAGCTGTCATCTGGATGTAGTGGACATTAAAGACAGGTAATTTGTAAAATTTTCAGCAATTCTTCACAAAACTGAGGTGAATCATCCTGGGTCATGACCTCTGTGTTTACTCATCGTGGCTGGACAACAAGGAAATTTAGCAAATGGCCAGTGCTGTAGCCTGATACTTTCCTTCATGTTCATGCACAGCCACCAGGCTTATGCCTATTCTTGCAGCCCCCCTGGCAAATCCAATTACAACCAATTGGAATTCTGCACAGTCCCTGCAAGCTGCAACAAGTCAACAATATTTTCTCTGACACTGCCTCTCAGTGAACACGGGCAAGCTGTACTGCTTTGTCTGCCTGGTGTTTAGCTAACAAGCTTCAGCTCATCTCCACAAGTGAGTTTTAGCTAACTTGCCTCTCTTTTCCTTCACTTGAAGCATGAAGTCATTGAAGTATTTCTGCCTAATAATCTTTCAGCCTCTTGCTATTGTTAATTTTGGGTTTTTCACTCATCTGTGAAAGGAAGTAGAGCCTCTCAAAGCAGGAAGCCAGGCAGCAGCAAGTAGCACAGGAAGGGTAAGGAGGAAGGTCACCACTCTTCATTCAGCGTCATCGTCACACTTCAGCCAGCTCCACCCCACCCCAGGGCAGGGTGTGCTGCCCCCACCTTGCACACACGTCGGCAACACCTCTCCTCTCCTGGGCACACCAGTGAGAGCCTCCAGCCCCAGTGCCCACGTGCAGAATGTCCTTTGCATGGGCACGGAGCCACCTCATTTGTTCTGTAGTGCTGGCACAGCAAAATCAAGACTGGCCTTGGAATGTGGTGGCCTTGTACACGTGCCTGGGTGGCAGTTAGTCATTACTGCCATTTAAGTCTACTGTCAAATTTAATAATTTGGCACATCCATTATGAGCCAAGATTTCTCTTTAGATGTGGCTTAGAAGAAACTGCCAATTTATGCACCTGCACTACAAGAGGAACCAAACTGCCACCTTCTGTGGAATTGTAGTTTAGTTCCCTTTTGTATGAGCAAAAAGAAACAACTCATAGCTGCTGCTTCCTGTGCACGTCCAGTTTTGCATCCCAATCACATTATTAATTCTGCTTCCAATATAGATGACACATAATCTATAAAGACTTAGATATAGCTCAGGCAGAGACATCCTAAGGTGTTATAGCACACCATATGGAAACAGCTCTATTTTTTAAATAAAGACCGATGGCTCTAATACAGCTGTGCAAAAGAGTGGTTTATATTCCTAGACACCTGTATGTAATTCTGTAGGAATGTGATAAAGAAGTTAGAAAAGAAGCTTATCGCTTGTGGTTGGTCAACTTCTGCATTATAAATGTTTTTATTTTTTTTAAAACAGTGATTTCTTAGTAACTTTCTTGGAGTCTAAATAGAGTTTCAATTAAAAAATTCTCCATACCTTTTGTTTAACAGAACAATTGAATCTGTATTCACTTTTGAATATTTGGGGATTTTAACTCAAAAGATAGCTTTAACTTAAATTACCATGCAGCTGCCTTTTGTTCTTTCAGGAAACAAATGCTGGGCAATAAAATACTTTTTGTTGTTGTTGTTTCAATGAGCCTTTCTGCTTTATGTAACAGACTATTCCAGTTGTTCTTGTACTTTGAGACAGAACTTACAACAAGAAGTGACTAACAAAACTACCAGATTTGTGAGAGGAGGAGGGGGAGGGCACAGGGAAAGGAGGTTTCACCACCATGCCCCCTTGTAAGTGTTTGTGAGTGAATAAAATCTGGTGCAGTAGAAGACCATATGTGACCCTGACATATGTTACTGTGGGTATCAGCTTACTGGTCCATTCAAAGGACTGCTGCTCACAACTAGCCACAGATATTTTTTGAGTCTATTTAATAGTTAATAACATGTTATAAAAATCCCCAAAGTCTGTACGCAACAGACTATCAGAGTGATCATAAAATAAGACACATTTTTAAAAACTGGTGTCTAAATGTGTATCTATTTCTTGCTCTTGAGTACAGCTTGCTTTCTCCTGATGCACCCCTCCTCTCCCAGGCATAATCCAGCTATGAATGGCACAGACAAGCTGAGTGCCATCACTGAGACTCTTATGGACTGATGTAGGATAAAGCACACATGTTAATAAGTAACTACCAGCCTACTAACATGAGATGAAAATTAAATTATACTGAGTTGAAAATCAATAAAAGTAGACAGTTTATGGCTGCCAAAGTTTAAACTGGATTGTAACTAAACCTAGTCATAAATAAAGACCTAGATATGTAGAAAGCAGGAGTCAAAACTTTTAAATAATATAAATCTGTATTCAGGTACTTACATGAAAGGTTTGTTTTCAAACTTAGGGAAACATCACTTCAAGTGGAATGCTTGTGCACTTGGAAAGTCATAGAAGTTAAAGCCTACCTGCTTTCTGAGGTGCCTACATATGACTTCAGTAACCAAATATAAACCAATTTGGACAATATCACAAATCACTGATAACAGAATATATCCTAGGCAATGGAGGATTGCCCGAGTGTTCTTTATTTTACAGAATACTGTAAGGTACCCTGATATTTTCTGGAGCCACAGGTAGATAATTCAGTTAGTGTAGGTAGCTATTACACCAGAAAGAGCATGAAGTAAATCAATTCCTGAGAATTAAACTTCTGAAAATGATGATAGGATAGTTCCCCCCGAGTTTTGTTTTCAGTCTGGTCAAGCTCTCTGGAAGTACTGGAAGTAACCACATCACATAAAAGGACTTTTTTTTTTTTTTTTCCTGCTCTGCTTTCTATAATGTCTATAACTATTTTATTTCTCTCTCCTTTTATTTTGCCAGGGCAGGGAAGTGATGATGATTATAGGCCACATGGCCTTAGTCTGACAATTTATTTGCGTTTAGGACTCACTGGGAGCCATGATCATTGCACAGCACTGGAAAGTCATGGAGAAGCACTCCATGAACTAAGCCTCTGTCCAGGAATTCAGTGTTATCATCCCTTTTCCTGTGCAACATGAAGGGGATAATTGCTATTTAAACTTTGCTATCATGACTTTAGAACATCATAAGGAAGAGAACAGCCCTGCCTGGAGCTGGTCTCCCATTTCCCCAGTGTCCTGGTGGCCAGCCCATTGGAATAGTGGTACAAGGCTGCAGCTCTGCAGGTTTTTCAGCTCCTGAGCCCAGTCAGAGCAATCCTGCAGAGACCTGCAGTGTCTCCCACGGGTGGGTGGTGCTCACTGTGGGAGCTGCAGCTCCAGCACCAGTGAAAACATCAAAGTCATTGGAGTGGTTTTATAGGGAAGAATTGCACCAGGACCACATAAACTCCTGAGGGATACCCGAGCTCAGCTTTCCCAGCAGCTGAAGACAGCAAAGCCCACATTTTCTTCTCAGATCCCTCCCCTTGAAGGCTGATGGCTGAAGCTGGCCAATTTTATCCTAAGGTTAGGTTCCTTTCCTAATATGGACAAATCCTTAGGGGAGAAGAATCAGGCCATACCACCAGTGAATAATAAAGTGCGGCCTTCAACATTTCTCCCAGTACACATGTGAAGAGGAAATGGGTGTTCAGAGATCAAAAGTCAAAAAAAAAAAGAAAAAAAAGTTTGTTAGTTCCAGATAACAAGCCTATTCGTTTGTAGGCATAATTTGAACCAGAAGGAAAAAAGGTTCTGATGTTGATTGTATTACAAAAGGATAAAGCTGGCAAAAAATGGAAATCAGTGATATTACAAAGAATGGAAAGTTAAAATAAAAATCTCTGAAATAACTATTTTAACTAAAACAGTGGCTTTGTTTAAGTTTGTTTGTGTTAAGCCCTTCAATTAAGGAGGCTGAATTCTGAGTCTTCAGTACATGGGTTTGGATGTGCCCCCCTGATTACACCTTGTCACACGAAACCATCTATTGTTAGTCAATTGTTCCATCTCATCTGTTTAGTTCTTTCTGAATTTCTAATGATACAATAGTAAAAATGATCATTTCTATTTCTAGATGTCATTTGCACTCTGGTATTTAAAAAATAGCCTGATCACATATATTTTCCTCTATCGATATTTTTCTTCTTTTTTTTTTTTTTTTTAAATTTTCCCAAGCTACTGCTGGCAGGTGTGAGACCTAAAAACTTACACAGGTTGGTTATTGTATCTGTTTTCACATATAAGTCCAGCAAAAAAAGATGAAATAAAATAACATGAAGTATTGCGTGTGGATACACACTTATGAATATATATAGTAGATTAAAAAGAAAACCCACAATCAGTTGCTGAAGTTCTCTAGACCAATAATCTGTGAGTGGAAAAGGATTTGCATATTTGATGTAATTGTGTAAATTCACCTTCAAAGTAAGTGTTCCTAAAGTTATTGTAGCAGGGTTAGATTTTGTTTTCTCCAACATTTTTGAATTGGAGTGGCAAATATCAAAGTTTGAAGAGAAAGAGAGAGTTAATGTACATAAACTAATTGAGAGTTTCAGCTGCTAAAACACAAAATCTCTTCCAGCAGTAACTGTATCTCTCTGCCAGAGAAATTCCATATATGGCTAGATCTTCTGTCTTTTGCATATACTTTTACACTGGATAAAAGAAAAAGAAAATAACAAAAACACCCTACATAGTCAGAGGCCTGAAGTGACTCCAATTCCAGAAGTGTTGACGCAAAATCCAGCACCATTAACTGTGGGAAGCCACATCTTAGAGTGGTTTGGTGTTCATTATCTTAATGGTTTGATTTACATGGAAAACCTGTCTCCTCTCCCTTTTGCAGTGCTGTTATCTATCACAGAGGTATCAGATCCCCATTTAGTGCAGGCAAGGGGCATTGATGGCTCATGATCTGACTCAAACACAGCTGAAGTTTTCACACCTTTGGCCTTTCCCCTTGTGCTCCTCTGTGCTCAGCACAGAAGCTCCTGCACAGGAGACTCGAGGGAGCTGCATGTTGAGAGGCCAGAAATCTTCCACAGCTGTTTCACAGTGTACAAGACAGGGCAAACTGTAGTCTTTATGGTGATGTTCACCTTTTTCACAGTAAGAAAAAGCTTTCCTGCTACACAACACACATTGTTATGGTCATGTATGCATAGCCCTTTCCCCCTGTGTGCCCACTGCCCACAGGTGACATGTTTGCCTCAATTAAACCTCTGGCCTCTGTGAATGATCTCCCTTTCCTCCCCCTCTTTTCCTTGCTATTTTGTGCTATTTATGTCTCAAGTCCTTTGAGAGGGCAAAAAACCCAACAAGGTGACACAGGCATATCAAGGAATTCCTTTCTCAATTCCAGTCCTTTTTACGCGCATATTTCCAGATGCTGGGGCATGGGGTGTTCATTTTGTGTCCTTGGCCATTTCAAGTTTTATTGACAGCATATGAGCTGAAAGATATTTGCTTACCCTTTGATCAAACCTAAATACTTTTCTGCCAGATGAAATGTGTCATCAGACAAATTCCCTGAGCAAGTTTCCATGCAGGGGCACATACCCCTGGACTTGGCCATCTATAACACATAGTCTACAGGCATTTCCCCAGCAAGGAATATTTACAGCTAAGGAGAGCACCACTGTTCTGCATCCTGTCTCAGCCCTAATGAAGGCCTGAAACAGGATTTATTTGCCCTCATCTGTCTCTATAGAGTTGTAAACTCAGAGCTTGTCACACCGAGATTCCTATTTTTAAGTAATTTGCCATTCTCATTTCCTTGTGACCTGCTGGGTCACCTTTCTCCAGTGGTGTGCTGCATGCAGGAGAGTTTGAAGAATTTGGAGCACTGTGGGAGAGGCAACACTGTAGTGTGGGGTTTAGGCTCCTGAATGCTCTTCATTGCCATCCTGAAGTCTCAACAAAGGAACTAAGGATTCCTATGGCCACCTGGAGTTTTCATACTGAGTTCTCCACCCTGACAGCCAGTTAATAAGCAGAGGTTGTTCTGCACAAAGGAACAATTCCTACCAAAAATGCTGATATTATCCTTCATGTGTCAGAAACCTCTACCTCTTGTTAAGGTTATCTGCTTGGAGCATAGCATTTAGATGAGTTTGGAATTTGCAAACCTTAAAAAATTCTACAGTTGTGCAACACTAACATGTCACCTCTTCTTTGCTCTGACTGGTATAATCTAATGACAGTGAAATGTGTGAAAAAGATCATCTGCTAATACCAGATTTTACACTGCCTTCCACATTAACAGGGAGCATTTCAAGGGGTTCCTGCAGCAAGGCTGATTTTCCAGCCGGAGTACAAATTAATGCCTATGAATTGGGGCACTGCCATTCCAAATGGGGTCCAGAGATTTAGATATCATAAACCAAATTACCTGAGCTTATTGGTTTGAGGGACTTGGATTTTGAGACACTTTCTTGCTTTTTGAACACTTGTAATCAAATGGTTGGTTCCATGGATTTGATTAAAATGGAAGTATTTAGTCCTTCTAGGACTAATGTTTTCTTTTATCTTAGTACCCAATCAATTTGTCGGTTTATGCACCAGCTTAAATTTCTCACAAAGATAATACATATATATTCTTGTGTTTATCAAGCTAAAAATTGCATGGGGTCGATCAGTTGTGCTGATCATACTTTCCTTATAGAAACACTTTACCTGTTGTATCTGCCAGATATCCTACAAAAGACATAGATTTATTTTCTTTTAGGTGAGTAATAGCCATAAGATCTGGTAGTTTCTTTCCAAATCAGTAAGTTATAACATGTCTGATACTACTAACAACCTGTTTCAGGATGTGTTTGAGACAGACCATCTGAGCTGAGGAAGGGAATAATTTCCAGCTATTTCCACCAATGGGGCAGCCAGGTGCATCTGCATCCTCTTACCTTATCCCCCACCATGACTCTGTGCTGGGTGTGTCTGGAGTACGGTTATTTTTAATAGTAACAGCTAGTATAGGGCTAAGGTTTGGATTTGTGACCTAAAAGGTGTTGATAATTCAGAGATACTTTCAATATTGCTGAGCAGTGCTTACACAGCACCTTTTGTGCCTCTCAACCCACCCCATCAGTGAGGGGGCTGGGGGTGCACAAGGCGTTGGGAGGGGACACAGCCAGGACAGCTGACCCCAACTGACCAGAGGGATATCCCACACCATATGGTGTCATGCTCAGCATTGAAATCTGGGGAAGAAGGAGGAAGCGGAGCACATTCAGAGTGATGATGTTTGTGTTCCCAAGTCATCATTACATGTGATGTAGCTCAGCTTTCCTGGGTTGGCTGGATACCAAACTGCCCATGGGAAGTGGAGAATGGATTCCTTGTTCTGCATTGCTGGACGTGTGTAGCTTCTCCTTTACCTATTTAACCGTCTCTATCTCAATCACTGAGTTATCTCACTTTTACCCTTCTCTTCCCTGTCAGGGGGGCAGTAAGTGACTGGCTGCCTGAGGCTGGACTGCCACGACCTTCCTACCCTTGTGTTTTCACTTACCTCTGCACCTTCTTGCCGGATCTCACATTTGGGTCCTCCCTAGCACCCTTACCTCATCTTCTAAGCAGATGTTGTCCCACCAAAACCACGCTCACCCTGCCCTTCACCCACTCCCACTGTCTCAGGCAGAAAGGCAATCTCAGGGCTGTGTCAGTTTCTGCAGCCAAAAGGGATGAGCAGCTGTACAACAGACCAGCCCCTTGGCATGCAGACAGCTCAGGGAGATGCCTTCTTCTGGACTGCTACCACTCACCAGGAGCTCTGTGAGGTGGTGATCACCCCCTGGCTTCTCTGAGCTCTTAAACTGTAGGAAAGGTGGGAGATGTTCATGTGCTATCCTCTTTACACATTTCTGCAGCATCTGAACAAAGCAATTGCTATATATATACATAAATAAATGCTCTGGGACTTTCAACCCCTGCTTTCAAATCAAGCAGACAAAATATTACCATTCCTTTTCATGATAAAGATTTCTAAAAGAAGAGAACGTGATCAGGATTTTGGTTTTAGAGGCATCAGGTTTTGCTGGGGAACTGCTCATTTTTTCTGTTTGTTTGGGCTTTTGTTGTTTTTTTGTTTTAAAGATTTTGTCCTGATCTTCTCCAGATTCTCTGAAGGGGTGCCAAAGTAATTTGGTCATTCAGAGAGAGCCTCACTTTTCCTTTTTTTTTTCCTCACCTTCTTTGCCCTCTAAAGGAGACAGCAGTTTTCTCGGGGGATGCCCCTGCAGCACAGTGCTGGTGTGAGCTGTCCCTCCTCCCCATGGCAGGAGGATGGATAAGCCATTGCATGTACATGGTATGCAAACGAACCTCTAGGTACCTCTAGGGTGTCACACACACATTCACACATGATTTCTTCAATTAGCAAACTACAGACCCTTTTGTCAATGAAATCTACAGAACTAATTCTCTTATTAGTGCTGACAACCAGACGTCAATGTCAACCCTTGAGTCACTTTGCAGCCAAAGCATATGAAAAGGTGTGATGCCCTTTTACTTCTACAAATTACAAATCTACAAATTGTCCCAAGTTTTCTTCACAGGTGAACGAGCTATGAAGTTCACTCAGTTTAAAAAAATACACAGACATGGATTTCCTGGACCTACTGGTTAAGTCACTGTAATAATATGGTATATCTTAACATATAAAAGCTGGAGAGCAAATAAGCAATAGTAGATCCTAAAATCAAAGATTCTAATTTTTCCTCAAATGATAAGCATTCTTTCCCTTTGTTGGCAAGGCTAGCTGGAAGCAGAAATTGCTTAACTGGAGCTGGGTTTACTGTTTGAACATAATTATCATCACTGAATGATTTCACATTAAGCTTCCAGATGATTTGAAGTCAAAACCAGATGAAATGCATGGAAACATCAGAACACTTACATTCCTTGGTGTTGGGAGGCGCCAGCAGGCACGAGTAGCAAACCATCCCGTAGATGTTCCGAGGTCTGTTTTCCAGCATGTAGTAACTGCAGTGAAAGGCAAGAAGAGGCAAAACAGTGCAAATTAATATGATATGACTGAACATGGTTCAGCAGCAACCAATTATATGGAGATAAAATCACTTAAAAAAACTTTTATAAGCAATTTGAGGCAAAGGTTATTCTTCTTTTTTTTTTTCAAATTGCGTAAATAGAGACTGTGTTTCTCTTCTTCCTCTGCTCCTAAAATGTAATTAATCAAACATCTAGACATGACAAGAAGTGGTACATCGCCTAACACAACATTAGTCTCCCTGCTGAGTTCAAGCTGCGGTTTACAGCATGCCCTGAAATAAGATTTTTCAAAATAAGAGAATGTAGTTTTTTGAAGCAGTAATCTTTCAAGCAAGACCACCAGTTGGATATGGTCGGCTAATTTCACTCACAAACACTGTAAGAATAATCTCTGTAATCTTAGAACCAAATCTGAGCCAGATCATAATAAAAATACAGGAAAAAACCACCCTCACAGGGCAAGGCAGATTAGGTTTTACAGGTTTGTTTTGGTTTCTGTTTCCTTGCTGTACTGTTTATAAATCAGTCCTTGATAGTGGAATTACAGTGTGAAGGAAAGGTTTTCATAATTTGAACTTCTGGGCTGCTAATAAAGTTAGTGTTGAAATAAGGTAATTGGCTACTCAAGAGTTGGATCCACATGCACCCTAATGAGTAATTGCATCAGAATCATACATATGCTGATGTAACATCATAATGTTGATGTTACGGATATGTCCTTACAAATCACTTGTAAATCACTACACATTTTAATGAAGAGATGAATAAATTCATAATCTATTCTGTGTAGACAGGAACTCAACACTACAAACATTTTATGCAGTTGGGGATCTGTTTTCTGCTCTTGTGTACCTGCCTATGCATGTGAAGTATGGGGTTTTTTTGGAAAATGTATGCATTGTTAGGAAATCACTACTGAAACCATCCATCAAAATTAGTTGGTGTATTAATGAATGGCAAATAAGGGATATAATTCCAGGAAATGGAATACACAGAGATGCAAAGGGGAGACAGGGACTGGAGGAAACTCAGAGAGCAGAGGAACTACACATGGTTCCTCATTTCTTTCTTACTGGTTTTAAAAGATTCACCCTCACTTCTTCCTTCAAATATTTCTTGTGCTCCATGTGCCACTCTACCATTCTCTTAGGAGCAAAACTTCATCTTTCCTCTCTTATGGGGGCCTACATAATTTTAGGTTGTAAAACAGTTAATAAATACACAGGAAAATGCTGCCAAACCACAAAACGAAAGAGTGGAAACCCAAAGATACACATAAATCTATGAAGAAAAATACAGGACAGTTAGGATCCACAGTCTAATAGCTGTGTTGGTTTAGGAAAGACAAACAATCCTTCTGACACTTAATTAAATCAAGCTGGTGGAATAATTCTTGGTTTTCACCACAATGCAGAATGGTCGAGGACATGTAAAGAAAACTGAGGAGGATGCTCATGGCAGGCAACCATTCACTCATGTGAGTAGGAAACTCTGCAGTTGCAAGCATTAGTAATTCACCCCCACGAAGTACTGGTGACAGATTTATGTTTCTGGTTACTTTCCAATGCACCAGATACTAAAGGTAATGTTGGAAATATGTGATAGCTTTATATCACCAGCTATGGAGAAGTGACCCACTAATGACAAAATGAATTTTCACAGTATTAATCTTCCATTGTGATATTTAGTCCTTCTTTCCTTGGCACCAGCCAGGCTCAGGTTTGGAGGGGCTACAGGCAAAATCCAAGAATAGAGGCTTAGAGGCTAGACTGAAAAATGGACTTGTTTTCTTGCTTAACACCATAGTGGCTTATCTTGGACTAACCTTGGTGGTGTCATTCCAGACTCGGGGACTTAGACCCGGGTTTAGGTCTGCACTCCCACAGGAACAGGGAGCCTGGGACTGGGGCAGGAGGTGGAGGGGGTGGGTGCTGTTCTCAGCAGGGGACAGTCTGCAGAGGGACAGCAAGGAGGAGTATCTGTGGTGGAGGTATCTGCTGCCTTATCCAGAACAGCAAGGGTGGGACTTAGTTTAATTAGAAATTCACAGGCTAAACATTTTCATGCAGAAAACAGAGGAGCTGTGTAGCTCTGCCACAATTTTCTGAAAACCTCTCAAAGAACTGATCCTGCATTTGCTGTAGCTATGGTCAAACACATGAAATGGGGAAGTGTCAGCAGAGGCATTTCTGACTGCATTTAAAAAGAAATTGCATTTCTATCTTGTGAGGCAACTGGAGACTTACCTCAAGCTGAAAATAGGTGCTGAGGCAGCATAAAGGATATGTATTATTTATACTTGACTTTTTCTTACTCCTCATGGCCACTACTGAATGAAGATGACCAAGCTAGAGAGACCCTTGCTCTGACCAGCCATTGCTGCTTGTAGTTGGCTGTGACCTCAGTCACACTCCAGGAACACCTAATGGATCACCCCACTGAGGGAAATAGTCTGAGTCACACCTAATTTCCATGTTCTTAACCTGTCCTATTTGGCATGATGGAAGAGCTTCTGGGTGGGGAGCAGAGGACAAAGCCTGAGTGTCCCAGAAGGTTCAGTCTAGGTACCTCTAGAGTTCACTGGCAACTGGACTTTGGTTTTGAGGATCACAGCTTTGGAACTATGCCTTTAAAATCATGCCTGTCTTTCACACTTCTGAGCGTGACAGTGTTATTTTTATTTTATATGAGAGGGAACACAAAGAAGCGGTGGAAGATCTCTACTCTTGTACTTAAGGTCTCCTTCTTCCCTAAAATTGGTCATCAGTAATAGTGAAAAAAAAAAATAAAAGGAAAAATATATAATTATCCAGCACTTATTTTAGGATAAAATACAAAGGATGGCTCTTGTAACCACTGCAAAAGGCTGCCAGTTCAGTGGTATTTTGTCTGAAAACCTTCATACAGAATGTGCCATATGCTCATCTTTTCCTCAGGCTTCTTTACTGAGCTGGTGAAAAATAGCAAAGGGATAAGATGTCCCTAAGTGCAAACAGCAGCACATGGGCTGTTACCTCAGGCAGGTCTGCAGTGTGGTATGGAAGCAGTCCTCTGAAAATGGAAACCTTCCTTTTATCCCTCACATGCACTCAGGGGCTCTCTGAGTTTACTGCCCAGGCAAGGGAGCACCCTGCCAGCTGCCACTCACCCTGGTACTTGGCTGTCCCTGTGGCACAGGGGACAATAAGGACAATCAGCTACTCACCAGCTCTCTGCTCTGACACACAGGCTCTGCATTTCCCCCACCAGCACACACAGGAGCAAACTCTGAGGACTCTAAGTAGCATGAGGAGTCAGGGCAACTTCACAGCTTGTTTTAGCTCATATTTAGTTTATCTTGAGAATTCCATCTATTCAAGCTTGGACTGAGAGAGGGTGTTTCTCCTCAACTGCTGGCTTTGCCAAACAATCCCAGGACCTGAGCGTTGCCGGAGGAGCGGCACACAGCCAGATTCCAACAGACCAGTTTCTGCTACAGGCTACACCTGTGCAAACACGATGTTTTGAGATTTCTCCCCAAGCACCAGCTGTGCAAGCTGATTATTTTCAGCCAGCACCCTGCTTCCACCTGGGTGACCTCATTAGTCCTTACAAAAACTGCAAAACAGCAACTGTGACCACTATTTAAGTTTCTTGCTCTTTATCATCTATGAGGGGAAGTCAAGGGGGAAGCTTTTTTTAGGTCACATCATCATCATCATCATCATCATCATCATCATCATCATCATCATCATCATCATCATCATCATCATCATCATCATCATCAGTCAGTCTGTCTGGCAGCTAGACATGTCCTTCATTTTATTTGTAAACTGTGAAAATTTCACACAGACTCATTGATAAAATAAACCTGGAAGCTTGCAGGGCCTCTTTAACAGGGCGTCCTGTGCTATAGGGAGTGTGGGTTGTACACCATCGGCAAACTGCACAAAAGCCAAGTGTCAGAAGGAATTACTCTCTAAACCAAAGAGAAATAGCGGCAGAAACTGAAAAGGTATGTAAGATGAGGTTGTATTTTGGGGTATTTACTCACCCTACAAAAAGACATCAAGAGCACAAATATATGCTTGGGTTTGCAGACTTTCAGATGTAATATTGTCAAGGATACACATATCCAATGTAGCAATTTCCTTCTCACTATTATTATCAGAATTATACAGAGTGTAAGAGACCACTACAAAGATGGAGTTAATAAACAGCACCTATTTTAAGCCCCTTCAGCCAGCCCTGAAACTTGTTTTGACTCTGAACAACACTACATACACTACATTAATAACTCCTTAGACTCCATTCTGTTGTGTAGAAAGGACCCCAGAGACTAAAATGCCTTGGTAAACCTCACTGAACAGCTATGTTAGCTAATACTGTCAACTACTGATGAATGTGCCAGCTGTTCATATCTGGAGAGGAAATATTTTTTGCCCCTAAACATGCTGTAGTGCCAACATGGACCCTACAGGGTATTTAAGGTGCTGTTATGCAGCTCATAAGTAAGAAGCAGGGCTTAGAAGGTGGCCCTCTGAAGCTACAGCTGGAGGCCAAGCTGGATTTCTTTGGGTGTTTGAAATGGCACTGCACACCTGTGCTTAATCCCTTTCCATTTCTAGTAAGAGAAAAAAATTTCTAGTTGTTCCAAACAGCTATTTCTTCAGTGAGAATTCAGTAAGATTAAAAACATCTTATTTATGGTACCTTCCAGGCCTAGCTATTTTATGATTCTGTGTTTATTAAACTCACCAATGCCTTTGAAACATTTAAATGTACTGTTTTAGCAGAGATTAAAAAGCATAATTTACCAGTATTGCACCTACAGTCAGCTTTGATATGGAGATGCTGTCAGAGATTTTGACATTAGAAAAGTACTTCCCAGTGCCTTGGGTAGAGCAAAGGTCTGTGGATAAGTCCTTACCCTGGGAGACAAGGACCACACTCTGCATCATTCTCCTGATCCCCAGGTGTCATGACTGTGGCTCGAAAAAACCCCTCGCAGTCCTTGTGCCGTCTGCATATCTGGTAACCTCCTTTGGAAAACTTCTCTGAAGGGCAGGGGACGCAGCCATAGTCCTCATCTTTGGTGCCATATCCACACGTCTGCAACAACACACAGTCACTCAAAAGCAGTCTGGTGCTGCACACCAACTTCCAGCAAAAGAGAATATTCACAGCCTGCCCCACTGGCTTTGCAGCACAAAGGGAGAGGAGTCTGTCGTTTGGCCTGTTAATGTCTATCCCAAAAAGACCATGCAGGGATATAAGGATGCAGCACCATGTGTGCTGGAGAGGGAGAAGGGGAACTGGACCATCATACTGCTTGGAAGTGGCCCCCCACACTACTTCCATCATAGCCCAGCAAATTGTGGAAGTGAATTTCAGCTGCTGCCTGGATAGAAAGTGAACTAAAAATGGAAGAGTAGAGAAGACTCCTACAGGAGAAACACAGCTGCATCAGGCCTATCAGCAGTTTCAGGCTAGGAGACCCCAGAGGGAACAGGCCAAAAGGCAAAGTTTGGGTAAGATTTTGTAACCTCTGAACTCACATGTCCCAGCTGAACATGATGTTTAGATTAAACAAAACTAAACCAAATTGGTTTCTACCCAAACATACTTGTTTGGGACTACCAAGTGTGTGAATTACTTGCAATAGGATGTTTATCCCATTAAAACCAAACAGGATTTCAGTAATTTATTTTTTTTTAATAAGCAACAATTATCTGCAGTAAATCAAATGGTAACTTAGGAACCATAATTTAAAATACTGCAGAAATATCTAAGCTCCTCTAGTGCCAAAATATCTTAATGGGAGAGCAAAATTAACTTGTCAGTGTGAGGGGCCAGCAAGCAGACCAGGTTGACCAATTCATCACTCTGTTTTGGAATGTCAGCATCAGATTCTAAATAACCACTGAGATGAGAACAGATTGGTAGAGACCGTGTATGGAACTTCTACCTTTCAATTTTTACAGTATCCCTTTTAACAGGCTGCTCCTGGGATGTGGATTGCTGGCGTGCATGCAAGATGCCTCGCTCCCACGGCACACTAGGAGGTGTGAGTGCTCTTGCTCAGGCATCCATAGCCTTCCCTGTTTCCTTTCCTACCCATTGCTTCCACATAACAAAGCATTCGGGCTTTTTGCATTTGGTGCTTGATATATATGTTCCCCCCAGCAGCAGCAGAAGCTGAAATTACCATGTAAGGTTCTTCGCCCGGCTCGCACTTGGGGCAGTCATGGCACATGCCCGTGGTCTGGTTGTAGTACTCGTTCTCACCGCAGTTGGAGTATTCGGCACTGGCAGAGTACACCAGGGACACCTGTCACCAGAGAGCATCCCAGAGCACTGTCACTTCCACTGCCATCGTCCTCCACGCCTCACCCCCTCCCCTTGCACACCTCAACAGGCAGCAGGGCCAGTACTGCAGTGTGAAACACCCCTAAAGCTCAGAAGCAGAAGTGGTGACACTATTTAAATGGAAGCAGATGCAGGTTTCAGCAACCTGCTGCTTCCAAGAGTTTCTCAGAGACTGACATTCATGCTTGTTGGCACTGCCACTCCATAAAACACTGAAGGCCATGGTTCCTGACCTGTTAACTCACATGCTCTCCTGCACATGCAAATGCCCGAGTTCACACCCTCATCACTCCCAGCTCTAATGAGCCTTCATAAATGTGACTGCAAGGGACGACTATAACAGCCAGAGATTATGCACTGCCTCAGGCCTCAACCACAATAGGGCTATGCTTCATGTGACACCCAGGCTAAGGTGCTCTTCCAGCACCTTCTGTCTCTGCTCCATCCTGGGTCCTTCTCCTTCCCCCTTCTCCCTAGTAGCTACAGTTTAAACAGCACATTCTCAGGTGTTTTATGGAATGAAAATTATCACTGCATTGAGGTTCAATTCCTAGGCCATGTATAGCTCTGCCACAATTCACAGGTGGTCATGAATAACCCAAGCAGAACCCTGTTATCTTTCACACTAGAGAGACATGTACACACAGAAATACCTACCATCAGGAAAGGGAACACGTGAGTCCATTTACGTTCACCCAGGTGAGCCATGCTCTCTTGATATTTTACCTGAAAGAATAGAATTGGTGATTGTTTATGAACATGAGTAAATATTTGTGTGTGTTGCCAAAATAAGAACAGAAGGGCTCATAAGCAGAACAAAGGTTACATGGGAGCAATGCCCAGAGGTCTAAACAAAGAGAGGGGGAGATGTGCACGTGCAGTCATGCACACACACAGACATCACACACCCTTGCCACACATCTCTTTCCTCTCTCTGAGAAGATAATGGCAGAGGTGATCCAGTCTTGCCATATTTACGAAAATCTGTGAAAAATGAGGAACCAAGTCTGAATTCTGGCACCTCTTGGCTTGCTGAGAAATCCTCCCACAAGGAACCAAGGGCTGCGCCTTGACCACTAAATGAGGGAGAACTGGGGATCAGTAGCCTGGCTTCTGTCCACACCAATTAGTGCTTGACCACAGCACATCAGGTTTGTCTGGGAAAGATCTGTGTGGAGCAGCCAAAGCAGAGCCAGGGAGTGAACCAAGGCAAGCAGTGTGGGCAGTCAGAACACCAGGGCTGCACCTTCCTTGCTGGCTCCTGTGGGTGCAGTGAGAAAGCCCAGAGCTGCTTTCCCTCCTTTTGGAAGCATCAGCTGCTTTTTGTTCTTGATAAGCAAACTGCAGATTTAAGAAGTTAAACCCAAGGAAGGAGCCAAACCTTATATCCAAAAAGCCATTAAAACAGTTGGGAAAAAGAGAGGCTGAAATCAATGTTACAAACACATGTGCTAATTTATTTAGTTTCTTAAAATGATTAATTTTGAAGAAGAGCTAATGTTCCATATTCAAGTACTGGATTTCTTTCTAAGTTGAAAAAAAGAGACAGGAAAAGGAGGCACAAATTGGAGTTTCCTTAGCTTGATACAACCTATTTACTTATATTGTTACAGCACATAATATGCCCTGGGGGTTTTAGAGCTTCAAATTGCAAAATGTTTGAGATACAGTTGCAACATTTTAGTCCTAGCAGATGTGGACTACTCTTTCAATTTTCCGTGTCCCAGATGGTGGGAGACTTTTAGCCTCCCAGAAGAATACAATTACTGCTTTGTGCTACATTCGAGCATACAACTTACATGAGAGCAGCGCGCTAGTATTTGAGATAGCTGCTAACATTTACATTTTTAAACACTAAGTAGATTAAGCAAAGATGATATCACTCCTGCATCAAGCTATGAACTTTATATGTTCCTTCCAGCAATTGGGCGAGCTGAGACAGGTAGCTGGGTGGGTGGGTGGACAACCTGAATTATGAGTATATTCATTTGTGCAGGAAATTATACTTTGAAACCTAGAAACAAAAGAGAATCAGAGATAAATTGTCCTAATTCTGGAGGTAAGAGATGGAAAATAGTAATTCTGTTGTATAAAGTGTCAAACATGAAGTTGGATGAAGGCTTTGTCTGTGACAGTGCAGTTGCCTGGAAAACTTCCAAGGATATTTATTTTCTTAATACATATGTATGTTAAACTGTACCCTAACTAGAAAACAGTTTGTTAGACCTTAGATATTAATATTATTAAGGCCCTACTGAGGCTGCTAAATTATCGCATTTATTATAAATCTGGTCTGAGGCTGCTCAGAACCAAAACTTTCACCAGTAAATCTTGAATCTGTAACTTTACAGTAAGAGTATATCTTACAGCAAAACCACACTTCAGTTGCTTTCAGGCCACCCAGATGTTCGCTCTTGGAGGCACTTTCATGCAACCATAGCCAGATTTGAAAAACGGAAATGAAGAAGTATGTTCAATACAATCATTTGGCATTTATTTACATAAAATGCTGAAAGTGTCAAAGTTATACATATATAAATAAAATATTTTTCTCTGTCTTAATATAAATATGCATGTGGGGTATGTTTTGTATGTAAACATATATTTTCCCCTGCATTCCTTCATTTTATGCAGCAATATGTCAAGCATATGGGAAATACTTCTTTTAACTGGAAAAAGCCATTTCGAAGTGCTAGATTAGAACTGCAGGGGAGACTTTCCACAAATTGCAATATCAAAAAACTTAAATTTTGGTATTCATCCTCCTATTCAAGTACACTGCCATAAATTGGCTGTGTTATTTCTGTTGGTTTTATTTGTTTGTTTGGTTAGGGTTTTTCCTCCTTTGGTGTTAAAACTCAAACCGCTTTTTTTATAACACAAGAGTGAACATGGGAGTGGGGGGAGAGAGATGAAGAAGGTTTCTAGCAGTTGGGCCACAGGTAGTTAGTTACTCAGCTGGGGACATACCTGAAGGTATCTACCAGGATCTGCTTGCTGTCAGTTTTCAGGCATGCTCTCTGTCACTGATTAGTCCCATCCACACAATAAGGGGTCTTCTAGTGCCAAGATCACTTTTGTTTCTAGCTGACACTTATGAAGAAGACATGTTCAACCAGCCAGCTTCTGCCAAGAACCAGGAAAAAGAGTGATCAGACATTATGGCCCCTAACCATTAAAAGAAGTTAGTTCTTAATGAAATTATTCTCTTTCAGCTGAGGTAAATTACTTTCTCCTGTGGGATGGCATGAAGCAGTGAGCAGGAGGGAGCAGAAGGTGTACTTTTTGCTGGGACTCCGGTATCGCTCCTAAGGAATTCGGGATCTCCGGCTGCTTGTCTGCCAGGCCCTCCAGAGATCCTGACTTGTGTTTTTGTTTGGGACGTGTGGGTGTCTGCATAGAGGAGGTGTAAAACACAGACGGTGTCTTTGTGGATCAGGTGTGCAACACACAGCAAGTCTCGTCATGACTAGCAGGGGTTGCTAATTACAGCTATATTTGTCTTTTAGGCATATTCGTTAATAGCTGGTAAGAATATACACGTAAGATGACAGGAAAAGGAAGACTATTTTCCCAGTGGCAACCACAGCAAGAAATGCTAGACTCCCTGTCTCAGCTACTTTCCTGTAGATACAAGACAGAAAGTTGGGGAACAGAAAAAAAGAAGTGACTGGGACCTTATTCTCAAATGTTTCTCATGTCAGACTAAAAATCCTTCCATACAGTCCTTGTGGTTTCCTATCAAGAACTGGTAGATACAAATAGATAAATAAATAAATAAATAAACTACCAGGTAGAAAATGCTTAGTTCATGTTGTCTAAAAAAGGGAAAACATCATTCATTGTAGTTAGCCTTTGAATTTGATAATTTACTGAGATTATTAGGTAGCACTGCCATGATTTATTTACAGCTTCCATGATTATAATCAGAGTACATATATGAAATGTGCAAACCATGAGGTTACCATGGGGGTGGACTAAGCTAAAGCTCACAGCTTTCAGTGGATGACCTTACATGTTCTTCTAATTCTCTGGCTTCAGTAAGTGGAAAAATAATTTCCTATCATAGACTTTTTGGGTTTTCAAAATACAGTTGAAATAAGGAGGAAAACAAACACAAGGATTGAAGCACGGAAATGTTTCTCATGTTGACAGATGAGGGCTTTTTCTTATCTCTATATTTCTTTAGTTTCATCATTGACATAGATATATTTCAAGGACAGAAAACAACCTTGTGAGAAGGAAAGGCACAACCACTGTCTCAAACAACTTTGCTAATTCCAGTAAGCCTATACATATTTCTTTTCAGAGGTTTCCTAAGCAGCAGTTTGGTTATCAGGTCTGTGACTAGGAATGTAATCCCTAAGTAGCTGGCAAATTGGTATCAATCATCAATCCACATCCAAGACCTCAGCTAACAACAGCAGAATGCAAG
Source organism: Illadopsis cleaveri (assembly GCA_013399915.1). Taxonomy (NCBI): domain Eukaryota; kingdom Metazoa; phylum Chordata; class Aves; order Passeriformes; family Timaliidae; genus Illadopsis; species Illadopsis cleaveri. Next base: position 104,724 of record VXBB01010841.1, read on the forward strand.
AAAAGGCTTTCATATAGATAAAGGTGGGCACATTTCATGTCCTTCACAGGGTCACCAGCAAACTCAGCACTTGCCCTGAGCTCCCAGGGTTTATGGGAAGAACCTCACAAACCACCTTTTCCACAGATTATCACAGTTTTTTGCATGAGCTCAGTAGACAATCTCTGTATGCTCCCGATGGTGCTAAATCCTTCTTAGCTGAGATAAGCATATAATCCTCACTGCAGGGCCTCACAGGCTCCAGAGTTCAGCAGCAGAGTTCACTCTGGCTCCAGACTTCTGAAAAAGGATGCAGTCTGAGTTTTGCTTTCAGGCAGGAAGCTCATCACTGAATGACAATGATGGCACTGCATGCTCAGGGATGGAATAAACTCAGCAAATTAAAAGTAAATGGAAACACAGAGATGATGGAAGAAAACTATTTTGCAGCTTTAATTACAGTTTGCATTGTTGTGAAAAAATATTGTACAGAACATTATTACATTTGCAGGACAACACCAACTATACTGTTTCCTACTGTTTCTTTATCACTTTGACCTTGCAAATACCTTAAGAATTTCTTCAGAGAGATGTAAAAAGTGCTAAAATGATACAACTCTATTCTCCCTTTTCACCTGAAACATCAAAAGGCAGCGAGAACAGCCCAAGCTATGCATAAAACTTTAATTGTCCTGTGATCTGGCAACCCTGTCAGAAAAATAGTTGATTGATCAGGCACAGAAACAAGACTTTTTCCAGTGGGAGCAGTATTGACAAGAGGAGACAAAAGATTCTTTAATTTGTTAATGGGGGCACGGTGTGTGGAGAACCTGGGGACAGTCAAACCTAATGAAAAGCCATCCATCTCCTATAGACTTATTTATTTGGACACTACATCTTAAAGTTGACATTTGAACCTGTTTTTTCACCTTACATAAAGGTAGTATCAGGTCTCAGGTAGGTGGCCCATCAACTTTATGAAAAGATCTTCGGGGGAAAAGAGGCTACAATGCAGGAACAATGCAAAAGCAGGAAAGAAGGAAAGGCTTTTCTAAAACACTTGGCACGACTGACACACAATTCTGCAGAAAGAGGGCATTAACAAGCCCTGAGAGGACCCTGGGGTTTCCCGTAGTGCACACACTGTGCACACCGAGCCAGCTGTACCTCACCCTGTTTGCTGCTGGCATGGCCCAGACTCAGCCTCTCCCCTGGGCTGACATTGGTTTTACCTGCCAGCAGCAGCCCTCCAAAACCTAACCCTGCCGGGCTGGGACTCCTGAAGGACCACTGTGGTCTCCATTCCTGCTTCGAAGTTCTCTCAGGGCACATGGCTCACAGGCAACTCCTCCCCGTGCTGCCCCAAGCCACTTGCAGAGGTGAGAGGGAAGTGAGCATAGGATGGATGTTTCGAGCAGGAAAATGGAAATTAAGTAATCTTGCAACCTGACACCACAACACATGCACATAGTGATGTTCATGGTAGACAGGCTGGTGTTTTGGTGGGGAAGTGATACTGTAGGGAAAAGGCACTCATGACCTCCTGACATGGAGGCTACTGCAGTTGGTGCTGCTTTATACAATATTAGGGCAAAAATGTGAGCAGGGATTTGTATGTCTCCCAGTCAAAAGGCTGCCCTGATCTTAGGAGAAGTTACATAGGCTCTTTTGCTTTCTTCCTGGCATTTTACTATAAAAACAAACAAACAACCAAACAAACAAACAAATCTGTGATGTGTCCTGATGCATAATTAAGTAAAAAACCCCAGAAATATTATATTTCTGATACATAAATATATATATACACACAGACACACACACACACACATATATATACATATAAAAGGGAGAAAAGATTTTGAATGCTTTGGCCAGTCACCAGAAGGATTCTCAGCAGTGGTACAGGCTTGCTTTCCACCTCTGCTTGTTTTTCTAAGGTGATTTCCATTAAGACTTTCTGATTATTTTCAGCTTCTCCTAATGTTTTCCAGGAAGTGCTACAAGGGTCATATTATTCCTTCTGGTTTCCTTGCTTAGGTATTTGTTTTCTGAGGGCTTGGGCTTTTCTTTTGAGAGGCACTGGCAAAGGTGGTGGTGCTGGGGGCACATTAGGGCTGCACCCCATCCTCCCCAGCAGATCTCCTGCTCCTCCACCGCCCAGGTGAGCTCACCCTGCTGCCAGCTCACAGCTGCCAGAGGGTATCTGAGATTTCCATGGAAATAGGGCAAAGATGGATCTTACATCATCATGAAAAATTGCAAGTGAACATCCTAGACTTCCCAGTCTAATACTTCTAAGATGAGATAATGAGCAGCAACAGAGTCATTCACTGTCTGATGGATTGTCTCAGTGCCATATCTGCTCAGTGCTTTCTCCATCACCATTTACTAAGAAGTTTCCCCCTCTACTCTTACTCAAGGGACCGGAAACTTGTTTTTGGAATTTTGCTTCCAGGGGCAAGGTAAAACTGCTGATATGGAAACAATTTAGATTCAGAAGCTCTCCTGAGACAAGTATTGCTTTCCATTTGGAGCAGAAAATTAAAAGCTTATTAGGAAAATACAAACTACCAAAGCAATGATGGTGCTTTTCTAACACCTCTTCCTTTTTGCTGTGCTTTACTCTTCTAGATGACAAGTAACATAGTAGGAACAGTCTGAGACTTGTTTTTTGTTATTAGGACCAGTAAGGATTTGAGCTCACACTTTGCTTCCATTTCTCAGGGTCTGTTCCTGGGAGCTGTTGATTTTCTTCAAAGATCACAATATTTGGGAAACAGATGATTTTTAGCACAGTGCAGACACTGCCATTCTTTAAATACAATAATGGTTGATTATTGTATTTATTATTGTATTATTATTTACATACAATAATGGTTGAAATTTAGAAATACTTTACAGGAAGGAACTGAGGTGAAATCCTGCAGTGACCATTGACAGAATTTATTGGAATTGTAAACAGAATAAAAGTCCCATGGTGACCATTCAACAAATAACGCCTGTTCTTAGCTCTACAGTGCATTTGCATTTCTTAACTAAAAGCCAAATATTGTTAGAGAGGTCAACACACAGCTCTGGTTTTTCCATGGTTTACATGAAAACATCTGAATTACTGCATCTGACAAGCACAGAGAATAGCAGCTGGGGTGCAGTGGGAGGGAGATGCAGCAGATCATGGTGGTGCCCCTGGAGGTACTGCAGAGCAGGTCCCTGCATGAGGCAGGATGTTATCAGGAGCATCCTGGTCACGGATTCTCCTTCCTTGTACAAGTGCATAAACAACGGTGCAGCAGTTTCAGTGTTTGGCAAAGGTAATGGAGGTGGTATTACATCGTGACCATGTATACTTTGGTACTTGATGTTAAGAGTCCCAGAAAAGCCTCTTGTTTGTCAACGAGCCTCTGTCTTACAGACAAAGGGATACGTATGCTGCCAACGAACATTAAGTTTTTTATTATTCTACTTTTTTCATAACTGCGTTTGAAGGGGACTTATTATTTTTGTAAACTAAAGGCTGGCTGCATTTAAATTCAAAACTACATCCCAAGCTGCCTGGGCCACCATTGTTGGGAAGAGCAGGGAGACAGAGCAAAGGGAGGGGAAGCTCTCCGTGGGGAGCAGGGGCCACACAGCGAGCAGGCGCCGTGCCGGGGTGCCCGAGGGGAGAGGCGGCTGCAGGGCACGGCACAGGGCCCGGAGCACCAGCCAGGGCTTGTGGGCCCCAGGGGCCCCAAGCAGGGGGCTGGGGCATGGTCCATGGGAGTAACCCCACATGTGCCCCATCCACACACCCATCTCATGGGCACGGCTCCCCCTGGGGCTTCAGTGAAGGGATGGGGCACAGAGGCCAAAACACAGCTCCCAGTCCCAGTGCTGGGCAGAGGAACGCACCTAAAATCCCCCATATCTGGGGGTACTGGCGAGCTATGGCCTGCTGAGGCTGCTATTTATGCCAACCACCATGTGTACAGGCAAGAGAAGGAACAACCACCACCTTGGCTAGGCAGAGCTGAAGTTCCAGCCCATCACATGGACATGCCTGCAGGAATCACGTGTTTACAGGCACACGTGTGTACACAAACATATCTATTTATACACACATCTTCAGAGAAGCTGACTGTCCTTCACATCTCTGTTCAGCCAGGATGTCCCAAAACTCCGGGAATGTCCTAGTGCAGTGGAATCTCTATGGTCAACATACTTGGTAGGGTTGCAATTACAAAGTATGCTGCCTCTGTTCCTAGAGAAGGAGGGAGAAACGGGTTTCTCTGTTGGAATACTTTCTCTTTCGAGTTGATAATCATAAAATCTCTTCATAATTTCTCTGAGGCCCTCATTTCTTTTTTAATGAAGGTGTTTACATTCCTAATTAAGGAGTGCATTAAGCCTAGTGGTACCTTATCTGATAAACCCATTAGTAGGCTATGTCAAGCTGAGCCTTTCAAGGTAGCAAGCTAGCTTTAAACTGGTTATCCTCTGGGCTGAAATATGCAAACCAAGAGCTCACAATTAACTTTGGGTAATTACAAAATACCAGAAATGTAATAATGTATTTCAAAATACAACACAGGTGCTAATGACTTTTTTTTTGTTTTCTCTTCCCCTTCTCCTTTTTTCTCCTCTCTGCAGGAGCTCATAGCCTGTCACTTTGTTCCCAGGTAACACTCCCCCATGCTCCACAGGTGTTAACCACCTTTTTCCTCTCATGTGGAGGGATTTATTAGCATAACAAGATTAATCCAAGAATTCTTGCTTCTGCCTTGCAGTTACCATGGATTTTACTCGTGCTTTTTGGACCAGATGAACAAACTAGGCTTGAAATGTTTATTTTTTCTAGGTCTGTCAGTTGGTCTAATAAAAGACATCACCTATCTCTCCATACCTGTTCTCCTAACACCACCATCGTAGGACTCAGGAAAACTTTGAGACACCACCTCCTTGCCACACAAGGTGTCAGCTTGTGAAAGTAACCATTTGACCTCCTTCCTATGAAGCAGCAGCCTTGTGACTGCACCCTGCCTCTTTGGGAACAGAGACTGCTTTCCAGCATGGCACACTCAGCCACTTGTCATTGCAACTTGCAGCCCAACACACTCAAATAAGACTGGTTTTGAGACACCAGGCAGGAGTCTTCAATTCAGTGATTGCTCTTTTGATGTGACCTGTAGGACCTATCTCATGTTCTTTATGCATATGAGTGTCAAATATTTTATCAAAGTCAAGGATTCCATGGAAACCTCTTTATTGGAAATTAATGCTTCCTGTGAAGGGGAACTTAGGAGCTAAGTACTACCTACCCAGGACATATTGTACATTTAATTTGTGCAATGTTTTGACTGTGATTTTACAGGAGAGGGAATAGGCTATAAGCACCCATCTTGAAAGAAGGGGCCAGTGGTGTCCAGGGGCTGCTCAGTGCAGGTAGCTGAGCAAGCCTCCTGTCAGGATGGCTGCCCTAGGGCAGGTGTGGGTCTGTCTTCCATGGGTCCCACTGGTGCCTCAGCCTTGATACCTGTGGCCTGGGAGCTGAGGTAACTGGAAATCATTGCACATGCTGCAGGCCGCCCTTGCAATACATGAAGGCCAAGCTTTGCCCCCTGCTGACCTGACAGTAAGTACTCCAGAAAGCACAGGCGAAGTTCAGGCTGGCAAACTAATACTCTGGAGGGAAAGCCTATGTGGTATTCAGAAAATATATCTGCAGAAAGGAAGCCATATTCCTGCTACTAGTGCACTACCAGGTGTCCATGACTCCCTTCCCCAGTCACCTGGGGAGAGTTGCTGACTGCCTCTGGCCCAGTTGCTGCTAAACCTAGCCTAATGTTCTCTTCAAATATACTGAATTTCAAATCAGCTTTATATTTCTTCTTCTCCCCACTCTATTAATTGGTCATTTAGCTGATTCAGATACCTTTTATGGTGCTACAACCCAACTAAGCTGCTGAGAAGAAAAGATTTTTTTTCACTCATAAGCACATCTACTGCCTCATCCCATTCCAGTGACACGGGCACAAGAAAACATGGAGATGTGCTTTCAGAAGCACTACCCTGTCCTGACACAGAGGTGATGTGATGAAAATATGGCAGAACACTGTGGAAAAAATGAAGAGGGTGACACCAGAGAATAATTGACACAATAGTGAGTGTCACAGACTCATGGTCTTGACTTTTATCATCTAGATGTTTAGTTGTATGTTTAAAAATTTATAGTCATGTAAAGCTGGTTTTTGATAAGAGTCTTTGGACATGCCACGAGTCTCACTAGTCAAAACTGTAAATCTAACCTCAGGTTTTATAATATTCTGTGTTGCTGTAGGAAAAACTAAATGATGATAGGAAAGGGACCTCTGTGAAGCAACGACTGTCCTAAGATATATGGAAAACAAGGAGCCGCTGGCAGTATTTAAAGTTATCTCCAGAAACATCCAGTATGATCAAATATGTATAATCTTTTCTGTTACCTACCAGAAAACAACACATTTTCCTACGAGATGATGAGGGATGTTGTAGTGAACAAATACATGTCCTGACAGCTGCTTTAATAGTTATGTATAATACCTCATTGGCCTTAAGACATTTTAGACTTGGCTATTCTCTAAAAATGAGAACTTCCTATAGCTTCTCTTAGAATCTTGGGAATGTGAAGCATCACCCACAAACAGCTGAAGACCTGTTCCCTCTAACTGCAGTGCTTCCTGAGAAAGGAGACATACAGGGACAGCACTAATTGTACTGCAAATTTAAAATCGGATGTGACTCATCCTCCCCATAAAATACATTTGAATAGATTTGATACTTCCCCACCAATGGTTAATTTAGTGTTTTGATTTACCATATGTCCTGTGAGTGTTCTCTTTACACACTTCACAAGTGAAGGTTGGCAAAGCTCAATCTCCTGAACAGGATTCTGACTCCACTGGGGGGCAGTGCATTAGCACATATATTAGTAATGCACTCACCTGCTTCTGAGAAAGCAGGATTTCCACAGAAATGTTTAGCTACCATGAGACATTCTGCTCAGTGGAACAAATATGCACGAATATCTCTCCTATATGTACTGTTAGATTACTGACTTGCTAGCTAAACAACCAATGCTAACCTGAGGATGAAACCAAGTCTGACTACAGAGATAGTTTAAACTATTTATTGGCACCAGGATCAACAGATTCTAAATTAGCTACAAAGCTGCAGGGAATCCTGAAATGTGAAATCAGTTTGGTGTGGGATTTTTTTTTTTTTAATTCTTAACCCCTCAGGAGATTTGAGATGGTTTGATGTTCATCTGAAGACTTGACAAAATTCCACAGAAACCTAATAGCCTGCCAACATGGGTGGTTGCTGCTTGGAGGCATTTTGACATGGCAAAGGTCCTGTCTGCATGCTGCAAACCTGTATCCGTCAAAGGCTGCCTGGAACGGCATGAAAACAGGAGCTGTGCGGTGTCAGAATGCCGTGTGCAGGATTGCAGGAGTAATGTGTGCACATCCCAGCTCTCCCAGGGATGCCAAACTGTGGGAGGAATCCATCTGGCCTCTTAATTATTCTGAGCTCTGCCTAGGAGTTAAACCCCACAGGGTTCTGCCACACCTCTATAGCAGGGTTTGGGTGGGACGATGCTCTGTGCTCTCTGGTTAGAAGAGAAATGAAGACCGGAGGGCAGCTGGGGAGGAGGGATGAAGCTGGGCAGAAGCAGAAACCAGGGCAGAAGTCTGGGCATGGAGTGCTGCTGTCCAGACCAGGAGCCTGCACTGGAGAGAAGGCACCAAGGGTGGAAACAGGAATGGGAAATGTGACATAACTGGAAGGCAGCAGAGCCAAGCAGAGGCTGCAGTGGCCCTTTGGTGGGGTCCTGCCTGCTGGCTGCTCCATAGCCAGTTGCCTGGTAGAGTCTGGGTTACAGGAAATGGAATGGGGCCTCCAGGTCTGGAGGCAATCAGGGTGCATAGGGCCTCCAGGCTTGGAAGCAAAGGACAGCATGAATAGAGTGGACTATGTTGTTGAGGCTTCATGAAGCAGAACTGGAGCCATCCTGTACTGAGCAGTGGGAGGGGAAGAGGATGAGTCTTAAACAAGCCTTGCGATGAGGCTCAAGCTCTTACTTGCAGTCATGGGAAAAGATAGTTTGACAGAAAATTGGGATGTCTGCCCCACGGCAGCACAGAAAGACCTGCTCACATTACCCCAGCAGAGCCCTGCTGAGCTATGCCAAGTGCCTAGGGATGGTGACGAGAATCAGAGCAAAGAATTAGTCAGTAGGACAAAATTCAGTTGCACACCAACCTGAGGGAAGACATGTAGGTATTCTGGCTTGAACCCAGGGGATACATATACACAGAGCCGCTACCATAGGTGAAACACAGGAATTACATGGCAGGAGAGAGGGCACTTGGGCAGGTCCTACCTTTCCGAGTGAAGCCCTCATCCTGAGCAGTGCACGTGGAGGAATCCGCTAGCTCAGAGGAGCCTGAGCTGGCAGGCAGACTGGGACTGCCCAGGACATGTCCCTGGGAGAGACATGTGCTTTCTGTCACTCAACCCCTTCTCACTGGGGTCCTCATAATAGTTTTGCAGTTGCACAGCTGAGGGGAGATGGGTGCTTCCCTGTGTCTTGTTTCAGACTGTAGAGAAATGTAACATATCCACCACTCACTACAAAAAGCACATTGAGGTGCTGAAGTGTGTCCAAAGAAGGGCAGTGAGGATGGTAAATGGGCAATGATCTGAAGCACAAGTCTGATGTGGAGCAGCTGAGGGAGTTGAGGGTGTTTTGGCAGGAGATGAGGAGGCTCAGAAGGGACCTTTTCACTCTACAACCACCTGAAAGGAGGCTGTAGCCATTTGGAGGTCTGTCTCTTCTCCCAAGTGATAAGCAATAGAAGAAGAAATGGTTTCAGGTTGCATCCAGGGCAGTTTAGATTATGTATTACGAAAAATTTATTCACTGAAAGGGTGTTCAAGCATTGGAACAGGCAGTCCAGGGAAGTCATCATCCCTTGAAGTGTTAAAAAAACATATGGATATGGCAGCTGGGGACATGGTTTAGTGATGGACTCGGCAGTGCTGGGTTAATGGTTGGGCTTGATGGTCTTAGAGGTATTTTCCAACCTTAAAGATTCTGATACCTGCACCAGGACTATACCTGTGTCGGATGACTTGCATTAATCCCAGTCACTGTTCTTGTTCCCCTTTGGGTATATTTGAACAGGTTTCAGAGCAGAGCAGGGCAGAAGTATTAAGAGTTATTTAGGATCCCTCTAGGCTAGGAAGAGGCAGAACTTGCTGGAAAGTTTGTGCTTACTCATCAGTCCCTGGATTTTGGAGCTTGTGGAGGAGGAGGTTCTCACTAGGCTTTGTGAGTTCTGTTTTGTTTTGTTTTGCTTTGTTTTGTTTTGCTTTGGTTTTGTTTTGTTTTGTTTTTTCAGGGCTGGACATGCCATGAAGGGCTTTGTCTGAGAGCCCTGCAGCCAAGAACGCAGATTTACCTCACCACAGGCTGGTGGATCACATTTGGACTTCACAAGGAAGAGAGGAGGGGCTGAGGGGGCACACGGAGAAGTGGCCTGACTAGGTCCCACACAGCTGCTAAGCTGTAGTATGGCTATGGCAGGGTGAGAGGTGAAGTTGGATGTGCTGGGCTCTGGGTGGGAGAGATGGGCAGTTGGGAAGCAGAGCAGAAGGTCCCTGGCAGAGGAGAAATGCTGCATGTCTGGCTGGAGAGATGTCACTCCACTCAGCTTGTGCACAGCACAGCAGCGCAAGGCAGAAAGCAGAGCTGGCTAAAACTAGCTAAGGTAATTCTAAGAAGATTAAAAATAATTTTGGCAATTAATGGATAATTCATATTTATCAGGATTATAAGAAAGAAGAAGAATAGCTTACAGCTGTAGATTTAAGTGCTTTTCTTACTGTCCTGGCACTTAAGAATTCACTGTAATTGCAGCAATGAGAGGCTGAAGGGTCTCCTTGGATTACAGTTGCCTGCAATTCAGATGATACTGCAAACACTTCTTCAGTTCTCATGGATCTTTATTGGAAAAATTGGACCATAGATGCTCTGGTGTGATCCACTGGTGTGGATACTGCATTTCCATCTTGGCCTTCATGCAGTTTATTACTAAACATGGAAGATATTAATTCTCCCTATATTTCATTTCTGTCACATCTGACAGCTTTGTAGTTTGTGTCTATGTGTGTGATATTTGTGGCCAAGCATTTTAACATAAAAATTCCTTTTGCAAGGCCAGAATGGGTATTTTTCTATACTTCATCTCCCACTTTTTTCAGCAATTTTGATGATGAAGTAACATCAATAGAATAAAGTTTACACTGAAACGAATCTAACATTAAATTAACCTAATTAAAACAAGATTCTTGCATCTTCTCAGCTGTACTGCCTTTAAAAGTCTATGTATCTCCAAGGCACATCCAAAAAAAACAGATTATAAAGCCATCAGATTCTACAGAGAATTATACAGACCTTTGATAGTTCATTGTATCAGTACATTAAAGTGCACCCTATGAGAAAAAGAAAAAAGGTATTTCTGTGATAAGTGCTTATTTTATATTTAACAGTTATCAAATAATTCAGTTGTCAAAAGAACACCAGGATGAGATGGGACCTCAAGAAGTTATCTTCTGATTCACACTCAGAGAAGTTACCCTTCTGATTCATACTAGGAGAATCATTCTCTGCCACACCAACAAACTTTTATCTAACTGCATCTTGAGAACCTCCAGTGACAGAGATCACACAGTTTTCCCTCATCTCTTTATTCCACTGCTTTGCCATTCGTGCTGCTAGTCAGCTTCTCTGCATGCCTCATCTATATATATATCTCTTCATTCACTTGGAGCTGCTGCTGTTTTTCTTACCCACCACAGACATGAAGGATTATTTCCTTCTGCTCTGCAATAGTCTCCTAGGTATTTGTGACCTGAGCTTGGTCATACTTTATGTAAAACAGTTCTGATTCATCCAGTCTTGCACCATTACCCACAATTTCTAGAGCACTGTCTGATTGTGCTTCTACCTGGGTTTCTCCTCTGTGACCTCATCTTTCATGAAATGAATGTCTAAAGCTGAACCGAGTAATTTTATGAAAGCCTTGGTCACCCTGGATAGAGCACTGCATTAAAGAGTTTATAATTTCCTATTCACACATACCTGAATGAGGTTGTGAGAGAATAAAGATCCTGAAGTCAGCTAGGGATCTGCTGGAGACTAAAATCTCATCTATTAAGCTGCTGCATGTTTGAAGCTGGTAAGTTTTCAACTTGCCCTCCTCCTTTCTTCACCATAAGCTATTTGGCATTACTATCAAGATGAGAAAAAATATCTTGCATTTGTAAGACATATATCAGTTTTGCAGTGTTTCTATTTATACCCCAGCAAATACATTCCAGTTGTGCCTAACAACTGTCCTGGGTTTTTCATTCTGCTGGAGTAAACTCTACTGAATTTTCTGTTCTGCCAGTGATGCCATAGCAACACATTACCATTCTTCATGTTTCTTGCTTTGCCAGGCTGGTAAAGGAGATGTTGAGACTGCTATGGTAAGAGTATTTCCATCTGGAGAACAAAAGCAATCTGCACCCTCAGAAAGCTGTCATCGTCTCTCCTGGAGACTGCTGAGGCATGCCAGCTCACATCTTTTCACTGTGATGCTGGATGAAAGCAGTGACTCCAGCAACATGAGCTGCTATTTTGAGTTGGATGCTCAAGTTGCTGAAAAAGATTTTTCTGGCAGAATATCTTTGCAATATTTCCCCTACAAAAATCTGCTTTCATCCTCAAATTCTAGTGTCTCTTTTTTGGGGACTGAATGTTTTACAGGCAACACACTTGTGTGGTCAGGAGAGAATACAATTGTGAGGACTGGCAAGAACAGTTCTGCTTCAAACAGCAGGGAAATTGCTCCACTTTGTCCATTAACTTCTCCAAGTATCTCCTGTGTCACTTGTTGGCCAACTCTGAGCTCAAACTACTGGAAGATGCTTTAATAAATAACATCTATTTTAACAAAAAACCACAAAACTATCGATGTCTGCAAATAATCACTGCAGATATTTAACTGCTCTTTAAACAGCTATGTTAAAATTTGGTTAACTCCTTAAGTGACCTGAGAGAACTGGGGTCACTAATTGCATTTAACTGCCATCCTGAGAGTAAAAGCAGAGTGATATGTAATAAGTAGAGCCTAGTAAATGTTACAGTGAAACTTATATCTTGTCTTTTTGGAGTACAACAGCAATGGCTTAGTGTTGGCTGCATTTTTTTTTTATGTGTGAGGGATGGCTTTCACATGGAGACACTGAGCTTCTCAGAAGGTTTCTCTAGTATAAAGCAGTGATTACTCCTCCAGAGCCAGCACCTCTGTACTTTGAAGATCAGCAACTTAGAAGAAATATGGGAAGCTTTGATTGCATACAAACCCTAAGATTTTCCCATCATTAACACTACGTGACCCCTACTAAACCAAAGTTAGGGCAATTGGAGAGGGAAATTTCCATGCAGGGGATGAAGTTTTAAAGGACCCCATCTTACAGGTTGCAGTAAAATCAAGTCCCCAGGACAAAACAGACAGGTGATGAAAATATATGTTTTTACCTTTCTGCTTTTTTCTTCAGTCTCCTAAAAAGACAGTGCGTTGAAAATATACTGGAGTACCATCCAGGTATATTATTGCTTGCCTGACTTTGCACCCAGAGAAAGCACTTGCTGGAGTCAAGTGTCTGCTTTGAAAGAGTCAAACAGGTCAAAAGTCTACTTACACTATCACCAGAGCAAGCCAGTGCTAACTGAATGTTTTTGGAGAAGTACACATGTCTTTTGGAGAAGACCATGTCTTATCTGCCAGGTATTCTCAATTCTAGCTGTAGGAATGGGACCATATTGTTTTGAGTTTATGTAGAATTAAAAGCTTGTACATACATCAAAGCCAGTTGGAGGAATAGAGGAAGCCTTCTCTTTGTCTGAATCAGTTCATACACAACTAGGTCATACTGGTAAATCTCCTTCAGTACTTTCCGGAGCACCTTGAAGTGCTGCCTAGAGTCAGTTGGTGTAGTTACCTCCCCTCCTGAGCAGGACAGATTTTGAGAGCTACCTCCAAAATCAAATTTATGTATTTTAATTAGTTACATTTTATGTTAAAAACACGTGTGTGTTGTTTCTGCAGTGCAAGTTGGAAAAAACCTTATGCACAGCAAAATGATGCCTGCACATCTGATCTGTGATCTATGATGGGACTGGCACTGAGAGCAGTGGGGAGTGGAGAAGGGTGGCACAGAAAGGGCACGTGTGGTTTTACAAGATAACCAGCCCAAAAAGGACCAATGCTGGGTGCTCTTGGGCTCCATGTGGGCTTGAGAGGAGCTGATGCTGCTGCCTGCACAGAGCTTGGTGTTCACGCACCAGGAGGAGACAGGAGGCAAGGCAGGATGTGCAGTGAACTCACTTGTCTTAAAACTGAGAATGGTAAATGAAATAGCTTTGAAGAGCCAGAAGCAGAAATACATTGTTTACTCCTTAAAACCTAAAATGTTATACAATTTGGAAACAGAATGGATGAGACATTGTAGAATGAGAAATTTTGATTTTTTTTTTTTTTTTT
>VXBB01010841.1:118330-146935 GCA_013399915.1 Illadopsis cleaveri
TTTTTCTTTCTTTTTATAAACATCTTTCCTCCCTGGTGGCTGGTAGGACTCTAGCCATTTCCTTTGTCTTCTGTAGAGCTGAAACAGATGATGGTAGTAATCTCAGCTCAAATTAAACTTAATTTTAATAAACATGTTTCTAGTATGCAGAACTCAGCTCCTTTTCTGTGGCAAGATATCTTGACCACCCTGAAATCATGGCTGCTGGATTACCACGTCTGAAGTCCTTCTACCTTCACTACACTGTAGATTGCAAGTCACACTGATATTAACAAACATGTTATACCTAGAAGCTTTGGTTTGCAGCCCTATAGGCAACTAATAGTGATTGCTGCAGAGCTCTTGCAAACAGGTCCATGGCTTCTGGAGTCCAAAGGCACATATCATAAAGTATTTTATGGTGCTGGTGAACTCAGCTAGCCCAAATTTTTGGGAGGTATTGTTTCTAAGCTAAAAATTGCAGCAAGGTGGTTATTCCTTACTGGTTACAAACGAAATTTAAAGTAATTCTCCCCTTCCTCCAGGTTAAAATGTCTGCAGGTATCAATATGTAAATAACCCAGACACAGACAGCTCTGGATCGCACAGGTGACTGTGATGTTCATTGGATATAAATAACAAGGAACTATTACCTCTTGGAGAAGCTGTTTTGGTAAATTCAAGTCTAAGCATGAAGCAAGAGTAACATAAATTTTAGACCTTTCCTGTCAAACATGCTGTCTCGTCCCACTGGTTTGAAAAAGAGCAGTTGTTTCCCTTAGAACAGCATGAAAGCCTTGGGGAAAATTAAAATGGTGAGAGATTCACTATGCAAAATATACAGTGCAGAACACTAGAGAATCTCAGTGTGGGCATGAAGAACCACTCTTATCAGGAGCTGGCAGGAATTTTATCCCTCCTCTACACAAAATTGAATTTGTGGGATTGATCAGTGTGCCTGACAGGTGAGTCATCTACTGGCTGTTCAATGCCAACAGCTGACCACCTCCGTCAACTCCAAGTGTTAATAGGTTGAGGAAATCTAATGCAGGAGGATGTGTGCCTATGTGAAGCAAGATGTTGGCAATTAGTCTGTTGCTGGAAAATATAATTGGAAGAATTTTTGGAAGAAGAAATGCCAAGTTTCTAGTTAAACTTGTTGAGTATCTCTGGCAAATTTGAGTAAGAAATTTTCTCTGGAGAGACTATAAAAATAACTGTTCAAGCCAAGTAAACAATGCGACAACTTTTGTCATTGTGTCAACTCTGATTTTCACAGATTATGATAAATGCATGAGCGAGAAGCTAAAGGGCTTGTAAGCATGGAGGGGATTCTGGGAGAGGACCTGAACTGGTAGTATGAACTAAACCCATGAAGTTAAAGCACATTAAACCTCTAAGGCTTCTTCTGAAGGTGGCTGCTAGAGCATTCTCAATCTGCTTACTTAATTAATTTAGCATTCAGCATGGAGAAACCTGGAACAGCCTAAGACTCACATCACCGTGAAGATACGAAAGCACCGAGGGCCACACATGTAATTGTCCTCCCATGCTTCACAGGGTTCCTGCTGACATCCTGTGCTTAAGTCCTGCTTGTTGGCAGCGCTTCTAGCTGCAGCTTTATCTGACATGTAGCTGTATGGAACTCCCTGACTGTGCTGTAGCTGGAAAAGGCGAGTCTTCTCTCACAGGGAAAGACAAGGTCTTCCCGTACCTATATATATACATACACACACACACACACACACATATGTATGACAAACTGCTCTACAGTGTGAGAAAGGACTAATGCTGCCTTTCCAACCCATAGGTGATCCAGGCAGACCCCTGATGCATATTTTTTAGGTGGCTCAAACACAGCATGTCATTGCGTAGTACTTCTCTTGTTCTTGGCCTCACATTACTGAAGGTTATCCTGCAGGGAAGAGAGGCCATCCTGGAAGTGAACTGCAGTAATAGAGGCTGGAGCATGACCTGCACAGGTAAGTAGACTGGCAGAATTTGTTTGTTGTGTTGCATAGTAGGAGCTTGCTTTAAAGGGAGGGGTTGAAGCACGGAAGGATAATTCCCATGATAGACTGACTGCTGTAGATCAGCTTGGAAGCAGCAAATATGGGAAACATTTTCTCTCTTATGTAAACACATTTTTTTCTCTAAAGCATTGGACCTGTCTTAAGAGGGTGAGCTCATGTGCAGCTGAGTAGACTTTAGTTATCTTCTTATGAATCAGTCTGACAAGTTGCCATAGATGCTTCAGATAA
The DNA here is from genome assembly GCA_013399915.1 of Illadopsis cleaveri. Classification (NCBI taxonomy): domain Eukaryota; kingdom Metazoa; phylum Chordata; class Aves; order Passeriformes; family Timaliidae; genus Illadopsis; species Illadopsis cleaveri. Next base: position 120,571 of record VXBB01010841.1, read on the forward strand.
CTTAGAAAACCTGTAACCATTACTACACCCTGCCTTATGTGTCTCCATGGTCCACTGGAGCCCTTACAGCTGGATAGAAGTCAAAGCAGCTTTCAGGCTACGTTAATATATTTTGGGACTAAGCCAGGAGAGGCAAAACCCAAGGCATACCTCAGGTTCTGTGCTGAGGCCCTTGTTGCCACATGGTTGTATTTCTTCTGCTATCCAAACTACATGGTGTGCATGCAGTAGCTCCTGGTCACATTTTGCATGGTGCTTTTCTGCCCTAAGTGAAACAGACATAGTCAGCCCAGCCTTGTTTTTTAGGTAGGCTTCTTCCCCCTGTCCTTCAGAGACTTTTCTCTTGTATTAGGGATTTAAAACCTGTCATCTCCAGCATTGTTTACCAGAAGGCACAGAGGGACACAGCTGTGTCTCTGTGAACAGTTGCATGCTCCCTGTGTGATGGCACTCACTTCCACCTGGTGAGGTAGGGTGTATACTGAGGTGCCTGACTCCAGACCTGTGAGGGATAGACATCACTGTCCCCAGACTAGGAGGGGTGAGACACTTGAGGGGACGTGGGTTGTCTGAACAACCCCATTTCAAAAGCACAGCCTGGCAGTCCAGGATGAACAAGACTGTTTCCTCCCTGAGGTGAAGCATCAGGCACAGCTGTGCAGCTGAAACCTCCCCACAGTCTGCAGTGAAGCTCTCAGTGATGCTGGCGGCATCTGGATTTGAGCCATGAGACACAAAGGGCACATTCTGTATGGCAGTTGACAGAGTTAATAAAAGAGAATCACGTAGATAAAACTGGTGGGTGTTCAATGCACCCAAAGGAAGTAGTCTTATAATTTTCCTATCAAAACAATACCACTATAAGCACCAGAGACCTACCCTAACATAAACCTGTATTTAGCAGTTTGATCAGAAACCTGAAAAGTGTCTTGAAAATAGCCAAATCTGAGCTCAGAGACTGAAATACAACAGTCTATATATTTCAAATAATGGAATAATCACAAGTACATTAACAATTAGGTAACAGTTCAGTTATGGAACATATGAGAATTGTCGTAGCCTTCACTGTACCAAAGGGTTTATTTGTAGTCTGTTGCTTGCATTGAAATGATATGTTACAGAGAGATGAAGGGAGCCTGTCAAAACCCATTTGAAAAGTCACTTCTTCTAAACAAGGCCGTCTGATTTCATCCCTCTTTGCATTATCAGCTGAACTGCTGGCACCACGTATTCAAGGAATTTCAGACGGAAGGAGGAGAGCACAGCACTTCCTTGTCACTGTGATAGATTTGACAGAGCATTTGAACAATACAGCTAGCACCCTGTCACACAAATGACATCTTGGGAAAGCAACAGGCTTTAAAAACAACCCTCAGCTTACTCTAGGACTGGGATAGTCAGTGACGACTAGTGCCTCTTTTACACATGAATCACTCACTTTCATCCTTTAAATGTGTTCAGAGAACTGGAGGTTGGGATATGTCTACTAGAGACTGCCTGGATTTGTAATTAAAGTGCCCATCTGCACTCTTATTTGTTCCCATATACCTATATCTCAGGGAACAGGTTTTCTTTGCTAGAGATTGAGCTATTCCCCAGGCTGCTGTACATCTCAGAGACAATTAATCATGTTTGCAAAGGCTATTGTATATGTGGCCTGTGGTTAGATGAGATCCTGGGCTTTACCGAAAGGGCAGGTTTGGCACTGGTGACTGAAGACAAGACAAGAAGAAACACCAGCTGCTGTGCCAAGTGATGTGGGCACCCTTCCTTCAGAGGACTGGCACCCAGCCAGCAGCCTCGCATGGTCTTAGAAGTATCGAGCTGCTGACAGTGCTGTTTAAGATCAGAAAACAGGCATCCTATTTAAACCATATTTGGTGCTTGGGAAAGGGAATGTTATCAAGCTCGAGTCTCGAGAATGCAGACCCACAAAGGACCACCTCGCTCCCTGCAGAGTGGCCAAGCAACCAAAGCCCCACTGCTCTTTCTAGATGAAATCCCTGAGCTTCCTGAAATCTCAGCTTCCTGAAATTTCAGCTCCCTGAAATCTATGAGTAACAGTCCAGAGCCCATTTTTGTTAAGCCTAAAACATTACCCCTCCAGTCACATGCTCCAAACCCACGCACTCTAAATGGAAATTGGAAAGTATTTCTAAGCACAACATAGTGCTGTGTTTTCTACCATGTGTTTAAAAGGCAGTGTCATGGTGCTGTGAAAAGCCATTACATACAATTTGTATATCCTTCCATAAAATCCTTCCATGTATTTTGGGATTGAAGTTATACAAATAAGACTGAAAAATATGGTCCTATCTATTATCTTCCTTATTTTTAATGACTTCTCACCATCCTGCTTCATGCTGTTTCTTGATAGTACAGCACAAAGTGTTGGACACATAAACTTTGGGCTTTGGCACTTCAGTGACATCCTGTATGAACTTAAAGGACCCTCTGAACAGTGCCCTGACTTTGAATTTATCCCAGGCAGATGTGCACAGTCCTCAGTTCTGATAGCTTCTTCTCTCTTCCACTACCTCTTCCCAAGACACAGCTTGCAAACCTTTCCTATCTCTGTCAAACTCTGCCCATTTCTATTTTCAAGTCAGAAATGTGTGCCCTAGAAAAGACCACTTCCATGACAGCTCAAAGCTTTCAAACTGCATCTGTCTTTCTGTCAATTTGCCCAAGGAAGTGACACTTTAGAGAGGGAAAAATGGTTTCTCACTACTTTGAAATCAGACCTAATTTTTCCCAATCTTTCTCTCATATGTTTGTCTTTTAGGGAGAGGTTAATTATGGACAACTTGCAGGAACATTTTCTAGGCAATTATTAGGATGCATGCAAAGAGTTGTATTGCAATATCTCCCCTTAGAGTGGTCAGGTGCAAGTAACAATATTTCAAGACTACCAATACGAATGAAGTACATCCCTGACTTGCTTCAAGAGCTTGTGTGTAGAGGGAACGTTAATTTCTCTTTGCTGTTTTGGAGGAGTACTGCATAGCAAAGGGCTTCTTTCTTTGTTCATTTACTATACAGGATCAGGTTTCCTGATGATTTCAAAGCAAGTACCCACCCTTGCAGGACCAAGCCTTCCACCCTGTACCTGCTCAGGCCCTTTACCCTGTGCTGTGCAAAGATTCACACCAGAGACTTTCCCAGATATCACTGACATTACAAGGAGGAAGCCAAAGGTGAAACTCTAAGTGAGTCTTTGATAAGAGGATTAATTTAAAATCAAACACTTTGCTCATTTAACTTTTTTTTTTAAAGGAAACATAAACCACCACTGTAATTGTACTTTGGCCTGTGGGAATAATATCCCAGAAATAACGTCTCTACTGAAAGTCTAGTAGCTTAAGATCTCTGTGGGGCTGCTTCTTGTACTGCAAGACCTATAATTAGCCATCCATTATGGCACTGAGCAGTGATCCTGAGGAAGCCCATATTTTCCCCCCAAGCACCTTACACAGACATGCCAGAGAGTGGGGAGGGAATGCTCTGGAGTCCACCGGCCTTCTCAACGCAGGCAGCTCAGGGAGACCCTCCCTGGTGCCCCTTTGCCAGGCTCTTCAGCAAGGACACCCTGTGGGCACCTCAGTGCTCTCAGGTGTCTGGTACTGTGTCTCACACTGTGAACACTAGGATTGCTACAGTTTAGGTCCTAAAGCCATGGTGGTGTGATTTGAGCTACTCTCCTGCCTTCTTTTTGCTTAGGGGTGAGCAAAGATAGCAGCTTTCTAGTTGGGAAGGACGAGAATCCACTTAGCCAAGCGCTCCTTTCCTCAGCCTTTGGACCAAACATGGCTGCCTTAGAGATTGAGATGGCTTGGTGGTGCTGCTACTGGTCTAGAAGTCCGTGCCTCCAGGCAGCAAATGCTTTCCTGGCATGACTGAGGGGCATCAGGGCATACTTCCAGGGTATTCTACTGGCCACATTGAGGACTGAGCTCAGATTGGATGAAATGGTGCATAAAAAGAAGACCTGACCGATGGTGTTTCCCTGTGGTTTTGGGAAAGACTTTTGTTCCCCTTAAAATAAATAAGTAATTTAATCAGATAAAATACTACAAACATGTAAACTGTTTCACTTAGCAAATCCTACATTTGAATTGCTTTGTATTTTCCAAAGCTGTTTCCCAGTATTACTGGCTAAAACTTTTTCTGAATTAGAACTGAATTTATAAATTGTTTAAGTTACTTAGAAACAGTGTTAGTGGGGTTTGAGTGCATGTGAAGAAATAACTAGCTGAAAAACTCCTTTGTATGTGTAATCTTTTTTAACATTAATGCAAACTCCTCTGCAAAATTGGCCTGGACAACTCTGGTGGTGGACACATGGCTGAGGAGCCTAGTCCTCATCTTGACACATTTAAGGCACTGAGACCAATGTACAGACAATCTTCAAATGTGCCAGACTTCACCTCTCACAGAGCTTCCTTTGAGCTACCAGCCATTCTAAGCGTATATTTAGAAAAGACACTGAATTCCTAGTGTGAAAGTTCCACACTGACTTCTGATGGTGATTGCCCAGATGGGCTCTCCAAGGCTCAGCAGCACAGGGAACAGTGTTTCATGGCAACTCTTGTGTTATTAACTTCTACCACTGTGTGCAAGGTAAAGCAAACAATGTTTTTTACAAACACTTCTTTACTACAGATCAATGCCATCATGCACTTAAATTTGCTTTTCATGGATTCAGTGTAATGGGCACAAAGATGGTTTCTCTAAAGTACCAAAAATCCAGGATCAAGAGCATGAAGGAATGCAAAAGGGGTAGTTCTCTGCTAGATTTTTGAATGTGATTACTCCTGACAAGCAATATTGTACATTGATCCTCACCAGGCTACTACAACTGTGAGAAACAAATCCATGACCTGCCTGAGATCTAGATATCACTTTAATTTCACTTTGTTATGTGTCTTTAATAAAGAAATGGGTCCAGAGAGAAGTGAGGCTTGACTTAAAGAAGAGGTCCAGTTTTTCTGAAATTCCGGATGACCTTCTTTTCCATGATAACACTAAGTTGAAGGTTGGAACAAAGTGTTAGTGTAAATCTCTAGACATTGCAGTAGGTCAGGCTTGAAAAAAAGCAGTTTATGTTCCCAGAGAGGTGCCATTTCTTTATCTAGCAATTTTATATGTGGAAGTACATCTCGTATTACTCATTTGGTAATGTCAAGGTCTGATCTTCTTCCAGGTATCTTTGGAAACATGAGGGTAATTTTCACAAGGCTTAGGAAATTTATTATTTTTTTAGAAATAGAGTGATCTTGCTTTTTGGACATTCAATGTTACTGGAGTTCACACTCAAGAAACCCCTAGTTTGATCTATGTTGTAGCCAATTTTTTATGTTCTGTTCTGTGATTTTCACAGAAGATTGCTAGGTCTTAATAATCAGTTCATATTTGTGATAATAAATTGCCTACATAATTTTGAAACCCTACTGGGGTGTTGCAAAGTGATCATAGTGACATTCAAGGTAGGAATCCACTATATGCCAGCGTAAAAGTTGTATTCACTTGGATAGTTGGGAACACCCATGAGAGCAAGGAAGAATAAATGTAAGATATTCTTGGAGAAAAGGAAGCTGTCTAATGACCAGGAAGTGGATCAGGAGCTTTCTGGATCTGTTAATCAAGCAATTCTTCTTGTTGTAGGCCTCAACAAGGGCTCAACACAGCTACCCACATGCAGGGAGGTGGTGGCACCTGAAATGTCCTGTGGACTCTGCCTGACCCCAATGTGCCACTTCGAAAGGCAGTGAGTCTCCTCAAGGTGCTGTATCAGACCTGCCAAGCTCACATGGACATCTTACACAGCACAGCCTAAATGGCAGTAGCCACACATAGGCAGGCAAATGAACACAGCTCTTCAGAGGATTTACTACTCATTTAAAATCACAAAAAAAATAAAACAGCACTAAAAGATCTCATCTTTGAGACCACCTAAAAGAAAGATGCAGAGTGATTTTCTGATTTCAGGCTATGATGGTAGTCAAGGAAAGAAAACAGATACAACCTTCCAGTGGCTGGTGCCCAGGAAATTATTTATTTCTACATGAACTGAGGGTGAAAATACTATTTTTCTGACTTACTTCATACTCTTGCAGGTCACCAGAAAAAAAGAATCATGTCGTGAAAAAGTGCCATACAGAGTCAAACCAGCTGTGTTTTTACCTATAAACTGAACATATGTGTGTAGGGGCTATATGGTATAATAAGTAAAAGCCATCAAAGGCACTGGTCCTCTGACTTTAAAGCAGGCCTGCATTTTGAGGGCAGAATCAAAAATCCAGGGCCTCACACAGTAAGTAGATCTGTTGGATAAAAGGGTACAGGCTGAAGAGGTAAAGAAAAATCCCCAAACACCTAATTTTCCTGAACAAATGGTGTCTGTTAAGTGTGAGTACAGTGAGTGTAGCTTCCCAGAGCCCTTCAACTCCTCCTGAAAATATCCTTAGCAAAATATTTTCACGATGATGGCCGTGATTAGCATACAAGTAGCATGAGACAGAAAGAAGCTAAGGTGCAGAAATGTATTGCACAGACAACCTCAGCTGTGTTCTGACCAACGCTGCATTTGGGGTTCTCTGATTGAAATCTTCAGGGAGTTTCATGCTCAATCACTTTGTTTTGAACAAAAACTACAGCTTGTTCACACAGTTTCTCACTCCCTTCTTAATTGTTAGAAATTAATACCCTTGACACACTCTTAAACCACACTGTGTGGCAGCTATTTTACAGTGTAGGCAAACATTTGAGCTTAGTGCTAAATATGCGGGTGCTGTACACACACAAATAAAGACTGTCTCTTTCTCAGAGATCTTACAGTCTGAAAGATAAGAGATGAAAGAGTGCTTGGAAAGGTGAGTAACCAGGGACTATGGGAGGGGTTCACCTCAGTTAAAATGTAAAAACCTGGATATCATTCAAAGAACGTACAGATTTTAGTCCTGGAAGTGTGCATTTTTTTATGTATGACAGTTTTGTAATTAAGAAAAAAGCTGAAACTATTGACATTTTCTTGTGCCTGGTTTTTCCAGGACTGAGGTAACATGTTGCTGCTAATTCTCCTGACACCCCCAAGCCATCCTGCTACAGTTGTCCTCCGCACAAAGCCCAACACTTGTTTAAACCACTGACCCTTCCTGGGCTTTGACCTTGAGAGGGGTTAGATTTGGAGACCAGATGTTTCTTGTACATGACAGATAACTTTACATTTCAATACAAGAAATTTTTAGCCTTTTTTGCTTCCATATAATTGGGAAAGTTATGAGTCACAAAGTAAACAGTAATAAATGTGATGCAATCAGCATGTGCAATTCCATGATTCAATTTTGCAAAAGTTTCTTGAAACCAAACCTATCTATCTTCAGACATCAAGCATGGGTTAAACACAAGGACCCCCAGACACAGGGGTACTGAGCTGCTCTCTCCTTGGGAAGGAGTAGCTGGGGTGTAGGCTGCTGAGGCACAGCACAAGGTGCTCAGCACTGCCCAGAACCCTTGTTCATAGTTGCCTCCAGGTTTCTAGACATGTAGTTTTTTTGTTACTGGAGATAGAGGGACTCGTCATAAGGTAGAACTTTTCATGGTACATGAAAATAGTGCAGTAGATATTCATGGTGCTGTAGATATCCATGGGTTGTAACTTCTTCATATGTCACCTTTCATGTGGCACTTTTATCCACAATGAAAGGACAAAGATTAATTCTTCTTTCATTCTTAATGTGGTTTAGTACACATCAGATGGTGCTTCTCTTGGTTTTTGCAATTATACCTGGATAGCTTGTTCCTCAAACAATATCTGAGATCAAACTGCAGATCACAGAGATGACAGAGATGATTTTGCTTTAGCAGTGTCAGAAGAGTTCAGATAGTAATAGGAATGATGTAGCTGCAGCTTTTTTTTAAAATCTACCGAAGTGCTAGCAAGATGCCAAATGCATATGAAACAGGCAATCCAATCCCTGGCATAAGGATGGCATGTGCCTGTTGCAAAGGCAAAGGTTGACGTTGCCTTGTGAATCCAAGTGACACACTTGGAGCCATCCACATTTTGATTTCAACCCAGTGAAAACCAGATTTTCTTTTTGCTAAAGTTGCTGAAAGGTTGGTGGAGCAGGAGGCAGCTAGTGCCAAGGTAGAACTATGCATGTTTCTTGTCGTATGTCTTCAAGTGATGCATTCCACAGTTCTTCATTTAATCATCTGGAGATAAATAAGCTACTTATTAAAAACTAATTATGTTTTAAACACCACAGCTAAAAGCTAATCTGTGTTACAAAATTCCTAGTGACAAAACATCCAGTATTTTTCTCCCTGTAAAATCATGAAACTGCTATGATGATTTTGAAGTTTTAACACACTCGTGCATTTGCTTGAAAACTACTGTGCAAGCAGTAAACACTTGTTTGGGTCTGATTCTTCAAGGTGCAATACAGGTAGCATTTCACCCAGCTCTTCATGCGCTGGGTTCTCACGAGTCTGACATAGCTGATAATATTTTTAAACTATGCATTTGCAAGTCAATGCAATTAAAAAAAAAAAAAAATCTGTGGTTTTAGTATTGATTAGTCTTCTCACCAAAAATTACATTCCCAGCTAGAATACTGAAGAGGCTTAACAAAGACACTTTGAAGGGAAAAAGCTCAACACAATGCCTTTTTCTTTTGCTTCTCTAATTGCTGCAGATGTTGTTGCACCTATGAAAAGTTAAATGTTATGTCTCTGTAACATTTTTGATCTTCATTAATTATAGCTCAGAAAATCTTACGAAAAGCAGCCTGCCTCTTTAATACAAATAAGATTAATTGCATGGGTGTTCAGAAAATGAGCCACCAGTAGTTAAACAAAAAATGTTTGTCTTTAAGCAGCCCTTGAATGATTTTTTTTTAAAAACTGTTACAGGAAGTGAAGAGGCTGCCAAATTACCATGCCCGTGAGCCCCACTCTCATTATCAGCCTAAACGAACGCACACACCCCGCCACTTTCATCCTCTTCCAGGTCCAAGAAAAAGAAAAAGGAGGCAAAAAAACCCAACCAACCTTCCACACAAAGAGGTGTCTCTGAAGTCTGGAATGCAACCTGGCTGTTTGAAGACAAGATTTATACCTGACACCCTCCTTAAAGCTCATTGTTGAGACTCGCCTGCGTTCAAATCAACCGCAGACTGGCTGCTGCAGGTACTTCATCTTACAACAACCACATCATCTAAGATAAATGCACCAGGAATTGCTATCACTTTGAGGTGAAAAAAAAAAGCGGGTGGGGGGGTAGGAAATCAAACCTCACATGCAGGTAGTGGGTGGAGGAAAAGACAGACGGGCATGGAGTGTGTAAGGGTGTGACCAGGGAAGGAGCCAGCGACAGCCGGCAGCCTGCGGCATGGGGCGCAGGGATGGAATGGGTCTGGCTGCCTGTGTGGGCACCTGTGTTTTGGCCCAGCCTCTCCTTGCCTTTGGCAGCCAGGCTGTAGGACCAGGCACTAGGCGAGATCCTTAAGCCACCCCACAGCCAGGGAAGCAATAACCACTCAGGTGCTTGTGAAGGACTGAAAGGAGCTTTTTGACTTGGTGGGAGACAATGAGAAGGACTGTGCCATCAATTCATGTCATTCCCATGTTTTCTGAGGCAAGCCTGATTTCTTCATTTTAGGATCGTGTCCCTAAGTAAGCTGTGGTTAGTTACTTTCATTCAGCTTCTTAAATTTCTCTGGAGAAAAAGCCTTGGTATTAAGGACTTAATTTTACTCTGAATCTATCTGATGGGAGGCAAAGCTGTAGGGGACTGAGATAGGTGAAGCAAACAACAGAACGGACAGAAGAGTGTGCTCAGGACAGCGTCAGGATGTAGACAAACACAGCTGAACATCCTAGAGCTCAGGCTGCTGAAACTCTAGCAATTAGCAGGAGTTGGGCTAATCATGGAAGACTTTGAAGTGATGCAGGCAGAAAACGTCTGTCATAATGACAGAATAACACCTGGCAATTGGCAGAGATACTTATTGCCTATACCATACTATTGCTTAAAGGCCCAATAAAAGTTGGGGAGTAAGGATGCAATTTGTGGTGTAGAACCAGCTAAGGAGCATTTTCCAGGGTGAAGAATTACCATGGCATTTGGAATAATGCCCCATTAATCCAGGGCATTCAAAAATGGTTCTGAGGAGATATTCTGAAATTAAACCAATAGAGAAAAGAAGGCAGAAAAAATGACTGCATAGGTAGTTAATACAAAACTTTAAAGTTAGAAAAACCTTCCCTTCTGAAGCATTTCATAATGCTTATCTTGGATCCAGAGACAGAAAACAATATGGGATTAGCAAAAAAAATAAGGTCCCTAAGGACTGTTCTAGCATCACAAGTTTGACCTGCTATTGGGCAGGACCCATCAACAGGTTCTGTATTTAACCCAAAAGAAAGATCTTTATTTAGTTTTCTGGTTCTCTCTAGTCAAGCAGTTAAGACTCAGGGCTTTACAGTGCTTCTTCCAAAACTTCTGGGCTGACTGGGATGTTTGAGATCTGGGAAAAAGGAGCTGGTTTAATCCATTTCAGTTATAGAGCACTTTCTATATTTAGGATTTTAAATTATGTTTCATTAAGAATGCAAATTATGAGCATTTCTAGGACTCCAGGTACTTGCATGTCCCAGCTAGCACATAAGCCTCATGCCGTTACAAACCTGAATAAGGCAGGTTAAATTTGCAGCACAATTAAAATAGGGCAAAAGGGAGGGTAGGAAGAGAGGTTGAACAGCACATTCAACATTTGCCAACTTGGGTGAGAGGAAACACATCTACGCAAGTACTGAACTGACACAACTGCATGTGAAGCTACAGCATCAGTCTCAGCTTGGCCACAGGTATATCTTGTTCCATTTTTTGCAATTGAAAAACTTACCATTTATAATTATTTTTAGACTTTTTTTCTGTGGGCCATTTTATAGGGTTTGTTCTTTTTGTTGTTGGTTTTTTTGTTTCGTTTTTTTTTCTCTTGTGGGGTGATGTCTTCTACCTGGTGCCAGCAAAAGATTCTCACAGAAATTGGTTTCATCAACCTGTGACCAATGTATTGAAAAATGGAGCATGTCTCTGCTCCAGCAATCACGGGAAATGTTCTGGACACAGCCTGGAGCCTCCACAATTTGTGACACCAAGCTTCTGAGGTAATAGCATTCAGTATTTCATTCTGACATTTCAGCTCTTGACAGCACTACAGACTGCTGCTTGAACCTAAAGTCAAATGCAATAAACTCTGCACAGCTTTGCCAAAAAATAACAAAACCAAAAACATGAGCAAGGCCAGTTCATATTGCCATCACAGGGAGTCACAGGAGTGGGAAAGAGACATACCTGGCTCTAAGCAGCTGCTTCACTGCTGCCTGCCTATTAAAAATAACAGAATTTTCAAGAATCAGTTACAGGCACTATCAGGGCCTTCTGGCCTAAACACAGAACCATAAAACCATTCAGGTTGAAAAAGAACTTTAAGATCATCGAGTCCAACTATTAACCCAGTACTGCCAAGTTCACAAACACATAGAATCATTGCATTCTTCCTTTCCCAAAAGGGTCTTCAGCATCTCCCAGAAGAAGTGGCAACAAACAGTGATAAAAGACCATCAGAAGATGAAAATATGAATATGGATGACAAACCTTTACATTAACTGAGATTGTTCACACAATTATTTGTGATAAGCTACTTGCCAGGGTATAACTATATTTTGTATTTATACACAATGTCATCTTTTGCCAGCGTTGAACAGCTCTTACTGAAAAAACAGGCTATGAAAGTTCCAGGGAATTTCTGTATACTGGTAATCACTGGAACTTTTAAAATTACTTCTGAGCCAATGAAAAATGTGAATATTTATTTATATGTTGTATGTACATATGCATGCAGGGCTACATGGTAGATCTGTAGACACATTTTAGGCTCAAGATAGTTTTTCTGCAGTCTGTGAAATTTTATTTGTACTTTCTCCCTCCTTTGTGTTTCTAATCTAATCATTTTACTATTGTGAAAATGGAACTTCAAAGTTTGGTGCTCATTATGTTATTCAAGAATGAGAGCACAGCAATGAATAAGACAGCAAATGCCCTGGATTCACCAGCAATTCCTTCTCCACCCCCAGAGAGATGCCATCTTTCTCCCTGTCCTCCAATCATTTGCTGGGTTTTGTTCCCATTTGGTCCTTTGCCTCTTATTAACTCAGTTTCTCCATCACTGCACATCAGTCCACTGCTTTGTGGGGCCAATGGCTCCTTTTTAATGCTGTGTGACTCCTCTGGCTGTCATTCCCCTCTCCACTCTACCTTGAGCAGCATCTCAATGGAAAGCAGCAGGCACCCCTTCCCCCTGTGCTGTTCCCACAGCCATTGCTCAGGTCCCTGCTCATCTTCATACACTTGGGAACCCAAATAGGATTTGAGTATCCTTTCCTACAACCCTCACGTTTACTGCAACCCAAACCCTCTGTTCTACCTGCTCCCTTCATGCACCTGTTCTCCACAGCCATTCAACTCCCCCAAGAAAGAAGGTGGCTGGACAAAAATCCCAGGCAACTCACTCTCACCTGCTTGGGGCCTATTGCTACAGGGCAACGTGGCACCATGTGTCATCAGCCTCTGCCTGCAAAGGGGTGGTCAATGTCAAGATCATCTCACACACTGAAATACAGCAGCAGTCATGTTTATGACTTGAGAGGGCTGTGAGAAAAGCCCCTGCTGCCTCCTGGCACATCTGTTTCTCTCCAAGAGTTGAGGACAGCCTGCCTAGTTCAGGGTCCCTTGGAGTCCCCCAGGCCCTGGTCTGGGACAGCTCTTAGGAGATGGCTTAGCCTGACTAAATTGTGTTGCTCTGCGTAAGCAGTGGAGAAGTCATATTTGTAGTGGTAGCAATGTATTCTATAGCAAAACCCTGTAATAGAAAATTATTTATTTCCATGAATATTTGCTTGAAATATATAAAGGGTTATAGAAACATAATTTCTGTAAGATAAAACTATCAAGTACACAGCAGCAGCTGAGGAACTACATTTCTTTTACAGCTTGTCTAAAGTGTCACTTTGGAAGGACCTGAGGGCATGTTAAAGTGAAGAGCTTTGAAACAGCGAACAACGAAAGCTAATTCTTCTCCAAAAAAGGCAAACAGGAAACCTGTTTAAAGGACAAAGCTTTCAGTGCATAGCAAGTGCTTGTGTTCACATGTGTGCTCAGGTTGCTTTCAGAGTCTGTTTTTTCGGCTCTCTTGGCTCTGTCTCCAAAAGACATCTACAAAAACTCATATATGCGCATAAATGCCAAATGTGTACACAGCATCTCAGTCACTTCAACAGCAAGCAACAGTTAATTCAAACCATGCATTACAGAGAGCTCATCCTTTCATGATAAATGATGGTATTGATAGACGAGCTAAATTATGTCAAATCTCAGCCCACAAGTGTGCAGCAGAAAGGGTAGCTTTTTTCTTTGTTACTAATAAGCTGTGTTTGTTATTTTTCTTCTGCACTATTCACATGTAATTAAAAGTGACCCAACCCACATAAATTATATGCCAATTAAAACCCTTTCATCTTTTTTGTCATGCCATGACATACTGGATATACAAATCTGTAAATAAAATAAAATAAAATAAAATAAAATAATACAAAATAAAATAAAATAAAATAATAATAAAAAANAAAATAAAATAAAATAATACAAAATAAAATAAAATAAAATAAAATAATAATTTAAAAACCCCACCAAAACCCCACCATAAGACTGCCCCATCTCTTAGCACCTCATGGTGACATAAGCTTAAAGCCTTGAGGAAACAATGACTGAGTTTGCCTGTCTGCACTGAATCAGTTCTGTACATTTTTCTTGCCCAGACTGTTACATATATAAAGCTCCTCCCCTGAATCCCTGATGTCCTGTTTATTTCTCACACATGTACTCTCCTTGTAAGAAGAAGCCAAAGCTGTATATAGAGATACAAAATGACTTCCCCTAATTTATGTGCCCAATAAAGCAAACTTCTCCAAAAGGGAGTAACTTTAAAACATAAAGATCAAATTGTGCTGTTCCCGCTCCCAAAGCAGTATCAGCAGCCGAAGCCAGTCTGCCTTCTAACAGAAAGGTATATTAGCTCAGTCAGCAGTTTCTCAACCAAATACCAATTAGTTTACAATACAAATGTCTGTGTTCAGAAAATGCTACAGTTACTGTAGAACATTTAAACTTCAAAGCCACTCAAAAGCCTGGAAATACAAACCTAAGATGACCACATTGATACCACCTATTACCCCTTCACTGAAGTTTGCCCTACAACATCTTTCTCCAAAATCTCTGCTGTGCTCTCTGCTTGCACTCCAAGTAATTGTTCTTTAACAGATTAAAATGTATTGCTATAACTTTAGTAAGCACTGAAGGCTTGATTACAGGGCATGGTTAGCACATTTCAGAGGAGTACATCGTTTCCACAGATCAATTTATTGGTGCAGGTGTATGACACACTTTGAGTAAAATGGGACAACATCAAATACTCTCTCTGTTTAATTTGGAACAGGGAGCTGAATTTCCAACACCTGCATCTCAAGAGAGTGCCAAAGCCATGGGGTTATTGGATATTTGCAGGAGGGCTACTTTGTGGTTTTGGTTTTTTTTAAACTGGGTGTATTTATCCAAATTTTAAGTGGATTCCAAAGCAAATGGGCTTTGTGGGGCCATGAGGCAATTTCCCACACACTTCCACAGCTTAATTGTGCACCCCCAGCCCTTTTCCACTGCAGATCCCAAAGGTTTCATGGTGCACTACAGCATGTGATAAGAGTGCCTGGTGAGCTACTAACAAATGCACATGGCAGCAAGGTCTTTGCAAACGTCCCAGTGGGAAGAGCTTCAGCTGGAGCGGCTACTGGCCAGAAGACACAGTACATCAGAAATCATCCTGCATGCATGCTAGTGTTCCTGCAGCTATTTGCCTCTTAGCCATCTCTAACTAGACCAGACTAATGTCCAGCATTTTTCCCAGGAAGGTTTCCTACTTCACTGGGGATCAGGTCAGATTCACAACAAGAACAGTGACATAATGGACTCAGTGCTCCACAGCAGACAGAAAGTAGCAGTATCCTTGCTACAGCCAGAGTTTGGGAAGAGATACTTCAAAAGAGTAATCTTCAAAATGCCTTGACCGTGACCCTGGCAGGGCTTAGAAACCTGACAAAGATTTGCCATACAGTCCTCCAGACTCTCTCTAAATTCCAGCCTATGGAACCCTTCCTACCACTGCTTCATATCTTTGCACTTAATACCCCCATCATCTACAGGGCAACACAAGGCCAAACACCTCCACCTGCCAGGATCCTCGTTTGTTTGAACACAATTTTGGAAATGTTGCCTCTAAGTGGCTGGAAGCTGGCAGTGTGGGAACAGTTCAGGTTCTTAGGTTTGTCCAACTCCCTCCTCTTGTAGCTTTTCTGTTTTGCATGAGACAGTTTTTGTCTCTTTTTCACTCAGACACATGACTCCCAAACCTAGTGACTGGGGCACCACCTGGGTCAGGGTTTGGAAACTGGACTCCAGTTCTTACTCTGAGCTAAATGTAGATATGTTATTACCCAGAGCCTACACCTCCACACACTTGGCAAGTGTGTATGGACACCCTAGCCACCACCTGGCAGTATTATTTTTCTTTTGCTCTCCAAATTGTCACTTATCCCTGGGAAAATGTAACAGTTAAAAAACAAAAGGGATAGACAGGCAGATACCTTTTTTGGAATGCACAAGAGCGAGGGTTGGGGACACTGTTGTGAGTAAAACAGCTAAAGTCTCCACAGCTGAGAAACACGTTGAGTCCAGACAGCCCACCTGAGCTCCCTGGGCATGTAACAGTGTGACCATTCTCATCAGGAGGACTTGACTGTGGTGTGTGGGTCTGTTCATCCAGCACAGGCCAAGCCAGGTAAAGCATGTCCAGAAGCACGAGTTCAGGCATGCAAGGAACTCACTGGATACAAATGTGGGTGTTGAGGTATGTAGGTACCTCTGTGGTGAAGAGGAGGCAAGCGAGATTTCTTACTACCTAAATTTCAGACTTAGCATGTGAAGTGACTTGTCTGCTAGGCATCCAAGTTCCTCCTTGGGATTAAGTCCTTGAAGATGATCTAACAGAATCCTCTTCTCACCTCAGAGTGCTGCTGAATCAAAGACTCAGCGAGTGCCTGCTATTCTATGCATTTTTCAAACACCCACCACTAATTGCTCTTCTGTGATTAAGGAAAAGTGTTTCATCTACATTTACAAAAAAGCATGAAAACTCCAAATTAAAAATATTGCAGAGTTAAGCAGAATTGTTTCTGAGTTTGCATCTGTTCTGCAAAAGTGGACATGCCTATGAAGCTAAGCAAAGGTCTGTGTGCACCTCTTGTTAAATTAATCCATCTAGAATTAGTAATGGTAGGGAAAATACCACAGAGAGCAGCTTCTGCATCTATTTCTAGGAAACTTGAGCTGTTAGCAACATCTTTGCACTTGGATTTGCAAGGGGAATAGTAGATGTCCTTCACTCATTTTGGTTTCAGCAGCTTGGGCAGCAATTTCACCTTTTCTTTAAGTTTTAGTCCATCGCTGACATAGGCAACAGCAGGCAACAGCAGATAAAAGTACATCAACAGTTTGTTAAAATAAATGGCAAAAACACCCATGACATCAGGACTGAGGACTCAAATCTTTATGCCAAACTGTTTTAAAAGGCACGAACAGAAAGTTCTGAAGAAACAAAATAAACCCAGACATCATGCTTTCCTCTCATTTTCTTTCTTCTGTTTTAGAACTCCAGAAGAAAAGGCATGCCTACAGAGATTTTTTTTTTTACTTTAGCTGCGAATCACATGTATCATTCCACTGCTTTTGCCTTATTTTTGTCACATATATTTTAAGAAATAATTTTATGATGCTTCTTTTGAGCATCTCTAAAGTTCTCCAGGGAGGCTTGCATAATTAACAAGATCTTACTGAATTAATAAGCCAGAGCACTTTGGTAAAGGCATTAAAATAATGCCAAAGCTGTGCTGTGGATGTTGAGCTCAACTAGTGTTTTGTTGAAAGCAAGCACTCCCTTCCAAAGCAGCCAGTGGCTCTACCAGCTGTGAGCCCATCACTTCACAGTGCAGACTCTGGCAGTGATGCCATACAAAGCCTTTTGAGCTGCTACAAACCACAACAAGTTCAAAACCTGACTGATGTCTAGAACTTCGACTCACTCTCTGTTGCTGGCTTAGTCACTGCCAGCAGCCCTGCATGCATCTGCTAATCCTGCGGTATCCTCAGCACCCTTCCCTCCTGTGGGAAAGCCCTGGTTAGTCAGACTCGCAGCAAGGCACGGTATTGTTAGATTTCTCTTACCATTGTGCTGCTTTGTTCTTCTTGTATTCTCATCTTAATGACGGTGCGAGCTGTTGGCCTTCCACACTTTCTTTGTGCCTATGTAAATTCAGTGTTTGATGCAGGAGAGGCGGAGAGGATTTCTAAGTCAAGGGGCAGGCGTGAGTGAAAGGAGCAACCCAACAGCCAAACTATTTGAAAAAGAAACCTTTAATGTCTCATCAGCTCAGCACTAAAAAAAAAAAAAAAAAGCCTTCATAACTTGCCTCAAAAACTGGAAAAACAGGGTGTCTAGCTATAATTTAAGACATCAATAACAAGAAGATATTGCAGTTCCCTGACACATTTTGACTTCTGCACAGTGAAATCTTAAAACTAGGTCTGATTATTAAAATTTGAAACACTGTGACAAAGAAATTACAGACAGGTTTAGCCCAGGCTAGATTTTAGAACACACCTGAAAAAAATGGTTCTTTCCCTTTCTTAAATGGACATTCTGACAAGGATATTTGCAAAGTAACAACTTTACAGACCATGCTCTTCAGAGGTATTTATTGGCTACCATGAGCACCCCTGAAACTGCAGCCTTGGGATACCCTAAATAACAAAGTAAGTTTCAGAAAAAAGTATTTTTTACCTTCAAGAGATGAGTATGCACCTTCTCAGTCTGGAAGTCTCATTTCCAGCACAGAAAACACAGCAAAGCAAGAACAAAAACATCCTGTCATATGGGAACGAAGGACAGTACAAGCCGTCTGAATCTCCACAATTTATTTTTATCTCCCTCGTATAAAAAAGGCTTTAAGGCCTGGAGTTAAAGCTTAAGAACACGAGTAGCTTACTTGCCTTTTGCAGGACAATGTGACAATTTGAAGTTGTGTGTGTGCTCGTAAGCTTCACCATTGTAAGTTACAATTTACAGAAAACTGGCATATACAGTTTCCTTACCACAAGCATCTTAGCAATCAACATGGAAATCTCAACAAGAAACCAAAAGTCAAATTTCTTATTGGATTTATTCCTTCTGCTGAAGTAATAATTTTTTTCCATGGATGACTCATCTAGAAGATTTTTATGAAGTTAGTAGCAAATGCAAGCATCCTGCTCTTTGCACCTTCAAAGCTATCACATAAAGATAACAGTGTTTTCTTTTAATCTTTTTTTTTCATTACTGAATATTATGCTTACAACAATCCTGCTTTGCTACAGATGGTTTCCTGTTGTTTCTGCCAAATGTGAAATAGCTATAAAACTTGAAAAGGTTCTGATGCTGTCACTGCTTGAAAAATTACATCTACAAGGGAAAATTAAATATGATCCTTAGCCTTTAATTTCTTTAATCTTACTTAGTAAGTGAACTTTTTTACTCCCACCCTCAAGTCAAAGCTTCCGATTAACATGACCTGAAGGGAAAAACACAGCTATGTGTTTTAGTCAGGTATAAAGCCTTCATTAACAAAAACAAAAAAAGAGGAAGGGGAAGTAGATAATTCTCATGTCCAGATCAACCAAACAGCCACCAACTCCAGCTGACAAGAGCAGTGCCTTTGGCTCTGTTTCATAAAATACGTAAAGCCATTTCTGTTAGAAGACAGTGAAGTTCCTGTTTTCAGTGCTATAATAAGGAAATCTGTCACCTTAGCAGACAAATTACTAGAAAATGGCTTGTGTAATCTCAAGGGGACAGAACCTTTGCTCCTTGCGTGGGCAAACTTCAGTGAACTGAGTGACAGCTTTACTTGAACACAAAGAGTATTAAGAAACATTTCAAAGAAATACTGAATTTTATACATATGATGAAGAAAACTCTTAATGCTCTGATGCTCTCTATAGGCATAAATTCAGTATTAAATGGACAAAGGGCTAGGAAAAAGGTATTTTTCCAGCAAAGTAACTTACTAAGGCACATCACTTACGAGTGAAGCATCAATGAACAAGTGAGCTTCACAGCTCTCTCAAATTTCTGTCAGATTTGACTGGCACCACATCAACAGACTCATTTTCTAGTTAAAAAAAATAAAAATCAGGGAACATTTAACCACATTCTTCTACCAACAAGGTAGGACTGTGCTCACTGCCATGGATCTGCCTCTATAGGCACTGAGGGTAGAGGCAAAGAGAGTAAATATCAGAAATTGCTCTGTCATTTTGAGTGCATTTGTCTGCTGCAGTACATAGAAGGTCTGATATCTTAGAGTTCTGCAGCACATGAAATAAGTGTTCTGTGTTACACTGGAGATTTGGCAAGCTCCCATTTCTGCAAGAAAAAAGGCATTTAATTGCAATCTTACCCAACCAAGACATTAGACCTCAACTTTCCAGCTGCTCAGACCCCTACCACTCATTCTAGGGTTTGGATCTGATACTCATTTTGCTACAAGAGAAGTTTCACTCTTGGTTGGAAAGAGAAGTTGGTGGGATTTTAGTCTCTTTTTTTAACCTGTGCTGACTTGTCCTGCTGTGGAGGCTGCATTTTAAAAGCCGAGGTAGAGGTGACATTGTGGGCAGGAGTGAGTGGAAAATATGTACACTCATCAAGCTGCAACCAAATGTCTCATCTACATGTGGACTTGCCTCTCCCATGTGCTGTACCCCCAAGGGCACCACTCACTGCCCCCTCAGAATTGCTCCTGGTGTTTCCCCATGCATAGATATTTGCAGCAGAGATACCCATTTGTTTGTTTAGTCTGACTTCCACCAAAGCTAAATTAGAAACAGCCTTATGCAAGCTCTGGGAGACCTGCACCATACTGGGCACACTCCTGTAGTTCAGCCCAGCTGTGGCTCCTGGTTCATTGTGAAGATATCCACGTCTGGGAGAGCAGGGGTGCAGGGCACCTGTGAGGCTGGCATGCTGGACCTGCTGCTTTCTTTGAGAGACCCTGCATGATGCCTGATTTTGATGTCTGTGAAAACCACTGACTGATCACTTAGGCCAAGAAAGCATTCACAGACAAGCACCCTTTATTTCTCTTTTGCAGTGTAGCCTGTGTATATGGGGATCTTGGAAGAAAATCAGAAATTGACAGGCTGGTTGGATATCTGCTGACATGACTGGGGAGTTTCCTGTTGGCCTCACTGGTATACTCAGTATATCAAGTCCCTTTATATTCATTTTATCAAGTTGGGGTTTTTTGGTGGTTATTTATTTATTTATTATTTATTTATTACCAATTTTATCATTTGGTCACCAGCTGAATTATTTGCACCTTTCACATCCAATTAAATACCACAAAGTGCTAGTACTGGATTTTTCTCACAACTGGTTAGAAACCATGATAGAAAACATAACCCTGCCACATCAGAGATGTTCTTCATATACCATACAATATTTGCATCTAGGTTTCCTTGTTGCTAGCCAGTGCCATCTGTTATCTGTTTTGGTCTGCTCATAATAACTGTCAATTTTTGAAAATTGAGAGCAAGACAAGAACAATGGCTTTTTCCTTTGTATTTTATGTCCCAAAGAAACCAACTGGATCTACACATGCACAGAAAATATATCCCTCCAATTGGCAATATATTAGGGCATGCTTTTTCAGTATGGAAAATTTAAAGAGACAAGACTCATCATGGGGAAGTATTTCAATTTAATGAAATAAATCTGTGCCCCACAATGCCTGGATACTCAGTTTTACTTTTGTCTCTCTCGGAGGGTGTTGACATTCAGACTTGGTGATGGAATAAATGGTGACAGCTGAGACAGTTACTGCCCTCAGCTGTCTGCTCTGTCCCTCTCTTGGAAATTATTACCCTCCTGCAGCTGGTAAAACTGGATGCTTCGTGAAACCGGCTTCAGACTGCCAGACTTCACGCCAGCCTCGGCTTAGGCAGATCTGCCAGCCCATAAACTCCCGTGGCTTGGAGGTGAGCCCACAAGCCATTGAGCCATGCCTGCTGTGCAGGTGGTAAACACTCAGAAAGAAAGGGGGTGGCCAGTGGAAGGTGCCGCTGCTTTGCTTGCACCCCTGTCACATACCACTGAATGGGTGGCCGCCCACAGATCATTCTTTCCTATTTTTGTAAATACAAACATGTCTAACTCAGGGGACACAGTGTCACCAGCTACCCACCGAGAGACAAAATGGCAAAATCCCAAGTGACAAAAAGAGAACATGTCCCAAGCCTTTTCATTTTTTGTGGATTCCAATAGCAAGACAAATGTTACTTAAGGATGGTAATTTCAAGTTTTGTTTTGTTATAAGAAGTAAATTGAAGTCCTTCATGTTGGATGATGCTGTCTATTTCATAGTTCCTAACTAGAGCAGGCTATAAACCAGCACCAGGTATTTCAACAGACTGCCTATTTTAGCCTTTGATATCATCTGTTCCTCATATTTTTGCAGTCCCAGTGTTTCTCTTCCAAGATGGGTGATATAGATGTGCAGGGTCTTTCAGTCTTCTTCTTTTTGGTGACAGAAGCCAAGTGCTAGAAAGCCTCAATTTATCAGCTATTACTGTACATATCTTTTTCCCTCCCTGATCCTTCTCCCAAAAAAGTGGAGTGTGTATAGAGTTTCAAAAAAATGGAGTATGTCCTAGGAATGCATCTGTCTAGCCTGGATAATTACAAATATCTAATCCTGAACTAATAAAATGGTTCTTTCTTCAAATGAAACGTAAAATTCTGACACTCAATCTGCAAATAATTGTATGCTGCTTAACTGGCACTTCAGTAGTTTTTGTTTGTGATATATCCAAAGGAAGAGATGGATGCATTGTCAGAATTAAAACACTCTCATTATTTCTCCATATGTTTCTGCTTTGGTCCCCAGCCTGTTCCATTTCTGTACAGAGGATAAAGCCTGGTCTTCATATGCAACACAACCTACAGGGGAGGTAGGGAAAAGAGTGAATCTTTCCTGGGTTCCTCCTTACCAAAGAGCTGGCTTGAACTTGGATGCAGCTAAGTTTTGCACCACCATGTCCTTCCTGGCAGTACAGCCCAAAGAACCCCAGGCTCATCATTAACATGATGATCTTCAGGGGATATGCATTCATCAGCACTTGCACAGCAGAGATAAAGACAGCAGGAAAACTGGAACTCATGTATCTTTGTATGCCAGGCTCCAGTAGGGAGCAAGTATCTCACTGAAGATTGGTTGGAAAGAGCTGGATGCTGAAGGGTAGCAATTAGATTGATCTTAGACTTTAAGATCAAAAGGGTCTCAGGTTCATCAACATTCAGGATGCTGCAAGTATAGTCAAACTAAGTTTTCTAAACTATTGTGCCTTTTCTCCCCAATTCACCCACAGCCATTGACTGTACCAAAGTAACATTCTCAAAACACAGTATACTGTGCACGTTTTTATTATCAGAACAGGAGCCTGGATGGTCAGGTCATTGAGATCCTCCTATCTTCCTATGCACCACAAGTGAAGCAAGGATCAGCTGAGATACCAACAGCTGCTGGAGAGGTTCCTTGTGGGACAGGGAATGGGACAACACCAACCTCCTCAACAAGTCTTTCTGCTATGAAACTGACACAGCTCTGGCAGTCCCTTCTGCCACATAAACTCTTACCAACCATCTCCTCCCAAAAAGCAAACAGGAAGAATTAAAGGCCAAATAAAAAACAAACCAAACCCTGCTCTGCAGAACAGAGTCTGAAAAAGAATGCCAGAAACTCTATGAAATCCACCAGAGACATAGCTATTGATTTTGAACTGCAGATGTTCAGACATTATGGTAATGTAGCAATGTAAAACCTGTTGCTAGATTCATGGTGGGTGATTCAGTTCGAGCATTGTGGCTTAACTTCACAGAATGACACTTCTGACATTTCCAAACTAGCACTCACTTGCGTCAGATCAGGAGGATGTGGCCCTGACTCCAGCTCCACAGAGAGTTGAAAATCCACTGGCAAAGCTTTAACTTCTTCATAAGACAATAGCAGATAATGCTTTTTAAGTAGTTTTTGTTTATCTTTTATTCTTTTGTTTCTAATGGACTCCTTCTGAATTTGAAAACAACGTCCTCTCTACTTTTGTTCTGATTTCCCCAGTGGAAAGAAACCAAAGAAGCTGATCTACGTCAAGTCAGAAGAAATGTGTGCAAAGTTAACATGATTCAGGAAAGAGTGTTTGAGCACTGAATGTTGCCAAAGAGCCAGCAAGAGCTGGGCAAACCACCCTTGTGGGAGTTCTGCCATTGACTGTATGGGCCCAGAATCTCATCCATTTGTAGTAGAATTGGATGAATGATAAATCAAACAAAGGAACAGCAAGTTACTTGGCGTCCAAATAAAATTTGTATGTTCTAGTCTTTGCTGTGTGAAGGTTCTTAGTTTTCTGGGACAAGTCTAGTCAAACACTTTGTCCATAAAGTGACCATCAGCAGAGGTCAGTTATACTTGCCAAGGTGGAGTCTTACACATCACAACTCCATCCTTGTTCAGTAATATCTAGTTCTTTACAGGGACTTACCTTCTTGGAATATACATGGCAAGAAAGTGTGTCTGTTTTTGCAAATACCTCCCTATTGACCTATTGACACACCAGCCAGAACTTTTCTACGTGTTAGGAAAGAAGGGTTTTCTGCAAAAAGAGCTGCTGCTTCAGGACCTGTTGAGTAAAAAGGGGTACCTGTTACCTTCTATTGCATCATAAAATATATACTGGGTCTTGAGGGTTAGGAGGCCACCAGAAGGCAGTAAAGGCCTGGTTTCAGAATAATCAGAGGGAGAAATGAGATACATTTTACAGGAGTGAATGGAAAGGCTGATCTACACTCAGCTTCACACCAATGACTCATGTAGGGTGGGGCCATGCTGGCACCTCTATGGTTATTCTGCTATAGGCAGTAGCTCACGTAGCAATTTATCTACCTTTTAGGTGAAAAGAGAAGAAGCATAGATAGGATCTGAGACCCAGTTCCATCCTAGCATGGTTAAAGGAAACAACTCTGTTGAGGATATTAGAGGGGAATTCCTCCATTGATGACAACATGAGAAAAACATTATCTTAATATTAATCTAATCTTCAAAAGCTTATGCTGCTATTTCTTGAAAACTGAGACTTGGATCATTTATCTAGCACAGCTATATGGGTTCAGTTAGAAACTCTGGACTCTTATAATATTTTAGTCCTCCAAGAAATGCCACGTTAACACATAAAGTTTAAATGTTCCACATGAAGTAATATTCAGAGGAATTCTTAACAACCTTATGGTAAAAATACACTCAGTTCAACATTTTCAGTGAGATGATTTCCATGGCACACCGTTTAGTACGATGCCTTGAAAATGACCATCTCACAATCCTATGTGAAAAATTAAAACATCACATGTTTTTCATCTAGCTGCAATAGAGAAAAATCAGTCTATTTATGCCAGTGGTTTTCTCCAAAAGCTATCTATGTACTAAAAAAAAAAAGTCTGCTGGCTTTTTCTGGGCACATTCTCATCTGAGCTCTTTCTTGTGGTCAGACTTCATTATTGCAAACAGAACACAGCCACGCTGTGCCCTACCAACCAAAAGAACTGGGCTAAGCTCTGGTAACAGTTTCACCATTGCAAATGATCTCCAGTGAAAATGGCTTCACAGGAGGTTACCTGAAGGTGGAATTGTTCCCACTGAGTGGTGCTGAATATATTTCCTTTATTTGACAGTTCTTGTCTTTTAAATGTCTCAATTAATTTCTTAGGAGTATTGGTCTTCAATAGAGGATACCCAAATTTTCTTTCTTTTCACTTTGTGCAACTCAGCCATTTCTGAGAGAGAAGAACAAAGAACTGAGAAATCCTGATGATAGTCATGGGGTTTGACTCTGCTTTGCACAGTCACATTAACTGCCTTTTAAAATTTGCGATCTCCCACATTTTTCCCCATAGAGCTGCCAGAGATTTCCACCACTTGCCCAAAGCATTTCAAGACCTATCATTTGAAACTGTAGCATACAATCTGAACTCCCACCTCTGCTGTAGAGGAGGGGCAGCATGGCCATTCTTCTTGTCTGCTCAAATGAACAGCAGCTGAAAGTGTGAAAAATGTCCTTGTAGTTTGAGGCATGTAGAGAGGTTTGGGGTGGTGCCCCAACAAGGTGGTGGTCATTAAGCTCCTTGACATTGTTATACTATTGATGAGGATCTCACCCCATGGGTGACAGATCCTAAGTGCCATCCATTGCCTGTTCATATAATATCTAACACTTCACTAGTTGTAAAAATGAAAACACCTTTTCTCTTAGGCATACCATTGTAGGGCACACCATCCTCTTAGGCTGCCCTTTTTCTAATACACAGTATCAGGGCTGTAGCTGTGGCAGCAGCAGCAGCTGAAACCACCCAGTTCAGCACAGATGACAATCTCTCATAGTCGTGCAAGGTCCACAGAGGCCATTTCCCCATTGGAGCAGGTTCTGCAGTCCCAGCTGAGCTCTTTGCTCCCCCAGTATAGCCGGGCATTTCAAAGCTCCTTTGGCACCACAGATGGCTACAAAGTCCTGTGCTTGGAGCACGTATGCAATACCACTCTGCCCA
Source organism: Illadopsis cleaveri (assembly GCA_013399915.1). NCBI lineage: Eukaryota > Metazoa > Chordata > Aves > Passeriformes > Timaliidae > Illadopsis > Illadopsis cleaveri. The sequence goes on from VXBB01010841.1 coordinate 146,427, forward strand.
GGTACTTCTCAGTGTGGGCAGCAGCCTGCTGCCCAGTGTGAGCAGCAGCCTGCTTTCCTCTCTGGACCTCAGTCTCACAGTACCCTTTGAGAGCTTGTGGAAGCAGGGAAAATAAAAATCAGCATGCTATGAACACGTATTCACATGTGTATGCAGTCAGCCACAACACTATCGATACTGTGATATTTTACAGCAGTGGTTGGGATTTCAAAAGTACAGTAGCAGTGTAAAAAGTACAGGCAAATTAGTTTGCAATGTTAATGCAAAACCCAGAAGAGGAGTTCTACTATCCTCTGGAGAAATTTATACTTCTATTGAAATAAAAAAACCACTGGATCCCCTAGAGTTTAGAACATCAGTACTTCTAATAATAAAAAAGTCTACTACACGTTCTGTGTGAAGAAACTTTAACTCCTAACCAAAGGTACTACCAGGAACTGTAGCTACTTTCTAGCATTCACAGGGAAAAAAAAAAAAAAAAAAAAAAAAAAAAAAAAAAAAAAAGGCTT
>VXBB01010841.1:146997-182783 GCA_013399915.1 Illadopsis cleaveri
AAAAAAAAAAGAGCCGTTCTTTAGTCTTGTGCTAGGAGCAGAGAAACTCGCTGGATGGTAGACCTCTTTCAAACGAAGCCTAAACCCACCACGATTTCCAGCCACAGCCCTCAGTGACATCCCCGTGACAGAGAGGATCCCGTACCAGAGGCACGCTGGCTCTGGGGAGAGGCAGCCGACGGACTCGACGGGAGCCTACCTTGCACAGAAACGGGAGCCTACCTTGCACAGATGGGCTCACGGCCTCCGAAGCCCGGAGAAGGGCTGCTCCGGCGGGCACGGAGAGCGGGATACCCGGAGCTGCTCCGGCGGGCACGGAGAGCGGGATACCCGGAGCTGCTCCGGCGGGCACAGGGCGCGGGGTCCCGCTCGCTCGGGCTCTCACAGGTGCCAGCGCGCGTTTCCTCCAATCGCAGAGTTTGTCATGAATGTCCCTAGCTGGGTCCCAGTGAGCCCAAACACCTCGCAGCCGTCAGCCCACAGCCCCACGGTCCCCTCGCAACTTCTCCTTCCCCTCGCTCTCCGCTGGAAGTTCGGCGGAGCCGCGGGCGCCGGAGCGGGCTCCTCTCTCTCGGAAACTCGCCTGCTCCACCTAGAGGAGCCCCGCAGGATGAGGAGGAGTCCCGCGTCCATGCCCGCTACCGCCGAGCTCGCATTTGGCTGGTGAACAGGTTTTGTCTGGTTTGGCTGAGGGAAGGGGAGCCAGAGCTTGGGGTGCGGAGCAAGGGAATACTTCTGGGGAGCTCCTGACAGCAGAAGTGAGGGGGGAGTTTGATGACTGAACTGGTTCAATGTTGCTGTGGCAAAATCAAACTATCCTGCAGAAACACCTGATTTTCAGATAATTTGGGGTGGCTCCCCTGAAGCCCGCCTCAGTTTCCTATTTTTCAGTCGCAGTTTTTGAGACTCCCTGGACTTCCCACAGGACCAGGGAAGGACAGCATGGGAGACATCAGGAATCACTGGTTCCCCAGGAGCACACTTAGCTCCCTGCTGCTTCTATAAAATTCTAAAAAACAACCTAGATGTTTTGCAAGTTGAAAATATCATAGCTACCTTTCTGAACTATCGATTCTTTTCTTCCAAGCAAAATTGAAATATTTTTATACAGAAAAAAGTATAATATACACCTTGTATAGCTGTATATTCTTACACACCTTTCTAAGGGTTGCAAATTCTGGTTGTCAAGTAGCTCTGTGCAAGGGAATTACCAGTATTTCTGCAAAGACAGTGTTCCTTAAAATCAGAAAATGTGAAATAGCCTCCTCAGACAGCATTATTTATCACTGAAGGGAAATAAATGGAATTAAAAACACCCAGCTCACCTGCAAATGGCTTGAAAGCAGTTAGAGCACTTAAATCAGAGGTCATAAAGGAGAAACATATCAACACTATACCTCCTTTTCTGAGCATCCAGTATGTAGTATGAAAAACTGCCAGTGCCTGATCAGTGGAAAATATTTTTCAAATGAGACCTTTCAGCCTTGTTGGATACAAGATTCTTAAGTGTGTATTCTGGTGTGTGTTGTTCTTGTCATTCCACAGCTGACCTTACAGTCACCATCCCACTGGGCAAAGGCATGCATTGAAAGCAAGGGTGCTTTGGTTCTTATCTAACACCTACCAAACTCAATTGTATGAATCAACATTAAAATATAATTGGGCATTCTTTCATTTTATTAAGAAACATATTCAATTCAATGGTTCCAGTTGTCAAAAGCTGGCCCTGGACTACACAGCAAGTTGCTTCCTTCTTACCTACAGAGAAGAAAAGATTGCAGCTGGTATCACTACAAAACATGGCTAAGCCTGTCTGATCTTCCGCAGCGACTGCTTCTCTTAGCAGCAGGTGAATTGTTCCTGAATCTACTTCCTTTCTGAAACAAATTTATAAGAAAGACAAGGATGAAGGTGGTAGTATCAGGGCAGGTTCACTGGAAATGATGGAATAAACCAGGAAGGAGGTTTCTTCCCTATAGCCCACAGAGTGCATCCATTCCTGAGAAAAATCGAAGGACCATGAAAGACAAAAAATAGTGTGGAGCAGAGGGCAGAGGAAGAACAATAGTTGTTTAACCCCATTGCCTGTGGCTTATACAATGTTTGTGTTCCCTCCTAATAGCATTTGAATCTACTGGCTAATAAAAATACATTCTCAGAAGCCTCTAACGATAAGCAGCTGGCTAAAGACAGTCATCCCCAATTTATTGCCCAGATTTGGAGAAAGCACACTGTGAACACACCTTATGAGAAAGCAACAAATCCATGCAGAGAGAGACCTCACACATTCTCTAGCCACCCAAAAAGCATACATCTTCTTAGACCACACAAGTCAGTCAACCCACAGAACACAAATCTGTAGGAAATCAGGATTCATTAATTCCAGTACTTCTGGAGCAAGATGTTTTTCTGTGGAGGGTTTATCATCATGGGTCTGAGAGGCACTGGAGAATTTTGTGTTTTATATCTTTGGGCCAAATTAGGTTAATTTTCATTCTTCTGTTTCTCCCAGTCTTCAAGGCAGCTAGGCTGTGCCAAGGGAAAAATCACAGTGCAATATGGGTGCCCAAGGTCCTCCCTCTGAGTGAACTCCTCACGGTTTTGTCTTGAAGTCCACATCCTATCAGGGCTGACATCTGGCCCAGAGGAGCTGGTCTGCAAAGATGCTGTGTGAAAAAGAGAAACTCATATTTTGCTGACCCTGCCACAGTGGAAAAGTAAACATGAAAGAAGAAGAGCCTTTGACAAAGATCCACCAAAATGACAGTGTGTTTTTTAAGCTGCCACATTGATTCCTGGCATCAGGTAACAGGCTGAAAGGATTAACTATCCCTTTCAGCCCCTATGACATCCATATGTCTACCCACCCTCTCTGACATGTGAAATTCCTGCACTGAGCACCCAGATGGAATAAGGGGACATGCAGGCATCCATGACAAAATAAGCATATGCAGCCACAAGAAATGAAAGAAGGGATGAGCCATGATGGACCTATGAACTCTGGACTTGTGAGGCTTCTTACTGTTTACCTTTTCTATCAGGATGGAGGTCTACATGGCACATGAATATCTGTTGTCACATAATCATCCTTCCACCCTACCTTCGGTCCCACCAGAGGCAGCCCAAGGGTGGAGCATGTCACTACAATATTTCTTAAGTTTGTCCAAAGGGCCTGTGTTTTTCTCAAGTCATGGGAGAGGTAGAATGACACGAGAAGTGCCTGTACTACATGCCTAAAACAGACAGTGGGTTTTCCTGGTGTGTATTCTTGCCACTGTCATCAGCTAAGTAAAGCTGGTGGGACTCTCCTTTTTGCATTTTCTATTTGTCTTTTCTGCAGGGGTTGGTATCCCCCTGCCCCACCATGGCACCAGACGGACATCCAGAGGTGGTACATGAGGAGGAGAGAGCATTATAAACCCTTGGAGATACTTCTTCCTTTTGTGGTAGAAAATTGCCTAGTTTGTAACCAAAGTTGAGCTGTCTAAAGGCCTCCATTGTCTCTCAGAAGAAGTGATGTTCATTTTATTGCAACACTGAGAGCTGAGAAAGATACATAAGTATCTTATCATGAGTAAGAAGGAAAATGAAATAATTGAGCAGAACTTCTAGGAATGAAAAGCCAACACTTCTGGAGGTGTGCTTGATAAAGGGCCCCTTTCCCAGAGCTTACATTTATTTCAGAAAATACAAAATTGCAAAATTTCAAGCACACACCTGCAAAGGGCTCTCATTAGCATCCCCCCTACTTCAAAAGCTGGACTCTGATCTTAGACTGATGACCTCACATCAGCATACTCATCCAGGGCTTCTAATCCTGCTCCTTTCCTTCATAACCCACCCAGTCGCCTCAGTCAGGTTTATTGCAACACCTCCCACTACCCTCAGCCTTTCTCCTTCAAGACTTTCTACATCCATGGGGTTGCTCTTCATTGGTTTTATCTGTGCAAGAACCACAGAACTGCTTTCAGATGCCACACTTTTTATTAGGCCAGAGAAAACACACGAGTGCTGGTTTATGTAGAGACTAGACTGATAAAGGTCTATTACAGCCAGAAAAGTTTAGTTTATTTCAAATGGTATCTTTAAGCAATTCTTCAGGTTTAACTGACTCACTTCTCCAGCTGACTCATTACAAGCCCCCAGCCTCACAGATATCTGAGAACTGAAACTACTTACCAAGTCACAAAACCCTACATAGCATTTGAAGAACTTCTTCCAAATCTTCATGTAGACTGTTTCAGGCTAACCCATTTAAATATATTTCTGATTTTCAGAATTATGTCTTTCTCAAGAAACTAGTTCCTAGTTTGCAAGAACCTAGTTCTGAAAATTGTGAAGCAATTATCTTAGCTCACTCACAGTAACTATGCCCTTGAGTTTGCAATAAATATTTCAAATAATTAACAACACATTTCTGTGCCTTCTAGAACACATGTAATTAACAAATATATTAATCATTACTCCTTTCCTAAAAGGAAGAACTCATGCCATCTACTGTGGAAGTAGTTAAAACAAAACCAAATGAAAATATCCTTTCCCTTGCTGCTGAGAAAAAACACTGTATTTGTTATATTTCATTTTCTTCCCAGTCTTTCAAAACCTCAGGCGGGCTTTGGAGAACACAGGAGGATGGATCCAAGCACAAACCTTTCTCAAATATCTGAAAAGCCAAGGGAAGAAAGGAAGGTAGGAAAGAGTTAAAGTGAAGGGCCAGGAACAAATGGAATACAGGACGCTTGAGTTACACTGTGGTATCAAAAGTATTCTTAAGAGGCCTCTTTATGCATCACAAATATCTCCTGAAATTTTGCTATTGATTAATAAAACCCCTGGATGCTAGGACAGTCAGTAGCTCAAACTCTTGATCTAGACTTTGGATACAACATTTTAAACCAGTGATCAGTGGATATTTACTGTGTTACACTATATTTGAATCTGCATTTGTACCTTCATTCTCTGCAGCTTTTTTGTTTGCATGTATTGTTTTGCATTGTAATTTTTCCCTTTTGCATATATGCTGACCTTCTCTCTTCATTGACATTTCTGTACCTACTGTTGTAAAATCACTTGCTTTAGCAACGTCTTTCCATACAGTTTCACTTAGTTTTATTTCTTGATGTATATTCTCCAAATAAGACATCTGTCAAACTGCTGGTTTCTTTTTCTTACCCTATTCTTATTTCTAAAACTAGGTCACATGTTGTGAGGTTTCATTATTTGGGGAGGAGAGAGAACTATGGATATTAAAGAGCATTAATCTCTGATGCTTCTGGATTTGTCATTTATTATTCCAAACTTTTGCAGTACTATGAGACATTTCTTCCATCTTCAATGTTCTTGTCTATCTTATTTCAGATTTTCTCTGCTGAAATCGTCCTGCACGGAAGATGCCAATGTCAGAAAGTTTCTTTATAACCCCAAACTTTAGGGGAGCCCTAAACATATGTGTATATTCAATGTAAATTATGCATACTTACACACATGTTAATGTTCTGCTCCAGGCTGACCTTGTATTTTCTCTATCTTTTGAAAAGAGTCCAATTTTATCTATGTCTCTCTTTGATATCAAATTGTCAGAGGCAATAACAGTACTGGGAAGTCAGACTACAAGTTTCTCAGTCACAGAAGAAAAGGAGAAATTTTGCCTATGTTAATATTTACCAACGGCTTCCATTAGGAAACTTCATCATAACACAGATTTTGACTCAAGGATTTAAATTTTGGAGAAAGTAAAATTTGTAGTTTGCTTTTTGCTACTATACACACTGATCTGAGAGAGTTACGGACCTCTGAATATTGCTATTTGCATTTTTACAATGAAAAGTGAATTATTAAATTATCCAAACTTTGTTCTTACAGTGAATGTGCTTCAACTCTGTGGAAATTGAACCAACTTTTTCCCTTGAAACTCTTTCTTGTTAGTGTAATTGTCATTGTAGTGCCAATCTGCAAGGAAGAGAAATTTCCTGTGCTTGTAATGACCCATCCCTGTGTACAGGAAAAATGCAGGAGCTGGGAAGAAACAGAATGTGAGAGGAGGGAGGAAACAAAAGGGAAAAAAGGGAAACAAAGGAAAGGAAGAAAGGAAAACGTAGGGCAATGGTTAGGTTTGAGGGAACAAAGAAGAGAATGGGACAATGATAAGCTAGAAGGATGGAAACATTAGCATAAAAGTAGAAGAAAATTATGAAGATTAGCAAGAAGAACAAGATGAGGGAAGACTTACAGAGGAAGAAAGGGAGAACACTGGGAATGAGTGAAGATAAGTATAATTTTAAAAGTTGGGTTTTACTTTTTCAGTGTTTTGTTGGTTTTTTGATTTTTTTTTTTGTTTTGTTTTGACATCTGAAAATGAAATTTGCAAGCTTTTTGTGTCCATATATATATATCTCCATGGCTGGACAGCCACTTACCCACACATATGACTGTAAAGGGAAGAGGGGGCTCAACATGAGACCAGAACTAACATGGCAAAGCCAGAATCCACAGTATGCCCACACTGGCTTGCCTCTCTAATTTCAGTCCCCAGACACTGGACGTGCACCCACCCCAGTCAATGTACATTGAGCAGGTAGCACTTAGAACAGTCCTTCTTTTCTTCCTTATGCAAAGTGCAAGCAGGAACATTATTAATGACCCAATAGTAAACCCTGCTACACATATATTAACTTTCTTATGGAAGTTGGCAAGTACTATGGATGTCTCTTGTAAAACACTCAGTATTCCAGAGCTTTATGAGCAATATTGATTGCATCAATCAATACAACTTCTCTCTAAAACAGGTGGTGTTAACCTGATGTAATAGAAAAGGGAGGAAGCCATAGGAGTAATGATAACCAAATATGCCAAGTTATTTCAGATGTTTGATTTTAAATGCCTCAGGACTGATACTTCAAGCTGTATCACAACATAGAGCACTTGATATGTTCTGGGGGGGCTTGCAGTGGCTTCAGTGGCAGTCAGAAATTGAATCACTCTGTCAGGCCTGTATTGTGCATCTCTTGGGGAGCAGGGTAATAAGGCAGGGAGCCTCGGAGTTTCCAGAGCAGCATTGGCTGAAGTGCTCAAATGTTCCTTCTTCTCCTACATCTCTTTGCCTTTACTTTTGTTTAGATGTTGCAGCAAAGGAAGCAAAGTCTAGTAAAAAGCAGACCACAGCATGTAACCAAACAGTATGGTATGTCATGGTTTGATATTGGCCAAATGCCAGGCACCCACTGAAGTAATCCGTTCACTCTCTTCTGCTATAGTTGGGCAGAGGAGAGGAAAAAAAATATGAAGGGCTCATTAATTGAGATAAGAACTGGGAGAAAAACACTTTAAGGGCAAAACAGGTTCAAATTAAAAGGTATAAGGTAAATTTAGTATTAACAGAGTCAGAGGAGGATAATGAGAATTTAAACAAGCCTCTAAAACACCTTTTTTCACCCAGCCCCTGCCTCCTTACTGCTGACAGAGGAGGGAGACAGGGCGTGGGGGTTTTGGTCAGTTCATCACTCAAGAACTTCTGTTCACTCAGGGAGAGGAGTCTTTCCTCTGCTGCGCCATGAGGTCCCTCCCATGGGGAAATAGTCTTCCCAGAACTGTTGTGGTGTGGGTCACTCATCCACAGGGTGCAGACCTCTAAGAATAGACTGCTCTAGTTTGGAAACAAGCCCCCCTCCCTCTGTCTCTGGAAGCAGGAGCTCTCTCTCTCTATTCAGGTCTCCCACTGGATCACAGCTTTCTCTGGCATCCTCCTGCTCCAGTATGAGCACTTTTCACATGGGCTGTGAGTGGATCTCTGCATGCCTCATGGGCTTCATGCATTACAGGGGGACAGTTTGTTTCACCAAAGTCCTCATCACGACCTGAAGGGGAATCTCAGCTCCAACGCCTGAAGCACCTCCTCCTCCTCTTTTTTTTTCACTGACCTTGGTGCCACCATCTTGTTTTCCCTCACGTGTCTTAACTTCCTCGTCTTCTCTGACCAGAAGAAAAACTGCTACTCATAGGTATCATTGCCAACAAGTTCCACTAGTTCAAAGATTCCTGCAGGATTCCGCAGCACCGAGAGGTTGATTTTGTCTAGGTTCCGTGTCAGGGAATCACTTGCCATGTTTCCACTGTTGGCCACGCGGCCCCGCCGCAACTGTGTCAGTGGCGGCTGCCACGGTGCTGGCACTGTTTAACCCCTCTCCCCATGCGGGGTGCCGGGAAGGAGAAGCTGTTGCTGCTGTTCTTGCCCTTCTGCCTATGGTGTGGCTGGCTAGGGGTGGCCAGGCAGGCAAGGCTCACTGTGGGCCGCACTGAGATGGCAGCAACCACGGCGGCGCAGTGGCACAACCTGGGATGGCAGCAGCCACAGCGTGTCGCCACCCTTGGAAAAAATTGCCCTTGTGCTGTTTTGATTTTCTTCTTAAATATGTCATCACAGAGGCATTACCAGCCTTTCTAATTGGGTCAGAAGCATGTCCATCTTCAGAGCCATTCGAGATTGGTTCTGTAGGACATGGCGGAAGCTTCTAGCAGCTTCTCACGGAAGTTACCTCCTGTGGCCCCCCTCGCCCCCCACTACCAAAATCAACACAGTAGTTTGTACTTGCAAAGAAATTTTTGTAAGTCCTTGAATTCAGTCTCAGCTGCCTAATTCTGCATTATGTTTGTATAACCTCTGCCAGTCAGGCAAAGCTAGTCTCCAGCCCTGTCATACTCAACTGGTGACTCCCTATGCTTGGTTTGCACACAAATCACTTCTTATGGATCAGGCTCCATCCCTCAGAAGTTATTTGAAACTTGACCACAGCAAGCTTTGTCACCTGGCAAGAGCAGTAGTCACCAGCATATTAAAGCATATATTTCACTGTTACAGTCATGGGTAGGTAGGCAAAGGGAATTCTTTAGTTAGCAGCTATTCCTCTTCAAATAGCTAAAGGATACTAAAGCTGTTTAGCCACCTAAAAAGTGAATTAACTTGCCAGAATTATTTGTAGATATTTCAAGCGTGTCCTGAGCCTGTAAACACCTTGCTTTTAGCATAGAACTGGAGGCTTTCAACTTGGCCATTGACTTGGCTGTCAACTTTTTCTCTGTTGTGTGTAAACATTGCATAAAACCCTGGAGTATTCTTGGAAGAATCACTTAGAAAGGGTAACTAGAGCAGTGGTTTAAGCATTTGTTTTAATGTTGATCATCATAAGTTTTTTGATACAAAATACTTGATCATCACTTCAATTTAATGAAAAAGTATAAACAGGGCATGAAGTGTATTGAGTTTATAAACATCTTGTAAAATGAGGTTTTTAAATTGGTAATGATTTTAGCTTTGGTTCAACCCAAAATCTAATTGAAATTTGGACCATAAAATTATGGGTACAAATAACCACAGCGATGTCACAATTTGTCACTTAAGTGGTAGAAAAAGTCAAAAAGGCTTAGATCATGAGTCTGACCAAAAAAAATTTCTACATCTAGTAGAATAAACCATTCCATTCACTATCAGTCAGCTCTTTCTCCAGAGTGACAAGAGAGTTTAAATTCACATCCCTAAAGGTCAATTACACTTTTATTACTCTTAATATATGTAATTCATCTTTAATCCAGGAATCTTGCATTAAGAGGAATTATTCAGGGTACTTTTCAAATACATGCCAGTAGCACATTTTTCAAACACAGTGCAATAAATTCCCATTTTGTTTATAACTTCTTCCTTGGCAGATTACTTCCCTTCATGAATGCAGATGGTTTGCACATTTGATTAATGTCTTAATATGGTATTGTATCACCTGAAATATATGACTGTGGTGTATTACTAAACCTCAAAATGCATAATAAATTGAAACTGTCAGCTGGTTAAACAGATCAAACCCAGCCTCTCAGTAGTACTTCCATTCAAGTGCAGGTGACTCAAGGTTAGCAGGTAGTCAGGAGATGTGGGTGACACCACCATCTATATCATCTACTGACCACTGGTGTGGGCTGTTGTCCAAATACTCTTGCTTCCATTTCAGAGGTGAGTTGTAAGGCCACGTGCCTGCTCAGAGGTAGAATCCCAGTTCTGTTTGTGCTGAAGCAGTTCATAACCTCTCTCAAGGCAGAACACACCTTCTTTACCTTGCCCTTAGTTCCTACAGTGCATCAGCTGAACTGGTTGGGATCCTCTCCCAAAAGAAATTCAAGCTCTTTTCAAGATAATTTTAAAACTCTAATTCCTGGGAAAATACCCTCAGGATAGAAGGCATATGTAGGTGTGTGAGAGGCATTTCTGTTTGTTTCCCTTTCCAGCACAGCTGGCAACACAGTAGTCAAAGTACTCCCCTGGTACATTGGGCCTGAATTAAACTGGGGGCTTACACCAAGATCTCTACCAAGAATTTTCACTGCTTCCTGGTTAAAGGCTTTCATCTTCTTCATTTTTTATTTTAAACTAAAGGGTGAAGACAGAGAAAAATGGATCCACTTGTTGGCAGCCACCAAAGATTTTGTTTTAAACTGATGCATTTTCCTGTGTGTGCTCTGGCCCAGAGAATTGATTGCTCCAGGCAAGGCTCCTCAGTAACATCAGTGAGCATGCAAAGAGTGTCCGTGAAGTTAATGAGCCACTGTTGGAGCAGCTCCTGTTCAACAACAGAGGAAAGCTCCTCTGTGCTGGCAGCTTGCATGGATGTTTTAAGAACTTGTGCCTTCAGAGAAAGATATGGGAGCCAAACTAGCTGAATTGGCTTTGGAGGTGCATTCACATTGAAGACACATTTGCCACAGCAAACTCACACCAGCACTTTGGTGTACTTAACAAAGACCCTCAGACAGCTGAAGAGACTACGCAAAGTGCAGAGAGAGCAGCAGGAACAGAGACAATGGCCACAATGTGCTGCAGAGGTGCCTCACCCTACACACCCACAGCAACAGCACAGCCTGGTCTGTAAAAACACAAACTTGTCTCTAAAATTACAAATAATTGAAGACTTTATAAACTTTTTTTTCTCTCCCCCCTGCTAATACCACTTTTGCTTCTATAATGCATCTAGATGATCTTAATTTGTAATTTAGGAGAGACTTAATTACTGTAATTGTTAAGAAAAGTTAATTTAAATGCTTACAGAGTCAGTGACCCAACATGCTCAATGAACTGCTAAGGCTGGGCACAGAAGAATGTAATCTTAATGTACTGAATTCCTTCCCTTCAGGCAAATACAGGACCAAATGTTCAAAGCTGCTTCTTAAATTGCACATACAACATCTGAGGAGACTTCTGCCTACGTGTAAGAAACATGATTTGCATGCACAAATGCATAATTTAATTTGAACATATCTATATATTATATTCACACTAAGAAAGCAAGCAAAAAAAAGCACCCAGGTAAACACTGCAGGCAGTTTTCTATACTCTTTCACATGAATAAAAATACTAAATACTGTCCTATAATATTTCTGAGCTAGTCCTTTAGAGTACCCTGTGTAATGCTAACTTTGGCTTCTGCATCTACCTCTGCAGCTTGTGATCTGCTGGTTTGGTGGAGCCTGTGCTTTCCTTCCAGCATTGCTGTTAGGCTTAGTTATTGACTGGCATATTTTGAGATTCTTGATTCCTAGGCGTATTTGGAACATTGCTTCTTCTCTAAATACAATTGCAAATCATTCCCAGTCTGCTGATTTTCTTAAAATCTTAGGAACCTTCCGTGGTCTTGGGTTTTTTGGTCTTCCTGCACTTTTTTACTATCTTTCTTTTGACTAAAGTAGGCATTTCCATCCCTTCCAGGGCAACACACTTCAAATCCTATTCTCCAGGTGGGTAATAAGAATAACAGTGTTCCGGCACTGGAAGACCACATCAGCAATTTCAACAACTTTGCCAGTGCTTGGGAAGACTAGAAAAAGAATTATTTGAATTCAGAGTGGGCGAGGGGTTGGCATGCCAAGCAGATGAGGAGAAAAAACTTGTAAGGAAATCTTGGAGTCCAAGGAGGAAGAGAAAAACTGGGACTGGGAGCTGGATAACAAGACTGGGAATGGAAGCTGTGAAGCAAGATGAAAACTGAACAAGATTGTAGTGGAGGGGACATGGGGGCAAGACACTGGGTGCAGGTACTCACTGTGGTGAGAGGTGGTGGGGGACTAGGGAGATGCATGGGCTTGGGGAGTGATGCAGAGGGCTGTGCTGAAGTAAGTAATTCAGATAATGACTGCAGACAATGCCAAAAGAGGGAGAACTGAGATGGCACTGGGAACTGTAATGCTGGCCCAGCATTAGTAGAGTTCACAGCAGAATGGGTTTTGCTGTGTAGGTTTTATCTATATACTACCAGAAGCAAAAATGGTGTTATAAGACATAAAAAAGCCCCAGAAGTCCTAGTTTTTATTGTGAACAGTTTGGACTGTCCTTAACATCTCTATTTTATCAGAGTTATTCTGTAGTACAACAAGCTGAAACGTAAATAGTCTGGATAGAAGTAGCAATGATTAATTAGTAATTTTCTCAGAAGTGTCTCATCCAAGCAGCATGAGCTGTATTCCCATTAAATGCACAAATAAATCTACTCTTCATTAAAAAAGTGCATTTTCCATAAAGCTCCCTGAATTTCTCCCAAAAGCTCTAAATATCCTCTCTTGCCTCACACCACAAATGCAGCAGACACAGCTACTCCAGTCAAATTCATGAATCATCAGAGGATTGTCCAAGAAAGTGAATTTGGTGTAAGACTGAAGTGGACTAGCTATTGGGACTGCCAAGGGCCTGGGTCAGGCAGTGTAGATGTGAAGGTGCCCTGGCACCTTGGGGCTGTGCCAGGCAGCCAAAAGGGGGATGGCAGACCCTACACTCTGGCAGTAAATCAGCTTTTGCATGGTCAGGTTTTGACATACAAGTATAGTCACTTAGAGCTGTGAAGAGACTTCCCCTGCCTGACAAGTGGTAGATACTTGATGCCTTAGATATGGCTTAAAGAACTTGATATTATGGCATGAAAATTTCCAACACAAGGTATTTTTCTCAGTTTTCTGCACGTGCTGTTCACTGACATCATCTAGGCTTTTATCTTCACACAGGTAGAAAGGACAGCTAGCATCACCCATGTTTCTTGATCTCTGGTCACTGATGGGTTGGTCTTTTTAGCCTCTGCAAGTTCCTTGTTCTTGTCATCTCTTAACCACCATTTCCATCACATCTTTTCAAGGTGAAATTACCACAATCAGCAAATCTTAATTTTTTTCCCTTACCACACTAAAGATATAGACTGATAAATACACAGTCCCACATTAAGTCCCTGATCCACATAGGCTGATGATTGAAATTCTCTTGGGAGCTCTCTCAGTGACCAAAACACCTGGGTCCTTCAGCTGGCACTGGATCAAACTGTGCAGCTCAATAACCCCTCAGGAAAAAAAAAAATACTAAATCCTAATGAGTCCAGAGTAATTTCAGGCCCTGCTATGCCCCCTGCCCCCAGTGACCATCAGCTGCTATTTTACAGAGGAGCAGACCTCTCACAAGCCTTGTGTCAGATACTGAGGGCATGTCAGATGGCAGTAAGCCACATACTGTTAGACAAGATAAATCCACAATCAGTCTCATTCTTTCTTTAGGAACTTGTGGTAAATTTAAAAATAGATACATTTTGTAGACTTGCAATTCCACGATGAGTGCTGGAGGCAAAGTCTGGTCTATACATACAATATTATGTCACTGTGACCCATATCTATTTGTAAAGATGAAAACATAAGTCAGTGTGGACAGATTTGGTATCTAAAGAAATGCAGATGTTTTGCTGGTGAGTGGCTAAAAGTCAAGGTTCTGTGAAATACCTGCTAATTAATTTCCAGTACTTCAAATTGGTATTTCATTATATGGCATTAACTTCATCTGTAAATATGCTGGTCTGTTGGTAGATAGGCTGCCCTTTTTCCCTTGGTGTGATTTATTTATTCACTCTCCAGAGCCTAATTACATCTTCACTTTTATATAATAAGTTTGAACTCTTTCCCTGGAGACTTAACCTGCAAGATCTGGGGGCATAAAACTTAATCATCTCAGATAATTACATGATGGCACCCCTGAAAATTAAGTTAGAGCAGCTGCAAAACGTGTGAAACAATGAAACTTATCTATATTATAGTCCTGATGAAATCTTTTAGAAACTTTACAATATGCTTTATTGACCTTCTCTAGGGTACTCTAATGATACATCCTATGTCAGATCCACATCACTGTAATTGAATTTTAGAGAATTTCTGTGATGACTCAAAAATTGAATCTGCTCCCTGGTGCCTTTTCTTTCAATACAATCTAGATCCTTTCTTCATTCCTCCCTTTAATTATGAAGGTGGGGAGAGTAGAGAAAGTGTTATCAGTCTTTCTTGGCCTAGAGCCCTTTGCTTATGCTAACATTTTCCCATCGGAGACCATATGGTAACTGCATTTTGTTCAGGATGGGCTCAGGAAGTTTCCCAATACTTTACATGTGGCAGGCAAGAGACTGGTACCAGCACACCCTTAATTTCAACATTCAAACCCTAGCACTGCTCTATGTATATCAATTGCCTGTCTCCAACTGGACTACACTGTGCCTTATGCAGCTCATTCCTGTGAGGAGACATGGATTGTCATCCTCCCTGTGCAATGCCAGGTGTGATCCTCTCCTGGCATGGCTTAGCCCAGGTGCATCTCTGTGAATTAACTTTAGACATATCTACTGAACTTGGAACACATCAGAGGTTTTGGGACAGCCTGTAATACACCTTCAGTTTTGGCACATCTCTACTGACTTTGAGGAAGGTCACAGGGATGTTTGAACTTGATGATGCAAGTGGTTGTTCTGCAAGTGGTTGTTGCAGCTCCCTCTCTCTTTATCTTCATTAGTACTTGCTCATGTATTTTGTTAATAAGTATAGACACAAAAAGATGAAGAGGGAGTACCAACATGGTTTTTAGAAAGCCAGCTTCAAGAACCCAGTTGACTGGAGTTCACTCCAAAAGGTGCAGCTTCTCTCTCCAAGCTAATAATGGCTTTCAGTAACAGCGAGTGAGAGCACATGCAACAATGAGTACATGGCATTTCTCCTGCTGGGACATCAAGTTAGATAGTTTTCTCTGGACAGTGACTGGAGATCCCATCTTCTCTCTTGTCCCCAGCTACACTGGTTTTCTCCTTACCTCTCCTCATTCAAGTGTAAGTACAGTCTAAGTGTATTTATAAAATGACTTTTTATGACAGGAAGAAATTTCCTCAGTAGGAGTCTTTAACCAGAGCAAATGTCTGTTACTTTACCTGTTTCCTATGCAGTGAAATCATTTGAAGGCACAAGCTCTCCCTCCTTCCATCTGCATGAAATCTGCAAGGGACAGTGCCACTGCCAGGGCTGTGGCATTTCCCAGCAGCGCACACGATTTATTTTCAAGACTCTCCACTAAAATCCATTACTTCTGGTACAGAGCACAACAGATCTATATAAAATAAAACATAAGGAGAACAGTTGCTTAATACTGTGGGATACTGGACTTTTACTTGCACTGCTGTGCCCTGGTGCTGTTGCTCCACAGAGTCTATTTTGTACCTGTCCGTGCCAAATCCAGTGGCCTTGTGAATTCCCACACATGCTCAGGAGCTGTCTGGCTGCAAGTTAGTCTGCTCCCTTATCTCTCCTCTCTCATGAAGAGTGGCAAAAGTGTGTAATAAAACCTTTAAAACTGGATCTGGTTGAAATAATTTGCAACAATTCCTAAGTGAAACTAGAGAGTCCTCCTCTGGCTGCCTTTCTGATTTTTCCTTTCTTCTGGAACTGTCAAGACAAATAATGATACTAAAAACGGTCACTTTCTATAAATTTTCTACTTTATACAGAACCACAATAACACAATAACTATGGGTGGGGGAAAAATTATTTCTCTGATTAAAATAATACCATTTTTGCACTCTTTTGGCCACCTCTGATCTTCTGCAGGCTACTTTTCCGCAGACCTCCTCTTCCCTTTTTTGTTGTTAAAATGCAAAACACAGAAGCCTTTGTCACCTCTGTGTTTGAAGGAAAAGATCCTATTTCTGAGAAGAAGAGTTATTTTTGTTGCTGAGCAAATCATGGCTATGTCTAGACTAGAGTGGGAAATGGCAGCTGGCAAAGAAAACCAGAAAGGGCATGGCAAGTTTATTTGCAAAAGCAGGAAATACACGCCAAAAATACACACGGTGTGTCATTATAATTATAAGCAATTTTTAAAGAAGCCATATTTTCACTCCATTCTCATCCTAAACAGTTTGTGATATCTGTAAATATGCTACAGATCTATTTATTGTAACTGTAACCACACACACTGTGCCATTCTGTATGACTTCAGTAAATGTTCAGTACATGTGACGAAATCAGGCACTTGGAGTACCTGCTGGTTTTCCACCATGAAAAGCAAATTTCTTCATGTTCCAGAAATGAAGCAAATACCTCATTCCATAAATACTTCAGTGAGTCTTACATTGTATATATTACATTGGAGTTTGCCCACAGGAGAACTGCCTTTGCCTCTGGTACTAAAATGACTGATAAAGAACTTCAAATAAATAAATAAAAAATTTATGAAGGTTGCATAATCAATCTTCAAACTAGAAATAAAATTAAATAACTATTTCTAAACCAGTTCATTCTACTGTTCTATCATAAGTAAGCCAGCACTGTAATCTATATTCATTTTCTTGGCCTTTTATCCAAAACAAATCAAGAGAAGTTAATGTGTTAGATAATGGTCTTCAGTATTCTGGCTTTTGATTTTGGCTGGTTTTAATTCATCTGTTGATACCATCCAGAGGCTAAGGATTCTGGCAGTATAAAGAATGCATTTTGTGCACTTCAGGTTTGCATCTTGTTAAAATGTAGACCTGAAAATTTAGTGAGCTTAGAAATGAAGAATCAGAGAATAATGTGTTCATGTGGCCTAAGGCTTGTATTAACACAAAGAAATAAGACTGCAATGTTGGGTGTGTGGTTATTCATTGTGTTAACCAGTGACAAGCTCTGTGGTACCCACACCAGATGACTCCTTGTAGGTCTCTGCCCTTACATGCCATCAACAGTGCCTGCAGGAAGGGCAGAAATGTGGGGCAGGAAAATGGGCAGGCTTTTGTTGGACCAGCTGCCCTAAACTCTGACCTAGGTGGATCTGGGTAGGAACTGCTCCAGGGGAAAACAGTGTGGATACTCACTGTGGATGCTGTGTCATTTCTCTGAGCCTCATCCCATGAGAAGTTGCCCTGTGTGCAAGGGGTCAAACAAGCATGACATGATCTATACGTCCCCTGCTGTTGTCAAGACACTTCCATGCTCAGAAGGGGATATGGGAAGGTGAAGTGTGGCTGGTGCTCAGATGCAACTTCTTCCCTCACTCTTTGGGGCATTTCCAGTGGCCTTATAGCTGTTACTTTTAACAAGATCACACCATAATACTGTGGTACAGTAATGTGTTTTTCCAGTTTCATGGATTACTTTTTGTGAAAACTGGTTCCATAGGTATGGAGATGGGCTGAAACCGCCCTGCCAAATCCAGTGCCCTGGGTGATGGGAAACTGCTTAGTGCTCCAGCTTTCATAGTCATGATTCAGGCCAGTGCTCATTAACCAAATGAAGTAAAGAAAAGAGCTGTTCTGGGAGAAGGCAACAGTATTGTGTTTTACCCTTCAGTAATAAAGTGCCAACCAGCTTGGTGGCCAGCTAAACATTTCTATGTTTCTAAACATACTCTAAGGAGGGAATATGTGCTATTGCAAAGTTCATTGATGGCACACATGGACTGCCTGGGATGCACTCTATTTCCAGGCCATTCTGGAGTGCAGGATTTTGGCCCATACCACAGTTTTTCACGATCCCTTCTCAGTATCTCTTTTGAGAGGAAAATGGGTTTACTGTCATTTGTTGAATTTCGGTGCAGGGGATGGCTGTGAAAAAAAAAACCAAACAAGCCATATTCTTTAATAGTATTTAGGTTGGTTTTGTGATGCTTGGCTAATACTACCTAATAACCTATTTTTATAAATCATTAATAGCTTGACTTCAGCAGATTCCATGCAGAATGAAAAAAAATTTCTAGGATTAGGCCCTGAAAGTACATTTTCTTCAGGTTACTGTTTTATGTTGATTTTGCTTAAATAAATATCTGTATTACCTAAATTACTGCATTTCAGGTCTAGCCTATGGAAACCACTTGTAATAATGACTCTGCCTTTCATAATGATTTTCTCCCAAGCACAGAATTATTAAAAGGCAAATGAAGCACATTACAAGTCTCATTACGTTTCCTGTAAAGCCAGCATTATATATCAGATATGGAGAGATAGACTGCAATACAATTTGCTACAATTTGAGGATAGCCCCAGTAAGAATTTGCTAGATCTGTCCCTCTCTCCAGAGAGCTGTGCCTGCACAGCAGCAGCCATACACAATGGCTGCCACTCAGAAGTCTGTTCCCTCTGTGATTAGATTTCTTTACCTTGCAATTCCTACTCTTACAATATTAGTTGGAAAGGCATTTATTATGGATAACAAGATTTAATTAGATTCCTTCAATAAATCTTCATTGTCTCCCATAATTCTAGTAGATCTAAGTCTTCTGAAACCATTAGTTTTTTTCAGAAATAAGTCAATGTGTTTATTAATTTTCCATGTATGAGCCTGTGAATGATAAAATAAGAAATTAGATGTACAAATTCTACATTCTTCAGATGATGTTGTGATGGTTCTTTTCCCAATGAACTCTAAGATTTTTAGAATATCAAATATGTACGAAAAGGAGAGTGGCAGGCTTTTAAACAGAAAAGTAGAGAAACTTCCAGATTCTCATAAAAGGCATGTTTTTCATCAAGTTTTTTTTTTAACTATATCAATATCTTTCAATAATAAAGCTTTTTTTACTACCTCATCCAACCATGGAAAGATTTCTTGTTAAATTAAATAATCTCCTTCGAAGGATGTTAATTTAGTCTCCTTTACTAAATTAAATACCCAGCTATGGGAAAAAGGTAGACCATAATTTGAATAGTAAAAAATGTATTAATGCCACTAATTCTAGATCAGGAGATACTAAAGGCAGAATGGATTACTGAAAGAAATAACTGTAGAGGAAAGAAGACTTATTATAATTTAAATTATGAAAAATTCTTAATGTCACTAATTCTCTCGCAATCGCTTTTTATGTAACAAGCCATTTATCACTAGGATCATTTCAGTCAGCTGTGGTGATAAATGGGTGCTGATTAAATGAGTGGATTAAGCAAGGTTTCTAGTACTGGGTGGAAGAACAGCACTAACACCTGTACATACATCTAAGTTCTTTTCCCATTTTGGGGCCAAAAATGGTGTTCTTTTTCTTTCTTAGATATTAGTTCCTTGAACATGTGAAAGTCTGAAGTCTCCTGGCGAACACAGGTCTCTCATGCAAACTCAGGGACTCTTTTCCCCAGCAGTGTACTCTGTGTCTGCACTTGTAAATGTTGTTTAATCCAACTGGAGGATATATTTTCATATATAAGGAATAAACTAAGCACTGTCTCATACTTAAGAGGAGAAGAAACATTAAATTATTTTCTATTGTTTGGCATATCAAGTGCGTCAGGAATTTATTTTTTTCTGTCTAAAAGCCATGTGTAGAGAGGGCTTTGCTATTTACAGGTTCCAGCCCATGAAAGCTGGGTGTGGGTTACCTCAGCCTAAATCACATCTCTGAAAGATGTACGGCCAATTTCATTTCCCTGAAGTCTGGAATCTGATGGAGTCCTCTGAGTCTGAAAGGAGAGGGGTTTGTCAAGGCTCAACTATTACAAGCATTGAGAGCTTTTTTGAACTACTCCGAGCTCTCAGGTTTGTTCTTCATCAAAGAGCTCCATGTCCCTCTTAGCCACTTCTCATAGCAAGAACTGCAAAAAGAAAGGGAGAATCACTGGAGACAGGTCTGTGATGCACTGATAGCTGAAGAGTAGCTGATGCTTTTCTGCTGCTTCTCTGCAGTGCCACTTCACCAAATATTATTCCCTTCTGGGTGTCTGCTGATCACCTGTAAGGCATAAGGAGGAACTCCTTTCTATAATCTAAATGCCTAATTTGTCACCAGCTGTTTCCTGCACACACTTTTCTTTGAGCAGCTGGGAGAGAGGGCACAGGCAGGTGCTCCTGATGGTGTAACATCTTCAGGTAAGACATTAGCAGGTACATCCACATCAGCATTTTAACCCAGACCTGGAATATAGTTTTGAAGTTGTGGTCTTGGTCGTCTCCCCTCACCGCTGTGTGGGTTGTGTCACAGCAATGCCACTGGGTGTGTGAATGGGGTTCCCTGAAAGAGATTAAACCAGGTGTGTCTCAGCTGCACATCTAACATGCTCCAATGTGGTGCTGGGGGTCAGCCTAGCTATTACCACCCCCAAATTGTGTCATGTCAATGGCAGGTTTCCAGCATCAGTGGTTTTGCTCTAGAAATCCATATTTATTGAGCTTCTTACTTGTTGAGGTAGACACTGTCTATCAAGTCCACATACTGAAAGACAAGGCAGTTTGTGATCTGCAGTCAGAAAAATGTCATGTTGCTGGATGGTTTACAGGGAGAAGCAGAGTGTGACCCTCATTCACAATACAGTGATCTATCTTGAAGCATCCATGGGATATCCTGTGACTATGGAAATTGGAAACACAGAATCACAGAATATGCTGGGTTGGAAAGAACCCATGAGGATCATAGAGTCCAGCACCTGGCTCTGCACAGCACCACTCCCAAGAATCATACCCTGTGCCCAAGACCATTGTCCAAATGCTCCTTGAACTGTGTCAGGCTGGTGCTGTGACCTCTTCTCTGGGATGAAAAACCCTTTTCTAATATCCAGCCCAAACCTCCCCTGACACAACTTCAGGCCACTCCCTCCGGTCCTGTCACTGGTCACCACAGAGAGGAGATCAGTGTCTGCTTCTCCTTTTCGCCTCATGAGGAAGTTGTAGACTGCAATGAAGTCTCTCCTCAGCCTCTTCCTCTCCAGGCTGAACAGACCAAGTGACCTCAGTAGGTCCTCATACGGCTTCCCATCAAGGCTCTTCACCTTCTCCACTGCCCTCCTTTGGACCCTCTCTAATAGCTTTAGTATCTTTTTTATATTGTGGTGACCAAAACGTTCTCAATTTCTCCTGATTTTTCCTCTACTGCCTTAAAGGTATCACAGTGGGTCTTTCAATGGCAGGAGAAATGGCACTTTGACTGAAGCCTCTGTTCAAGTCAATGGCGACTAGATTCAGTGACCCTGCAGATCCTATCCAGCCCTGTTCTCCTCCACCTACACCTGAACAAATGTTAGAGAAGAGCAGATGAAAACAATCTTGGAACATAGACCAAGAACTAATGTCAATGCAGGGTGCTGGATTCCTAATTAATTCAATATCCTTTTTCACAAATTACTTTGTATAGTGGTCTTCAGCTATCTTAGAAAGCAGCCATTGCTGACATGAACTCTGCTTTGCTGGCATGGTAAGGAAGCTGATCTTGAGACACAATCAGGGTCATCTCCCAAGTGCTTGGGACATTAACAAGTTGGTAGCTCTGCAATTACCATGAATTTTGTCTGAGAGTCTTAAAAAAAGTCACTCTGACACAATGCTGCTGAATTGCTACTCGAGGGAAAATGACTGCCCTCAGCCTCATGACTTTCACAAGCACCATATAATATATCAGAAAGATATTTTTTTACCCAGAAAAGATACTTCTGGAATTCAGCTCCCCTGACAAAATGCTTCCTAAAGAGAGTAGCATTTGCTAGTGTTATGAAATGGCTTTCCCCCCTCACTTTTTGAAAGCGGAAAACAGAGCCCTGTCTCCATCAACTGTAATGACTTCATTTCTCTTCCTCAAAAAACCCCTTATTTCTCCATCAAAGCACAGTTGTATTTTATGCAACACGACAAAACACATTGATGAATCTTAAGTGATGATATAATGTTGCTGGAAACTTTCTAAGACCTTCTGTAGTTACCTGACTTTGTAGGATAGAAATTACGTTAGATGTCCCTCAAATCACTTTTAGCTATGAACGTGCCAATCAACTATAGGATGTCCCTGTAGTACCCAGCCATTCTCTGAGAATCCATGGAGGTGCCCACCTGGCTCAGAAGCCACCCATGCCACCTAGTTTTTCAGCAAGTACACTCCTGCCCCAGAGCCTTCTGGCTCTGACACCTCTTGAATTGTGGTATATCCAGCCTGATAGGCTCAATATCTCTTTGAAAACCAGTCTTGCAAGCTGGGAAATTGAAAATGGGCCATTTCCAACAGTTTTCTGGTAATGGCAGCCCAAGCATAATTTTACATCTTTCAGTTCCTCCCACAGCTTTTGCAGCATGCATGTGTGGGTCTGCCCCTCAGATGTGGATCTGTGGTGATCTCTCTCCAAAATTCTTAGTTTTCATCCAATAGTTGCATTTGCATCTTGTGTGTCTTGCCGTGAGGTACTCTCCAGTCTGACTACAAACCAGCTCCTCCCACCTGGAGCAGACCATCCTGTCCATTTACTGGTGTGATAAACAGGTCTTTTCAATGCAGTGCAATGGCAGAACATTGTTCCCTTCTCTCTATTTGCCTCTATTTCTTCTAGTGCAAACCCACTCTTGCTTCCTTAGTATTTCTGTAGGAAATATTCCTTGCAAAAACCTCCATCTATTTTCCTTTTATTCTCCGCAGCCCTGTGGATATTTATAAACTTTCCAAATTCTACCATTTCATTATTTAGCTGGGTATTAACACAGAAAACAAGACCAGACTAGGCTTTGGGAGATGATTTACTCCATCACTCTGCCTGAGGCACGATGATCTGTACTCATGTTGTTCCTGACATATATTTGTCTAACCTGTTCTGAAAGGAAACTTTTATCCTCCCTAGGACCTTATTTCTAACCATATGGGAGATTGCCGGCAGTCATATCACTCTGCCTGTATTTAGCCCCGTGGTGTGCTGACAAATGCACCTAATTCTCCTGACAGCCCTGAAGCCCAGGTTTACATAGCACAACTAAGACATCACAGCTTTGTCACCTCCTGGTTTTTGCACTGGTAGTTGCATCCTGTTTTCCTGGGCTATGGTACCTCTGAGATCCTACCTCCCGCTTTGGCACACCCTTTGCACTAAGATTCGCTAATACAAAATTGATTTTGACCAAGTGGTATCTCCCACCATGGCCCTGCCTCTTTTCTTTGGGCTGTGGAAAGACATCTCACCTGGGCTGAGTTCTGCTCTTCTCCTCCCCGGCAGACGCTCCTCTCCTTTTGTCTGCCATTTTAAAAAAGTGGCATGTTTAGCTTTGAGCTGTCAAATAATAAAGCTGCTCCAGTCTCTCCGTGTGATGGTGGTTCCTTCTTATGCAAGGTTTTAAAATAACACTCACTTCTCCTTTTGTACAGGGTGGTTTACCCCAAAACCTTACTGATGTCTCTTTCAGTAAGCAACAGGCAGTTCTTACAAGCCTTCAAAAGTCTCATAGTTGTTTTTTGAGGCAGCATGCACCTGATTCTGATTGAGAAAAAAATACCAGGCTTCTGCCTGTACCAGCTGTTCACAGGGATACACAAACATGCTGAATGATGGACCACCTCCTCCACAGCAGGGCACTTCTTCAAGTTTTTGTTGTTGTGCATGTTGGAAAACATCACTCTTCCTCACTGTTGTGGGAACTGGTTGCATGGGTGTCCATAGCATCTTTGGCAGGGATATGCTTCCAAAGGAGCATCAGACCGTGCTGCTTAAGCTGTTGATTTAGCCAAAGTAGATTGAACTGCTTCAGGCCTTAGTTCTCTTTGATTTTTCTTGGCATTTGGTTTGGAATAATATGCTTTCTCTATTACATATTTCCACAAAAGACAGTAAAAAAACCACCCCAACAACACAAATCTGTTTCTGTGAAAGTAGACACAAATGCTTCCTTCAAATTTGAAGCTGCCAGGCATCTGAAATTAAAATAGGTAACAGAATGACACGAATTGAACCCCACTTGTCATAGAAAGCCCTCCCTGGAGGCACTAGACCTTGTTCTACCTTTGCAAGGAAAAAATTCAAAGACAGGTGGAAGCTGATTTGTCAGTCTACTTCAGACACTTATGATGTATTGATGGCAGTGTCAGTCCATGCTGCTATTCAACACCTCTCCACAGCCAAGAATTCATGTTAGGGTGCCTGCTATGGGAGAAATGCCTCACTGGTGTGCCCAGTCAGCATTTCAGAGATGTATACTGATTTCTGTGTGAGCATAAACAAGGCTGGAAGAGCTGCATGCCTGAAATGTCTCCTTTTCATCTGTACTTCTAAAGGTTTGTGCCAGTAGCTCCTGAGATCTGTTTTAACTACTGCCTCCTGCCTCCACATTCTGCAGTGCTGAAGGATGCAGTTCACAGAATCACAGAATTGTTTGGTTTGGAAGGGCTATCTAGTCTTCAAGACTATAGATAGTCTTAAAGACTATCTAGTTCCAACTCCACTGCCATGGGCAGGGATACTTTCCACTAAACCAGGTTGCTCAAAGCCCCATCCAAGCTTCTTTGCATTTTGTCTCATAGGCCTGGAGATCATCAGCATCTCAATATACACATAAGCGGACAGTGCATCTTCAGGAGTCGCAGTCTTTGACAGAAAACTGCCCTTCCCCTCTCTATTAGAGAGCTGAGAGAACACCTTTATATTTCAAGAACTGCATTCTGGCATATTAACGTTTGTTAGCACGTTAAAGTAAAAGTAAAAGCAAGAAGCAGTAAAGCTTTATATCTTTTCCTAGCTCATTTATTCACAAATAATTATAGTAGTTTGGCCCATGTTATTAATATTGCAGGGCTTGGTGATCCATTTGCACAAACAGGAAGTGATTAAATCAGTTTTGGCCCCATTGTCACAGAGGACACATTACATTGTCTTTCCAATTTTTTGTTCTGTGACCTCCTAAAAATACATGTGATACTTCTTAATACACACCTGAATTTAGACCAAAATGTAAAATTTTTTGTTAATATTTATTAGTTGCTATTATTTACATGGCCATTGTAAACTAGTATTTTGTTATAAAAACCTCTAATTTGTCCTGCATTAGCCCAGGATAGGTGAGTTCCTAGATAATTTTTTCTGAGAAAAGAGTTTATGATATGTTTTGTCTGGGGAAAAGAAGATCTCCTCTCAAATTTATTTGTATCAGCATTTCTTCTGTGTGCAGATTTTAACAATACACAGTAGCCCTGACATCATGCAAACATGGTTTGGAAGGGCAACACCATAGAGTCTGTAGTTTTATTGATTATGTTCAGTTTTAAATTATGGGGTGAAAAACCTAATGTGCAATACCCTGGACTATATAATTTATGTTCTGCAAATGAGTTATAAATGCTAGTCTTCTGGGCCACATTAATGATTTTTGCACAAGGGTGAATTATTACAGAGGGCTAAGACACTATGAGCTGGTCTTCCAGTTATAGGCTGTTATAATTTGGTTTCTCAGCTGGGAAATAAAGAGAGGAAAATTAGCACAGGAGAAAGAAATACTGAATATTTGTATTTCTTTTTTTTTTGTAAATAGGAGGCTGGGTACATACTGGGTACATTTCTGCAAATAAAAGAAAATGTGCTTTGAATATATTCAAGACCTTTTGTGTTTCCTTTCTGTAGGTGGTCTAGCAAATAAACACTCTGATTGTAATGCTCCTGAGGAAGGTAAATCCCAGAGACGCGTGTGAAGAGTGCAAGCTGATTTCTGGAGGGGTACTTAAACAGAAAGCCCCATATGGATGATTGTTCTTCTCTGTCCAGAAGACATGAATGTCTCCACATAAACACTGCCCATAGGAAAATCACCCTGAATGCTGGGCACTGAATAATTGATTAATTATTGTATTCCAGGCAGTGCACTTTTTACATAATTTTTCCAGTTAATATTTCTGATGAAAAGAAAATAGCATTTTTAAGATTTTGTTATTAGTACCTTTGAGAGTGTACTGCTCTGACAAAACCCCAAAACCCGGATTTTTTAATGGTGAAAAATTGCAATATTTCAACTTGGGAAGTCACTTGAAGTTTAACAATGATATCTAAATTGGTATCAAAACTAATTTAAAGTTATAAAAATAAACACAGATTACATGAACAGAAATGGAAAATTTTATTGCCTGTTTTGTTGAATCCTACAAATCTCAGAATCTGCAATTGTGTTCCCCGTAGAAGCAAAAACTAAAGATACAAAATCTGAAATACTTCCTAATACATTTTCTCTATGCAGGGGCAGGAGTGAACCCCTCCTATTTACTGAGGCCAGAGGTGATTTGGAGCTGCCACAAAAAAGCACCTCCTTCTCTGGCAGCTACTCGTGAGACAAGAAGTGGAGGCTGCACCAAAACTGAACCTCAGGATCATTATTGGCTCCTTGCCTTCTGCAAAACGTGTAGGCAGCATCTCACTGCTGCTGAGAGTGACTTCCTGTTCATGGCTTAAGTGCGTATCAGGGGATAGGTATTGATCTACAGGGAATTGCATCGCAGTGGTCTCTGCCAGGGGAAAACCCCTCCTTCTTCAACGTTATTGAGATGGCTCAAGTCAGTTGAATTTACTATTTCCTCAAGAGAGACTGTACCTTTTCACCATGTGATTCGTTTCCTCTGCTATTTTGATGGGAGTTTGTTGACTTTTACGACCACATTTACAAAAGCAGACAGTGACCACGACTTACAGTTGACCCCAGCAAAAACTACTAAGTGTTCAGCTTTTCTAAAGAAAAATACAAAGCAGGTAATTTAAGTGCAGTATGAGGACAGATTATGTCTTGCCACCAAATTTTGCATGCAATGGGATGTGTCAAACTGGGTTATCATACCAGGCAGAGTTATCATATTTATTATTTCTGAGTAGAATCTTTGCTGCTTTGCTTTAGAGAGCCAATCAGCTTGTTCAATTTTGTAAGCATCCAGAGAAGCTGAGAGTTAGTGAAATATAAGTAAATAACTAATTTTCTACCTAGGCTGAATTTGGAAAAAGTGTTTCTTCAGAAAACTTGGCAAACTATAAAGAGGATTTTTTTTTCCTTCTTTCCTCTCCTCCTAGTTCCACCTGGTGTTCCTGTGTGGTATTGTTTTCCTCAGCTACCCTCAACGTTAAATAATTCATAAATTATATCTATGGTGCTAGATAATTACAGGCCTCCCCTTAGACCAGTTTTCTCTGAATATTTCACGTTTTTTCCAGTCCACACAGCTGGAAAATATGAGTTAGTCTGTAGAAGTTGTATGAGTTAGTCTGAAGAAGCCTAATGTTGGAACATGATGTATAAAATCGGCACCAAGAGGATTAGGGCACAAGGTGCTCTGGGAAGGTGAATCCTAGTGTGAACTGGAAACATTGCTGCATTTCTTGAGCCATTTCTTGGTATTTCCAAACTGAAGGATACCATTTATACTATTTTTTAAAATCTTGTATCGTGCATTAAATAACAGCACTTCTTTATATATTGAATTTTTTCTTTTTCAACTTTTCAATATTTGCCTGTTGCAAACTCAGTGTTGATGTGCTGGAACTGTTATTACCAGGCACTTAGAGAATGCAAATACTACAGCTTTTCTAGAGAGATGAGTCTCACTTTTAAAGATAAATATATACAGGGGAAGGATAAAAGCATAGGAAGAAGTTAAATACCATGTTTCTTATTCCTCTTTTCTGGCACTGGGGAAGCAGTTATGCTAAATGACAGAGGGGAAGAGCTATACCTGCAGTGAGAGAAATTTTGAAAGCTCCTCTGTAGGACATAATGTGCCTTTGGAGACCTAGCTGATCCTTCTCTTCCTTGATGTGACATTAAATTCAAGACACCACAAAACCGGTTTTTGTCACATCAAATCAGACATTGGACTGTGGAGAAGAAAATATTAAGCCATGCCTACTGTCCTTCCAAGAAATAAGTGCTGTACAAATCCTTAAAGCCTTGTATTGAAGGCTGGCTGTTACTCATTCTAGAAATCAAGTCCTCACAAAGTGTCCAAATGCTTCCTATGAAAGAAACATCAAAGGATGTCTCCCTATGTAACAGACCACAGTATAATCCTGACAAGTGTGCCCTTATTAGAGCAGAATTTACCTCTTTATTTATTATTCATGAGTACATTATAGTGTCTTCAGAAATATATTCTGCAGCAGGTAATCTAGTATTGGAAAACAAAAATGCATACCTCTAATTATAAGTGACATTGAAAAGATCCTGTAGCAGCAGACTTCCTTGGCACTGGCAAAGTACTGCATTATAGATTAAAGCAACACAAACATATTACAGTTTGTATAGTGTTTCACTGTTGCTGGATGTATGTTGCTAAGAAAAATAATTGAAACATCTCTTTTGAACCTGAAGCCTCTCGTGACTGTGGTGTTGCATATGTCGTAAATGTTTTTCACTTTAGGATGGATTAAATGCCAGACCAGGAAACACAGGGAGGGTTCATTAGTCTTGCATGCTTTCCAATCTACTGCCAATGAACCCAACTATTACAGTAGTAAAAACTATGTAAGGAGCTTCAGTGTGTTCTGGGCTGAAGTGTTGACAGCTGCTTGTTTGAATATTAATAAAGTCTATTGAGCTATTCCATGCCTGTATTGTTTGTAGCCTGAAACTGTGAAGATTTTTCTGAATATTACATCTTTACATTTCTAAGTACGCGCCTGTCTGTGGAGATGGTACCCATTTCATCCCTAGAGATGGCACCCCTCACTATAGAGAAAATTACAACCTTGTGCTCCATTAAACATTTATTTTGGCAGCATTGTTGGTTGCTGCTTCCCCTCTTCAATGTAAAGAAGTCAATGCTGATTGAAAGAACACATGTCCTCTCTCACTTATGATAATTAATCCTTATTCTTCCAAACTTTTACTAATAAAAGTCAAAGTTATTCCTAAACCACATGTAAGAAAAGTTAGTTCTCTTTAAAAAAAATAAAATTAAGTCAAAAGTGTCATAAGGCAAGAATTTTACAGTGCACAGTTTTGTTTCATGTGCTAACTGCAGATGGTTTGTTAAGTCGATCATGCATTGATTAGCTGATGGTGAAGCAGCAGCTTCTGCTGGCTGGATGTGCTGGTTGAAGTTTAAGGAAAACACTGACAACACAATGGTTCAGTTCCTGCTGGGGAGGAGAGACCTGGGATTTTCATTTGCAGAGCTGAGAACCAGCCACCCCAGGACACAAACAGAACTGCTGTGACTTCACAACACAGGGCAGATAGGCGAAGGCGCCTCCAGAAATAAAACTGGGCTCCTGACAAGTAAGTTTTCTTGGTTGGCTCTGCAAGTGGAGTAATATTGATTAAATATTCATGGAGTAGTATCTGACTAAAATTGGAAGTATTAACTATCCCAAGCTGAACACAACCCAGTCCCCTTGAGAGCACACAAATTCAAGGAATTCAGGTGTCAAGTGCAAATTTACTGCAACTTGGTCTTTCAAAGCATCTGCAATGCAAGAAGACTAAACAGCAAATATTAAACTATTAAAAACCTGGCAATTTGAAATGTATAGTTTAACCAGAGCAATCCCTTCTATCTCTCTGCAATGGATTTCTCTAAAGCAACTGTGCAGGCATCTCATTAGTGGCAGGACAGTGATGAAATAGTTTATCCTCTCACAGTTGTGACGAGTAAATCATAACAGAGGATTAACCACAATGTTGTACCTGGGCATCTGCAGCCTCGCAGCTTTGCCAGCTGAGACGCGTCCTCCTCGCAGCTGTGCTGCATCCACAGTGAAGTGCCACAAGCAGGACTGTGATGGGTTCACACCAAAGTCTGTAACTCACCTGCTCAGCTGGACAGCAGGGAGAAAATACAGTGAAAGGCTCATGAGTTGAAATAAGGACAGAAGGAGATCACTCACCAGTTACCATCATAGACAAAACAGACCTGACTTGGGAAAATTTATTAAATTTCTTACCATCAAAGCAGAGTAAGATAACAAGAAATAAAATAAAATCCTAAAAATATCTTCCCCTCACCTCTCCTTTCTTCCTGGCCTTAACTTCATCCCCAGTTTTCTACTTTCCCCCTTCAGGTGATGCAGGGGGATAAGGAATGGGGTCTGTGGTCATTCATCACACATTGTCTCTGCCATTCCCTCCTCAGGGAAATGACACCTCACACTCTTTCCACTGCTCCAGTGTGGGTCTCTTCCACGGGATGTCGTCCTTCAGGAACAGGCTGTTCCAGGGTCTGTGGGTTCACATCCTGACAGCAAACCTGCTCCAGTGTGAGCTCCTCTCTCCACATGTCCATGGGACCTGCCAGGAGCTTGCTCCAGTGTGGGCTTCCCATGGGGTCACAGATTCCTTCAGGCATCCACCTGCTCTGACATGGATTCCTCCATGGATATCTTCTATCTGTATGTGGATACTTCACTGTGGACCAATATCAGCTGCATGGGTCCAGACTGTCTCTCCTTGGTTTTCTCCAGGAGCTGCAGGGGAATCTCAGCTCTGGCACTTGAAGCACCTTCTCCCCCTCCTTGTCCACTGACTTTGATGTCTGTAGGGTTGTTCCTCTCACATATCCTCACTCCGCTCTCCAGCTGTTGTGGCCTAGGGTCTCCCCCTCCCCCTTCTTAAATATTATCCTAAAAGCTCTACCGCCCTTGCCTTGGCAGCAGTGGGTACATCTTGGACCCCATGCCATTGACTTCATGAGACAGAGGGGAGCCTTCTAGAAGCCTCTCACAGGAGCCACCCCTGTATCCCCCCCTGCTACCAAAACCTGGCCATGCAAGCCCAATACAGAGACTTGGTCAGATATCCTCAAAGCTGCTGTTAATTTTTCATGTGATTTAGTGGGAAGAAATCAACTAACTGGAAATAGTATTTTGATAAATGGGGTAAACAAATCAATGACTAACTGAAGTATCTTTCTCTCAATTTTTTAAAAAATCTGTTTTGCTACAGGAACAAAATTCAATTGTGATTGACAAAGACAAAAGAAATAGAATGTGGGGTTTTATTATCTTCAGAACTGTAACTGACTCCTAGAGAGGGCAAGGAACCATAGTTCACTATATTCATGACTGGAAAAAGTTCCTCGGGACTAGGATAATATTCCTCTTCAGCCTCTGATGACATCAAGCCCATTTACACAAAGATTAAAAGCTCCTTGCAGCATTCATGTCAAATCCACTGTCATAAATGCTTGAGGCCCTAAAAAAGTTGCAGAAAAAGCTGAAGTTTACACTTTATAAAAGCCCAAGGTGCATCTTGAAAGCCATGCCCAAGGAAGGTTCTACAATCACACTGGAAGGCAGTGCCCTCCAGAAAGGCTGGATATGTTTCAAGAGCTTCACAACAGACAATGCCTCTGTCGGTATCTTAAAAACATCCTGAACTACCCAGAATGAGATAAAATTTGTCAGAAAACTGCAGTGATTTGATAGGCCATCATATTGAGACTGGTAATGGACATCATGTATTCTCAAAGGACATGCCATTTTAATTCATAAATTCATTGAAACAAAACCACAGTATAATGCAGTTATTTTCCTAATGTCTAGGGTTTTAACATTTATCTGTTGTTTTAATGGTCAAAATTCTTTGATTTTTTTCTGGGTTATTTTTTGCCTGTAGGAGTTTCATAAAGACACTGATTATACAGGCAAGGTGCAAGGAAGGGTACAGAAGAGCCAGTCAGGGCTGTTGGGGAAGAAGATAAGGCAGGACTGCTGAAGTGTCTGCCTGAACATCTGCTGCCATTCCACTGCACTATCACACATGTATCTTTCTGACCCGTGGCCTACATGACCAACATGTAAGGAGACAGCAGAGGTACATGGATGTCATTCTCTTTCCTGATGTCAGTGTTGTGGTTAAACACAAGGCGAGCAATTATTTTCTCCTCAGTATTAAAATACTGTCAAGAGTAATTAAAGTAATCCATCCTCCTTAACGAGTCTTTTAAGTTGGCACTGAAAATAATCCAGATGCCAAATGAATGGATTTTCTATGACTGTCTTATGTGGGGGAATCTGATACCCTCTCCAGACCTTGATGCAAGGGCAGGCTGTCACACACATGCTGTCAGGACAGGTATTGAACCAGCCAATGAACTTCAGGGCAGTGGCCCTGCTGTAGCTTCCACAAGCATTTTCAGCCACCACTTCTGTACAATCTGATTTTTTCCAGGTTACCCTCTCCACATATAAGAAAAATCTCTTCACGGAGTTTATTGCTAGGTTTCTACAGTGAAGGGGGATGTCTATGTCTATGTCTATGTCTATGTCTATGTCTATGTCTGTGTGGATGGATGGATGGATGGATGGATGGATGGATGGATGGATGGATGGATAAACAAAAAGATCAGCTGATCTTGATTAAAAATCTTATCTCCAGTCAAAGAAGCAGAGGGAAGATCCCACAACTAAACTTTTCTATTTTGCAGTAATATTACCATAGTCTGAAATTTGGCATTTTTTGTTAGATATACCTGAGTTTTTAAGTCAAACAAAGGGAAGAAAAGGCAGAGTTGACAAGTCCCCCTCTTTCCCCCTGCTTAGTATTAATATACCTCACTTCAGAAATCCAAAAATGCTTTGATTTTTTGAATCTAAATGTAAACAAAGTAAGTAATGTAAGTATAAATGAAGGATCATTTAAACATACAGAGAAAATGCAGTAGTAAAAATGAACTGCTGTGCATTCCACCATAAGTTTAATTACATGGAATAATTCTAAAAAAATAATGCCTATCATTCTTAAAATGTTTCCAGATTTGGGAAGAATCATACAAATAGAGCAACTCGTTATTTAATAGGCAAATGTTCCCTCACTATGCAAACTGAATAGTTATTGTGCTGTAGACTCTTAAAAGCAGAGCAAGCACACAAGCAAGAATTGCGAATGATTTCTGTATAATCAAATCCCATTTGGCAAAAGACTGCAAAGGAGTTGGGCATTTTCAAGAGCACCATGCAAATGCGTGAAGGCAATGCTGAAGGTGCAATGTTCATATACTGTCCCAAGAAAATGCATTCAAAACCAACATAGATATAGCTTCAGACAGCAAAATCTGTCAAGTCTCTCCTGATCTGAACTAAACAGCAAGATAGATCATGCAGGGAAAAGAACCAGGAAAGCAGAACACCCTTTTTTTAATTTTAATTGAGACACTAAGTTATTTTTAATTGAGACACTAGCACATTGTTGTAATTTAAGGACAATTACAAATGAAGTCTTGGAATGCTTCAGCATCACTCTACTGTCCTGCAACAGTATTTTGTTTGTTGAATCTCTTCTTGTCTCCAGGTACTCTTCATTCTTTACATCCATCATGGGAATGAAGCCACTTCCACAGCCTGAAACAGAAGTTGTTTATCATCTGCTTTGTCAAACACATTCACCAAGGAATGTGTGGCAAAATGTGCAGTTAGATCCCTGTGTGTAAAGCAGCACCTCTGCTTGAGAACCGTGTTAATCACATTACTTAATTAGTTCACAAATAATCACTTCACACTTATAATCTTTAGCTAGATGTTTTGGCAGCTGAGACAGGGAAATTAATAAAATCCACATTTGTTTAAAGTAAACCTGTTACATCTTCTTTATCTTTTTCCTTTTTTTCCATGTGTTTTATCTCAGGCTTCTGAGAATTTCATCTTTTTTTTTTTTCCAAACTCAATACTCTGAATATTTAATTTCCTAATACTGAATGTAATTTTTCCCATGGTCTCTTTGGCAAGAAGAAAAAAAGTATGTGTGATGATATTTTTTCTTTAATTTCCTTTAGGCCTGGCTGGACTTTGATAAACTCCCAGGTACAGGGAGGCGCACAAACACATACTAAACTTGTAAGTCTGAAAATCCTTCTCTTGAAATCAAAGAATTAGGAGGTGTTTTTTTCTAGTTGGAGTCCAACTTGCAAGTCTCTTCCTCCTTTCATAAAAATGTGCTTTTTTGTCTCTAGTCCTTTGTGCCATTTCTATATAAACCTTTCACTCTCCTAATATTTGCCTCCCTTCCTTTTTCCTTACCTCTTTTTCATCTCATGCCTCCTTTTCTCTCTCCTCCTCTGGTTCCCTATTTCCTCCCTCCTCCTCAGTGTCCCTCAGCAATTCCTTCTCTCCCTTGCAGTCCTCTGGGGTGGTTGGAGAGATCCTTGACCTCCTCTCCCTTTCAGGGATCTGATGTAGCTTTGCTTCTGCTTCTGTGATGACAACCAGCTCCTGTTTAAGAGGGTGCTTTCCAGGTGGATTACAGCAGATTCTCATTTAAAGTGAGCTTCTTCTATTGAATAATAATGCTTTACACATCTGCACCTATTTTAAGCCATCCCAGTATCAAGGCACCCTCTGGTCACCTTTGGGTGCTGGCTCTCCAGAGTGCTTTGTCTGCTCTGGGGCTACGTAACTGGGCTACTCTGGTGACAGGGTAATTGGGTTGTAAACTCTGGAGCAGCCAGAAGGAAGGAGGGATGAAAAGTGCCCCTCTAATCACTGGAGGTATTCTGGTGTGCAACACAGGACTTTTGGTTTTTATGTTTTCACAGTAATATTTAAGTTTTCACTTCTGAAGGAAGAAATATGAGGTGCTGAAACAATTATGCATTTCATTGCAGATTTTCCAGTATTTCTTTCTCCTTGCTGAAACAATGCCTTTTATTATTAAAGATTCTCCACTACTTATTTTTCTTAAAGTAATAGTTTTACTCCAGAGAAAGTCCAAGTCCTTGATACTGTATTCCACATTTGTCTAGGAATCAGTATTATTTATAGTTTAAAACTGTTGTGCTTGGTATTTCTATCTGCAAGGGCATAGGTTCTAACCTTACTGGACATTACTCACCAACAAATAATGATCTGAGCTTTGCATTGGGAGCTTTTATTTGGCTTTACACTTATTCCTTCTAGAGAAGCTAAAGAGCGGCAAGAGATTCATGGCTTTTCACACACTGAAATCTAGTAAATTTTATTATGTAGTATCTAGACTACCCTTATCACAAGAGGCTCAACTTTCTGTGTGCATTGGAAGTTTACTGTAGAGTCATGAAACTGACAGAAAGATTTTGTGCAGCCATCATGACATGGCTCTCTCAAAAACTCAATTTTAAAAGTGTCACTTAGGAGAAGGATAGGAGGGCTTCTGCAAGCACTTGGATTGCAATCCTCAATGCCAAAAGTGCTCTGTTGCAGCACAGGCACAGGTATAGAGGAAAAGACTGGATTAGGGGTTGGACCACAAATGAAGAATCTCTTGGGCAAGATTACACGTATTTCAGTTGTAGTTTCTGGGTTAAGCACGGCCCTAAATCGTATTAATAGTTGAAAGTTAGACAAAAAGGGACTTGTCAAATGAAATATTTACATGAAGAATAGGGCTTCTTCGGCAGCTTCACTTAGGAGAAGCTCTGTGCATAGTCCACATGTGCAAGTGGCTGTAGGTCATATTTTAAAACTTCCTGTGTTTAATAAACACCACGGACGTCTAAGTCCAAAATGACAGGGTCTCTCCCCTTACTGCAGGGATTGACCACCAGCTCATACAGGATCCGGGCACATCCCGCTGCAGCCTTCGGGACGCGAGTAGCGCGACAGACTGACGGCACCCGGGCAGGCAGCTGGCTGGAACACAGGACACCCGGCACGAAGAGGGGTGTTTTTTCGCTCTTATTTGCACCCTTTCGGCCCCTTCAGGGGTTGGGTACGATACGTTATCGACTAAATTACAATTATTCGGGGACGCCCTGGGGCACCGGGGGTGACGGGGTGAGGCCCCGCGCCGTCTTCAGCCGCGCCCGCCAGGGGGCGCCGCGCGGCCAGGGATGGCGAAGGCGG
>VXBB01010841.1:183626-389380 GCA_013399915.1 Illadopsis cleaveri
GGGAGCGGCCGGGACCGCCCCGGGACACCCCCCTTTGGGTGGGTTTATACCGGCTGTAGGGCAGCTGCTGCACCGACGGGCCCCGGGGCCGCTCCCGGCGTAGCAGAGCCGGACGTGGAGTTATGAACCACAGAGTGCCTCGAAAGTGCTTTTATCCGGCGTGTCGGGCTGCGCCAGGTGCCTGTCAGGTGCGGGCAAGAGCCGGCTCCCACCCTCAAGCTGCCTGCGGGGGGAAGTCTGGGAATACTCGGCCGGTCCCGAGCCCGGCGTGTTCCACCAACCCCGAAATTTTCCCCTCTCCTCTCCGGGCGCTGCCGGTGCGGTTACAGCCACACAGAGCCCTTCTGACAGCCGGAACGGAGCGGGATTGGAAGCTGAAGCTTCCCCTCTCAAGGGAATGTAATTTCATTTTTATGTATAAGGTGTGTGATTTATTGAAGGCGAGTACTGCAACGTGTGCATTTATTTATTGGAGTCTTCAATCGAGTGCCGCATCTTGCGCCCTTTAAAAAGCAGCACAAGGGTTTCATTGGCTCAGAGGGGACAAGATCAGTTCCTCCCACTGTTCTGCATTGCTCTTTCATGCGATCTGATAAAATTTATTATTGGACCTCTTCAGGAGGCTTGGGAATGGACACAGTATTAAAACTGTGAACTTAATCTCACTTTTAATGTCATATGTATACTGGATATGTTTAATTGTCTTTGATCTTTCACGAAATCCACTTGAGCTGTAGTTTAGTGTACAGGCTTTTGATTTCAAAAGGTCAGTGTAGAGTTCCCTTGTGAAGTTGTATTGCTATAGTAAATGTTTCAATTAATCAGTTAATTACCTTCCTAGTTTTTGTTTGTTTGTTTGTTTGTTTGTTGTGGGTTTTTTTGTTTTGTTTTTTTGGTTTTTTTTAACAAAAAGAATATACCTCTACTGGTGTTTTGAAGTTTTCCCTACAGGAAATGGTGGCAAATGCCATACATTGTTCCATAAAATTCAGTCCTGGAGTTGGAATTGAAATGTGCTAGGCAGTATTTCTGGAAGGGTAGATCCTTTATTATTGAGCTGTAGTTGTCAATGGGCTTCAGGTATTTAATAATGACTTGTCAAATTTAAAGAAGAAAGGCAATGAAATTCTGCCTGCTGCTTTTTTTCCTGCTTTTCAACTAAGCTTAGTGCTGTAGCTTTGTCACAGCAAACAGCTCCTGTCTTTTTAGTTTCAGCATTATAGAAAGGGAAGTTTGCATTCATTAGGTAAAGTACAGTATCCCATGGTCTGGTTTGAAGTCCAGGCAGGTGTTTCTTGTGGGAGGCAGGGTCTGCTGGTTACACCTGTAGTGTTTGCATTGGAGGGGCAAGATCTTGCACCCTCACTAGACTTTTGTGACCCTCCAACAAGAAGACAATCTCTGCTTATCAAATCTTTAAGTCCTAGTCAAGCTTGCATATTGCAGTGGTGTGCACATGTAAGAAAATGTTTGATGGGGAAAGCTATTTGCAAATTTTTAGGGAAACTGAATTTTCATTATTTTACCGTAAATTGTCAGGCTTTAAAAAAGTTGCTTCCCTAGCCATTATTGCAGATATCATGTAGTAAATAAAAACACATTGCATTTTATAATTTTCTGTCTTTGCATAGCACTTTGGTGAGTGTTGGCAGTTCTGTTGTCCATTTCTGTGGGGGTTATTACCCAGCTGAATTTGACAGAAAGCAAAATTACACAACTTGAGAATCACATTTTGGCTATTATGGTTAACAACTGTGATTCTTTTCCCTTTGCTGGGGTTAATGGGTAATTCTGGGGCAGTGGGTCTGCTGGGACAGAGTGAGTCTGTGAAAGTGTTTGCATGGCCTTTTGACTGATGACACAATTTCATCCTGGAAATCAATGCAATGTGCTTGATCCTTACAAGGTTCATTACAGTGAAAGAAAGTCTGAACTAATCTGCTTTTAAAAAAGCAGCAGGGGAGAATAATCCTCCTTGGAGCTGCTGATACAGCTGATTGCTGAGCAGTCCTGGAGACGAGTGCAGAACCTCTCTCTGTACTAAACAATAGATGGTACAATCCAGGCTAGAATCAAGCTTTTTGAGGCTGATACAGAAGAGCAGAATTACATCCCTTTCTGTCTTGCATTGGTCTTTGACAACTCAGCTGCCTTGAAGAAAGCAGAAGTGATTCTTTGTGATATATATATGTTTGAGAAATTGCTGTAGATATGCTGCCTGGGGCTTAAATGCAAATTACACTATTTTACTAATTATTACCTTTCATTTTAGATAATGCAGGATATAAAATAGGACATACAATTATGAGCTTTTTGGTTAGGAAGGAAACTGCTGGTTGTGAAGTATAATGGCAGAGAGCCAAGGTCACTTCTATCAGACTTCAATCTTGCCCAGATCCTTGGACCGATATGTTAGAATCACACCAGGGATCTGTTTCTGTGAGAGTTTTAATTAACCTTAGAAGACAGAGCAGGGTCAGCCTCTGTGTTGCTGTCATGCCTGAATTTTGCTTCTGCACCCTATACTTTGGAGAAGTCTTCTTTGCATAGATGCTGTTTTTTGAAATCAACACATGTTGTTTATCACCTGGACAAAACTCTGTGGGGTTTGTATTTCTTTATTGGGTCTCTGGCCTTTCTTTTCCCGTAGTTTGTCGCAGACTTGGTCTGTACAAACTGCTGAAAGCCAGTGTAAGAGGGGCTGAGCTGGGGGTGTACTGGCATTGGTGCTGTTTCTAAAGTTGTCCAGGACCATTCTTCAGAAACACTCCTGAAATACTGTAGGTGTTCTGAGATATGTGGTACGCATCTTCAGTATGAGAGATCTGGAAGTGGCACATACCTACTAATATGTCTGGGATATATACAGTATTTGGGATTCTATCAATGTATAATGCTGTGACCCAATGCCTCTGTTTCAGCCGGTAAAAAACCAACAGTCTTGTTGTAAATGATATTGCGTATTTTGAGATGTTCACATTAAAGCCGTGTAAATGCAGAGTATGGTAATAGACATTATAAAAGGGTCCAACTGCTGAAAGAGCACACTGGAAGAATGAAGGAAAGGAAATCCAACAACTGTGTGCCCCCCCAGGGAATAGACAGGAGGCTAAGAGTGGTTTATAATGGTAGGCGCATTACTCACAAGGTTATAATTTATTGGCTTCTCTGTTTCCATTACCACTGTCAAACTGCTTGGGGAATTCAGGTTCTGTCAAACTAAATGGCTCCCTTAGATTGTTGAGGCTTTATGGTAAATCTGCCTTCTTTACTGAGTATGGGGTTTGGGGTTTTTTTTAACAATTATTGCAGTTTATCACTTAATTTATTTTTCAGGAATTCTTAAGATCAAATTGCCAGCTAAGTGCATGCAAGTCTTTAGTAATTTCCTCCCAAACCAGGAATCTTCCACTCCAGGTGCAAGGCTTATTGCTTGTTTGCTCATAATACAAACTGAGAACAACATTTGCATGAAAAAGAAACCACCTAGTAAAACAAAACATGTCTCTCCTTTTTCCCAGAGGAGAGAACATGGCTGGAGTGATGGATAGGGATGTGGTGCATTACCAGATGGGGTTGTAGGTACTGGTGGAGAGTGAGATGTGTACAGAAGGAAACGATGTGTCAGCGTGCCTGAGCAAAGTGAGGGATGGGATGCATCTCATGTGTATCAGCTTTGCAGAGCTATTTCACTGTTTCAGAAGGAAGGCTGCCATTTGCTAGCCCTTGGCTTAGACAAGTTTTGCAAGCAGAGGGAACAACGCTAATTTGCTAACTAAGCTTTTCAGCTACTCTCTAGAAATTCTCCAAAAGAGACATTCTGTCACTTTTAAGAGTTCTGCCTCAGCCTAGACTGGGTACAGTGGATTAAAGGAGTAGACCATACAGTATTTCTCCGCTCCCCTGTTTCTTTCCTTTTTTAGTTACATTGTCTATCAGGTGAGGATCCCGCTCTGGGTTACACTAGAGAAAGCAGATGAAGTCTGGAGTTTATATGCATTTATATGTATTACAGCAGGAGAGGACTGTGTAGGGGACACGCTTTGTCTTGGGCAGAGGGTCGTCTTCAGCTTGCCTTTTTAATGGGCAGACTGGCACAGACTGGAGTGCTGTTCAGCAGTGTGTTATGTACATAAACCCAGGGACTTACCTTACTTTTGTTCATTCTCTTTGATTTATTTGCTTCTGATGCTGTAG
Source organism: Illadopsis cleaveri (assembly GCA_013399915.1). Classification (NCBI taxonomy): domain Eukaryota; kingdom Metazoa; phylum Chordata; class Aves; order Passeriformes; family Timaliidae; genus Illadopsis; species Illadopsis cleaveri. Next base: position 187,824 of record VXBB01010841.1, read on the forward strand.
TTTCACTGATCAGCACTTGAACTTTGTCATAAAGCCATCCAAAAAGGAGTGATGTTCCACATGTCAAAGGCTCTGATCTTGAGGATTTTCTTTTTGTCTGGCAGATGGCTAAAACTGTGTTTTGACACAGGAGATTAACTACCATACTAAAGGGTATTGTGAAAAATATAGCCAGAAGTATTTAAAACCCCAGCAGCTGAAGCTGTCTTCACAGAACTGAGTGAGCATAGGAGAGGGGATTGCTGAGGGGCTGTGTCAGAAAAATGCATCATTTACTGAGCACTTAGACTTTCAAGAAAATGTATCATTTGCAGGTGTCATCTTCATGTCCATTATGTTTTCCAGAAGTGTTTTTACTTGTGATTTTTTCTGTGTGATGATGTTATTTTACTTGCAAGCTAGAAAAATGTGTGATGGACCTGATGTGACCAAAGGGTGCCAGTGCTGACACTGGACTTTTTCTTCTGAATCGAGATGGCCAGCAGTGGCTCAGTCACACTTAAAAAAGTTGTGGGACACTGGAGAGGGCTTTGCGCCATTAGCCCCAAACCCTCCCTATTAGTTTGTGTCAGTGTGACATGCCTCTGTAGGACTCCTCTTGATGTCAAATGTGAATGCTAAGTTTAATCCCTGCACGTCACCCTTCTGAATGATTCATGATGAATGCTGGTAACGTTTAGCATTATGACAGGGTTCCATGTTCGGTAGCTGGTTACTCAAAGGCAGATGGGTAGGCTTGCTCAACTCAACCCTAAACATCTTGTGCACGTTTCAAGCCTGGCAATTTTTGCCCAGCTGTCCTAAAACTCTGCTGTGGTTTCAAGGCACATGAAGAGCATAGTCATTGATGTCTAGTGAGCTGCATGACCTTTCTGGGCTTCACATTTCCCAGCTGAAAACCTCCCCCAGTAGCACTAGCCCACCGTCGTGTGCTTCTCAGTCTTCTGGAGGAAGCTGCCTTACAAACACAGAATTATTACTAGAGAAGCTGGGTTTTGGGAAAATTGAAAAGTGCTGGCTGTATACACTGAGGCTGTGATGGTTGTTTTCTGTTGTTGTGTGGGCAGAGATGCTGCACTTTGTTTGCAGGGAGTGTCGGCGCAGGGATGCAGCGATGTATGCTCCACATGGGCTGTAATAGTACACTGTATTCCTTGTTTCTAATCTTATCAGTTTGTGTTCAGGCAGACTCCTGGCTCTGGCTGGGTGCCCAACAGGTCAGACAGGCTGCAGGCACTGGCTGGTAATGCTGGGTGCCTGTACTTGCAGGTCAGGGGGAGGCTACGCATGCTCTTTCTAGATGAAGCTGCGTCCATATGATCAATAAGGTGCCACATAAAGTGCTACAACAATATTTTATTTATTTCTTTCTCTGAGGAGGATTTTTTTTCTCTGAGAAGGTATTTTCCTATACTGTTATTTTTGTCTGCTCTGTCATAATTTTAGCTTAATAATCCCATTACAATTTCAGCTTGAAAAGGCTGAGTAATTCTTGAGTTTTGCACTGTTGTCTTTATACTGTCCCCTCTAATTTCACTATTCTGTTCAATATTTCATGCTGTTTCTCTTAAGAAACAGTGCTTAAATTTCAGATAAAAACCCCATGGTTTACTCTTGCACTTCCGTGACCCACCTGAAATATCTTCAACTGTGAGATGACACTTGTTTTCAAAGTTGCAGATCATTCTTTCTTAGAAGCCTTTCCTTAAGCTTCAGAAGGCATTATAACTAATATTTCACTCTGATTGATGTCTTTAAGCATTGCAACATTGTAATTGATGACCTCTAGAGCACTGGATTCATTCGGTGTTTCAGGGTCTTTGCGACTTCTACTGACCAAAACTGCTGGGGATGCACACGGTTTCAGCTTTCCTGCATTCACTCATCACATATCAAGCTAAATTTTTGCAAGCATGTTCAATGCAGTGCTGTTAAAATCTGATATTTCACAACAGGTTTTCCCAATCTTCCATGAGCTGTCATGGGAAGAACCCAAGATTAGTTCTTATAGGACATGAGAGCCTGGACAAAGATAAACTACAGGATTTGAGAAAGTTGCATGACCCTGGTGTTGCCCAGCTCCCACAGCAGCTGTGCTTCTGCAGCTGGGGAGGGAGTGATGGGGAAATACAGTGCCAGCTGAAAGCTACCTATTTATCCCTGGTCTTGCACCAAACCAAACTGCTCCTAATGACAGAAGCCTCTTGCTTGGAGCAGCCTGGTACTTTGGCTGGAAAGTTACTGGTCTGACCATTATGTTTAAAAAAAAAAAAAAAAAAAGGGATAATTAAACAATGAGAAAAAGTCTTTCTACTGTATGATGCAGATGGGGCAGGGAATAGGTTCTCCCCTTATACCAGCCCCATATCCTCTTTCTTTTGCCAATTTGGGTTCCTCTGGCAGCTTGAGCCATGCCTTTTCCTGACTGTATGGGGTGGCAGGAGGGTTGCTGATGTGCTAGTTTTACTCACTTGGCTCCATTACCGTCTTCCTCAGCAGTAATGTTAAACTTGTTACCTCCTCTTTGTGGGACGTTTTGCTTATGTTGCTAGAGGATTGCTGAAAAACCTTTAAAATTGTTTGAATAGCTTTAAAAAGAAAAACCCAGAGCATGTGCCCAATAATTTAATCTAATTATCTTTGTATGTAATTTGAATGTTTTTATTCCGTTAGAAAGAACATGAAAGTACATGAGATGGCTCATAGGGGAAGAACAGAAGGAGAGACTATTACTTTTGGTATTAAAAAGACATTTTGTTTTCAAAAGCAGAGAGAAAAATGTAAAACATCTGGAATCAAGAATATTTTCTGTCCAGTCTTTTGAGTATAACTTCCATTGGTTCCACAGATCTTACTGCTCACTGGTTGCTGTTAGCTGGGGTGAGATGTGAACTCAGGTGATGGGCAGCTGAATATCTGCCCAAAGGAGCTGATGGAGCTCTTTAGGGGGTCAGCGGAAGGACTTGTCACCTGGCTCAGACTTTCACATCTGCGGGCCAGCTCTTGAGGGGTTAAGTATTGAAAACCTTGCTTGGGTTTGCCTTATAACTGGTTTCTGGCACTTTCAAAGCATGGTTTGGCCTCTGCTGAAGTTTGGCTTCTTGTCCTGTCAGCGTGGTTGGGATTTTTGATGCGACTGGTCTGTTTGCATGTGGTTTGACCGAGGGCAGGGGTTTCTGCAGGACGCAGATGCTCATGAACACTTTAAAGCTGTTTCTGCAGCAGGTCTCCATCTTGTCCCATTTTCGAAGCAGGAGGGCTTAGCTGTCTGGTTCACAGCACTGGGTGCCAGGAGGAGAAGGAAGGCTGTGGGATTCGCTAATTAAAAAAAGAGAGAGATGGAACTGTTTTCTTTCACCATGGTGTTTGCATAATATAATTTGACTCAGGAATGCTGAGGAATTTTGGTCCGCTTGCAGTGGCAATGGGACAAAGGTGCAAAAAACCCTTTCCTGCCTGTGCAGCATTCAGCCTCTTTTTGGTTTTTTGCTGGTTTTTTTGTTTTTGGTTTTTTTTTGAAGATACCTTAAGGATTTGTGGTAGGGAGGAATTTGTCCCTCATGTTGGCTGTCAGCAGGAATATGATTTATCAGACAAGTGAAACTAATGCTGTATATGGTTAAGGAGTGCCTTTCTGTGCACAGAAATGGTATTTCTGAGAAGAGGTTGCTTCTCAGTCAATGCTTAGAGTGTCTTTCCACTGCTACAGCAACAAGCACAAGAATCTGATTATTCAGGCAAGTTAGCATTAATTTTTTTCCAAGCTTTTTGAAAATCTGATGCAAACCAATATGAATTTGCCATTGCTAATTTTAGAGTGGTCTGCTTGTATAAGATAACAAATCCCAGTTTTACTTTAAAGAGAAAGTATTTTAACAGAAGTCTGGCAAGATTGTTATCAAAATGCTAATGATCATTTCTCCTACGGTCTCAGTTATTTTCAGAGGAAAGACTAGAATAGATACATAATCTGAATAAAATTGATTTTAATATGTATTACTGTCTCATTAAGCTGTTACAGTCTTTTCCCTTCTGGACAAAGGTTCATTAATTGCTGCAGTTGATGTATCATTAAAGTGGGTTTAGGTGCAAGATGAGTAGAGGGTAAGAGAGATCTAAAATGTTGACTGTGCGGTAGTGGATCGACCTTTGGGTTAAGATATTACGGCCCTAACCAAAGGAAGGGGACCCTGCTGTGTTTGATTTGCTACCTCCTGATTGCCTTCCCTGCAACAGCCAAGAAGTCAGCCAAACACAGGCACTATCATATTTACTTTTCTAAATGATCATTTCAGTAAATATTATTGAACATGTTTATTTGTGGATTACTTTCAGGCCAATTCCAATAAAAAACTCCTCTGTGACTTACTATAAAAAGACATGATTTTATAAATTTATTTTTTAATTTCTAAATTAATCTTGAAACAGCTTTAACAGCTTTTAGCAGGCTGCCTCTTTACTGGCTGCCTTCATATGTGTTTTGAAATGCTTTTATTTCAGCTTGTACCAGGTTTACAATTGTCAAATTAATTACAATAAGCAAATCAATATGTTTTCACTTCCAATAACAGTGATAATTTATGAATTTGTAATTATTTTAATGCGGTGATGGAGAAGGAATTAGAAGGAAGTAAAAAGAAGATTTTGTTTTGATTGTGTTTTGATTGACTTCAACTTATATTTAGTTATCCGTAAACACAATACACACAAATATAGGTATGTATAGTATATATCTATATCTCTATATATCTTTACCTCCCTGAATGTATATTTTTTGTCAGATGGGCCTGTTCCATGCATTCTTGTGTCCATATCCAATCCAGTAAACTGTACACTATTGTCAGACACGTGTGTGTTGTGTCACAGTGCAGAGGCTGCTCCTGCCTGATCTCTGGACATGTGCCCATGTGGAACACCTGTTGCAGTGAACGTGTCCTCGAGGGATCATAGGAGTGCACACACGCAGCCTCCTCCTGCACCCCAAAAACACAGACCTGTGCTTGTCATGTGAGGGAAAACGGATGTCCAGCAAGGGTTGGCTGGGAAGGAGGCAGGGAATGGGTCCCGGTGTGCTGCAAGGTGCCTGTTCCTCAAGGGTGCTGGGACATGTCGTGATGGGCTCTTCTGATGCTGCTTGCTGAACCTCCTTGTGATTTCTTGCTAAAATGTCACGAGATGAGACACAGAAATAGCACAGACTTTCCTGGCAGAAGTGTGATCTGCAGCATGTTGAGTGGGCACAATGCATCGGTGCCAGGGCTGCTGCTGCTCGGCCAGCTCTGTGTAGGGAGGGTGCAGGGCTGTGGAAGAGGCAGGCGAGGACGTCTTTGTGTTAAATGCAGAGCATCTTGCATTTCAGCCAAGAGTTTCTGTGTGGAGAGCCTTATTCTTTTGCATATGCTCTTTCTAAAACAAATCATAAACCCCCTGGGAGAATAGAGTCATACACACACGTCATAAAATACAGTAAAACAGTAGTTGACAACCATGAGATGAAATTTTTTCCTTACTCTCTTCTGCTGTGTAGGTAATTATGGTGTTAGATCTTAGTGGGAAACATCTGATTATTTATCTTTCACAGTCATGCAGCAATGTAAAATCTGAACCAATTACACCATTTTAACAATTAGTACATTTTTTGTAAAAGGAAAGCATGTTACCTTTGATCTATGTTGCAGAAGGGAAAATTCAGTTTTTCCTAGTTAGAGTTTTGTCTGTTCTTTTGATAAACACAGGACTTCCTTTTATGTGCAGTTACTCTCACTTCTGTCTGAGTGTAAACTTCCATGGTGATCGCTACTGTTAAAAATAATTTAGCGCATTTTTAAGAAGGGACTGTGGAGGTTTCATGGTCTATAATAATATTGTTCAGCCAGGGAGAGGTCATTTTGTGTTTCCTAATAAACAAGAACTCCATGACTAGGGTTGAATGACCATCTCCCCCTCATCCCTGGCTTCTAAAACCAGAAAACAAGTAGCTAAAGGGAAGGTTGGTGTCTTCCTCCCTTTGCCTTGTCAGGACACTACAAGAAGTACAGAGGTGTTCAGAGCACAAGGTGTTCAAGAGCCACATTTGCTTTCCAGTTTCTCCACTTTTGATGTTCATTTTGTATGAATTTTATAATGCTGAAATCGCTGTTGCCAAGAATTGGGTTTGCCTGTTGTATTAAAAAAACCGAAACCAACAAGATTCAGCACTGAATTTGCTGCCTTGTGCAGTGTGTGGAGCTGAGAGACAAGCCCTGTCTACCCCCACAAAGGAGAGCAGGAAATAGGTTTGGTGCCTCAAGTCACTGTGATTGTCTGGGAGACTTGGGGGAGTTTGTTGTGATGTTTAATGCATCTCCTCTCTCAACTGTTTCACCCACCTTTAAAAAGATACAAAAAATAGGAATACCAGAAGCAAAGTGCTTTGTTGGTAGTGGTAGCAGAAGATCTAGCAAAGGATCTCTGTCTTCATATCTTTCCTGCAGTGCTTCATCACCATTTGAAGACATCCATCAGTCAGAAGTGGGGAGGAACAGACTGTCCAGGGGCTAGGCTCTGGTTCTCCTGTCCTCTTTCTCTCTGCACATGAATCCTCACTTTTCAGTAGGTTAGGGCATCTGCCTGTGCCTTCACTCCTGCTTGTTGAATTTTTAAACTCCCAAATTAACACATCCTCTTTAGCCTATATTGCAGAATGCAGCTTTCAGGATGTGCATCATCACCTTTTTTTCTGTGTGATGAGCTTAGAGAAGGACCCAGAAGATGAGCTTCCACGTGGATGATTAAGTGCTTCATGAGTCACTGGTGATGCTAGTGGTCAGGGACCCTGGGAGAGGGGGATGCTTGGCAGTAGCTGTACAGGATGACTGTACCATATAGAGTCATACTGAAAGGCAGCACAGGGCTGGGCAGAAAATGCGAGAGGATTATTTTGGATGTTTGGTTTCCGCAGGGAGTAGGGCTTGTGTGATAGCCTAATCTTAAAAATATGAGGGAAGTATTTAGGGAGAATTTAGGGAGAATTTGCTCTGACAGCATTGTAGGTTGGTATTCAAGTGCAGTCAGTAATAATGCTAATAAGATTTGGAGACCACGTGAAACTTTCTAAGTCTTTGCACCCCATTCTCTGAGCTCAGAAACCTCTGCTGCACCAGGGACATGATCAGCTATTGCTGATGAGCATCTTGTTCATTGCTGCAAGAAGAAAATAGTTGGCGGGCTTGTGCCATGGCATATTTGTAATCAAATTAACACTCCCTAGACTCATCCTGCTTTGACTGCTCTTTACATAGGCCACCACCTAGTTAGAAAACAGAGGCGGGGCAGCTGTCTCCAGCCAGTGAACATGGGAGGAGAATTCAGGGTGCACAGAGATGACAATAATAAGGGCACAGTACTGAGGATAAGAGGGGATGTTCCCAATGGGTGATGTTCTTCAATTCTTTGTGGTTCTTTGTTATTCATCAAATGAGGCTTAAAAATTCCAGGAGGTATTCCATTTGTTCCAGCCTTCTTCATGCGTTTTGGCTTTTTGCTATTTAGATTTTATACAAAACAGAAGTTTAAATTCTTCCATTCTCAAGTGAAGTATTGAAAGGAAATGACCTGAAGTTGCACTAGGAGAGGTTCAGATTAGATATTAGAAAAAAAAATCACTGAAAGAATGGTTAGGCATTGCAGTGAATGGAGTCACCATCTCTGGAAGTGTTCAGGAGGCATCTTAGTGTGTCACTTGGGGATATGGTTTAAGTGTCATTATGGTCGTACTCTTGAAGGTGGATAATCTTGAAGGTCTCATCAAACCTTGATGCTTCTGTGATTCCTTCAGCAATACCCCTCATGTAGTGAATAGTTTCTACACTAGAATGCTGCCCTGCCAGACAGAGCTTTTGCTATTTAAGTTGATCATTTGAGAATTAATTAATCTGGTTATGAAAATTTTGGTGAAAGAGGGGTGGTATTTTTAGGATCGTAGATGTAGGAGAAGCATATTTCCTTTAATACTCTCCATAGGTATCTTTGGGGAGACTTTTTATTGATGCAGGGGCTGGGATGAAAAGAGTTTGAGCTCACAGTTGAAATAAGAGATACAGGAAATAGGATAGATTTGAGGTTGCTCAGCTGGTCTGATGCTTTTGATGAATATATGCTTCTTTCATTGAGTCAGCTCATGAGTTTTAGATAGTGATCTCCAAATCAGTGATTCCTGTTTAGTGCTGGTGAAATAAATAGAAGCTAAACACTGAGCACAGACTATGGTCAGCCTGAAGTTGTCTCATTAGTGTGTAAACTCAGAGCAGTCGGCAGCGAGCAGATAAAGACCAGGATGACTCTCAGGTAAAACAGCAGAGGTTACTTTGGGGGTTTTTTTGGTGGTTTTTTCCCCTCCCTGAAGAGTTCAAAAAAGTGTTAAAAGATGCCTCTATGGCAATATTTCATTTTTTGATGTCGTGTTGCTGCAGACGCAATAAAGTAATAGTATGCAGAGATCCTGATCCTTGTAATGTTCAATATCCTTGCTGTTTATTAGCTTTGTCTGAGTGAGCTTCAAACATACACTCTTCTGGTTTTTGTGGCTTTTTTTCAGTAATTAATGAAGGAATGTGAGTAATCTGCTACTTGGCAGATCTGCTCTTTAGGACTCTGTTCGGTGGGAGGTGTGAGAAATCACTACTGTAGTAAGTAGCAATATTGTAGCACCTCAGCAGAACCATTTTGGTGAGTGTTGCTGGAAGGCAATAGTGTCCTTCCTAGGAAGAAAAGCTTGAGAAACATCATTCAAATAACTTTGCTTCATTGACCTGGTAAAAATATTATTCAAGATAATGGTTTGCACAGATGGAGTTGCTATATTACTTCACTGTAGGTCTGTCAGGTGTTACTCTTTTCTATTCTGCATGCCATGAATAGATTTGCCTTTCCCTTCTTATTTCATGTATTTGCTTTCTTTGCACTTGGAAGAAGCAAAAGGAAACAATGTTGCCAGGAATAAAGGTCTTACATGGAGGCTCTGTCCTCATCACCATGTTCCCATGGGTCAGGCAATGGAGGGGTTTGCTCTTGTTGGGGTGTGGGAGGTTGTGTTTTCACTCAGGCTTGGTGGCAGGTGACAGCTCAGGAAGCCCCCATGGCCCACTCTGTGCCCCTGTGGTGTCCTGTGCTGCTAATGTCCCTTGCTGCCTACAGCTGCCTGGACAGCAGCAGCTCAATGTCCCCATTTCCATCTCCCCTTGACACTGTCTGCCCTGTTGCCATCACCCCTTTGTCCCAGGATCCTCTCTGTGTGGGGCAGCAGACAGCCTGGGGAGCAGAGCTGTTTCTGAGCTTTGACACTCCCTATTCATTTTGCATGTGAGCAGCATTGCAGCAGAGATGGACCAGATGAATGGCCGATGTCCAAATGGAGATGTGGACACCATGTGGTGTTCCTTAGGTTCTTTACTGGGATCAGTACTGTTCAGTATCTTTATTAATAACTCAGACAGTGGGATTGAGTGCACGCTCAGCAAATGTGCTGATGACACATGTCAAGTGGTGCCACTGATATGCTTGAGAGAAGGTATGCCATCCACAGGAACCATAACAGGTTTTAGGAGTGGGTCCATGTGAACCTCATGAAGTTCAGCCAGGCCAGGTGCAAGATTTTGCACCTCTGGCAAACACCACTATCACTGCAGACTGAGAACCACTCTACCTAGAAGGACCATTCAGGATACTGGCGCATGGAAAGCTAGGCATGAGCTGACAACGTGCGCTCGCAGCCTGGAAGTTCAGATGTGTCCTGGCCTGCATCTAAAGCAGCATGGCCAGCAGATTGAGGGAAGTCATTTTAGCCTGCTTCACTCTCATGAGACCCCACCTTGAGTACTCCAGCTCTGGGGTGCCCCATAGAAGACAGATGTGAACCTGTTAGAGTGGGTACAGAGGAAGGCTGGAGCACTTCTCTTATCAAGACAGACTGAGAAACTTGGGTTTGTTCAGCTTCGAGGAGAGAATGCTCAAGGGAGACCTTATTACAGCCCTCCAGTACCTAGAAGGGGCTTATAAGAAAGATGTACAGAGATTTTTTCACCAGGGCCTGTAGTTACAGGACAAGGGGTAACAGCTTTTAAGTGGAAGAGGGTAGATTTACATCCGATATAAGGAACAAATTCTTTGCTGTGAGGGCTGATGAGGAACTGGAATGGGTTTCCCTGAGAAGTTGTGGATGCCCCATCCCTGGAAGTGTTCAAGGTCAGGTTGGATGGGGCCTGGAGCAATCCAGTCAATAGAGAGTGTCCCTGCCACTGGTAGGGGGATTGGAACTAAATGATTTTTGAGGTCTTTTCCATCCCAAACCATTCTGTGATTCTGGACTCCGTGACCAGAGAATGAGCACAGAAAATAGGACGTGGCAGACACAGCTACAGACAGTGAAAAGTGAATATTGTAAAATGCATGTGTATGTGTTTCATGAGGTTACAATAGAGTTCACATCTCTACCATTGATTCTTTAAACATCTTGATGCAGTATGAAGATGCTACAAGGAAAATTGTATTTTTGTGCTGAAAGGTTTCTTTGGGTATAATGCTTCCAAATTGAATACAGAACTGAATAAAAATGGAGTCATTCTCTTGTCATTATTCCATCACAGCTTTGCTGGAGGAATTCCTCTGATTAGCAGAAAAATTTATAGCAGAAAAATCATTTGACATTCATAACAAATATAGTCTCATCTTTAACAGATTGTTTATATTTTGCAATTGATGTTCTTTTTCTGGACAATAATAGTAAATTCTTGACCTTATGATACAGTTTCCAGTTCTTCAATAAATATAGGAATCTTTAGTTGATGTTTCTTAACTCCATAAAATCCTTAATAGAAAACAGTAAATATCAGTGCCTCATTTGTAGATGAGAAGTTAGAGCACGAGCAGAGGGCCCCACTACCAGCAGAGCATAACCAGGGAGTGCTCACATGCCTCCTCACACAGACTCCTGCACTGTGCTGTTGTGCCACTTGATGCACTCAAGCTCCTGTCATCATCCTTGTGTTTGGAAGGAGCGTGACAGACATTTCACAAGAGTTCCACCTCCTTTGCTGTATGCTACAGCTCTGTTTGGCTTATAGCCAAGTTTAGTTACTTTAGTTGCTGAAATGGTTTTCCTGTTCTATTTCTTAGTATTAAATTGCTGTAAAATTAACTGGAAAACTACTATTATGTACCCGGTTTCTTTCTTTTTCTTCACATTCTGGGGTTTTTTTGTTTGCATATGTTTATTTTTCCTTTTTTTTTTTCTCCTCTATTGCATCTGTGAAGCTTTTGTTCTCTATTTTCATGTCATTTGACATATGAGACAAGCCAAATAAAATATTTCATTTTTCTGTTTCAAGTTAAAAACCAGTTTTTATGCTGAACAATAACTGTATTACAAGGAAGCCTGATGTGCCCTCAGTGCCATTACAATATGTTGAATAAAAGGTAATTTAATGGAAACAGCAGAGTATTTGAAAGTTCACTGCATGAAAATTGGATTTTTGCCTTTTATTATTTACATTGCACCTTATTCATATTTAAGGCCACAGGGATTATCATCCTTCTTAATGGCTTTATTTAATAAAGACTTTGCATTTCACAGTATAGGATCTAGCACAGGCTTCAATCTGTTATCAGGATTTCAATTAACTAGCTTTAGCTTCAGTTGACCTATAAATCCGATAAATATATCTAAATAATTAATTTGCTTTTACTGGCTGATAGTGGCTACTTTTAAGTACAGCTGCCATGTACTTAGCTGCTGAATGGTACAACAATGCTCATACCTTGCTTTTATTCTTACGATTCTAAAGAGTATATAAGTGTATTAAAGCAACTAGCTAGGCCAGGACTGGTCTCTCAGTTTAAAAGACCTTGTAGAGGGGCTACAGTGATGGCTGAGAACCATTGCAGCTGGGATGCAAGTGCACCTTGAATTTTGGAAGGAGAGGCTAGGAATGAGTACATGTGGATCAACACATCCCTTAACTGGACTGAATCATCCTCTGGCTGTGCTTACGTATACTGTAAACCAAGGATTGGATGTAGTTGATTCCAGGGTGGAGGAGTGATGAGAAATACAGGAGACTGAATGGAATTATGTTGCTTTTACATTTGGGGCTTCCCTTCATCTAGAAAGAATCATATACTGACGTACCTTTGCAGTCAAGGTTGGGGTTTTCTTTTGAGTCACATTTAAATCTTGCTAAGCACACAAATAGTGATGATCATTTTTTACTACACCCTTTTGGGTATTGAGAGAGACTGAAATTTGACTGTAAGTGAGCATTATAAACAGACAGGCTTGAAAAGGGGTGCCTCCAAAGTACAGAGATAGGGTCTATCACTTCCAATATTTCCTCCTGTAAGTTGACTCTGTGCACACCAAAATGTTGATACCCTGAAATAAGGAATCAGCCTCATGCCAAGCTCTGGGGACAAAACAAGTACCAAATAATTAGTTTGGTGAGACTCATGAAGCATGAACATAGAGCCAGGTGGAACTCCCACCAACTCTGGCAGCCCGGCCCCAGAAGTGAGGATCAGTCCTTTCCCTGAGCTCTGGAGCAGCCCTGCTGGCCGCTCAGTGCGGCACCCAAGGGTGCCCAGAGATTCACCCAAGAGCAGCAGGGTGACATCCAGATTAGCAACTGTGGAAAAGCACTGTTGATGTCAGGTTCCTGGTCTTTTCAAAGTTGTTCCAGCTAGCTCACATCCTGAGGACCAAAAATTTGAGCCCTTCAGGGACCTGCAAAGACCAGCACATCAGCTGAATTTAAAATGCTTAAGTTACAATACCTAAAGCTTTGAAGATGTTTTCTGCCTATCAGTGCATGATTAACTGAGTGTATGTACTCAAAGAGAAATGTAATATTTATTAAACACAGTTAATTTAGACATTTTGGCATTTGGTATGCAAAGATTATGCATTTTTCCCAGGAGTTATGTTAATTACTTCACCATGATAACTTTAATTTTAAAAGGATTTTTCGCTGCTAAAGGGAGGGTTATATGTGCATGTGTACAAGGAGAACTTTAATTAAAAATTCTGTTCTTCATTGTTTCAGGAGTTTAAAATGCACTTTCTCTTCTGTGAGTCAAAAAGACTGCTTAAATTTACAGGGCTCAGAGGGTTAATGTATGAAAATGGAGACATTCAAGGTTATATTGCTGACAGCGCCATTGTGTTGGCAAAGGAAAAAGATGAAACACTGCCTCAATTTACTTCTCTTGCTAAACAGTATTTTGTTCTGTATTGTTAGAAGAAATCATTCCATATCTGGAGAAGATGGAAAACATGGAAATCATGACGCTGCCTCTGCTGACCTTAATATGATTTTATTTTTAACTATTTCTCTCTCAGACCTCCTGAAAGGATTGAAATAGAAACAACTCTGTTTTTCTGAGGAATGTCTGAGAATTTGAAATATGATCCTCATTTTTGGTGCCTACTGCAACAGATAAAATACGAGAATTTCTCCTAATGTTTGTCTGTACATCTGGACACTGGGAAACTGATGCTCTTAGATACATATTCCATGGGAAAATAGGATATGTTCAGTAAGTTTGCAAAGCATTAATCAGTTGGTACATTTAATGTAGCCATGGTATAGGAAATTTTTGCCAGTGTTAGATAATTGAATAAACTGAGGCAGAGGGCCATGGGGTGGGGAAAGGCAAGGTAAGAGTTTGTGTCAAAGCTGTCTATTTCTTGTACGTTTCTACAAGTTCTTCTGAAAACTTCCATGGATTTGAATGGAAAAGGAAAAACCCTAAAAAAAATCCACTTCTTTCCTCTTAACAGATGTGGTTTATAAGACAGTTCTAATAAAGATACAACTGCTGTAAATTAGTACTTGTCCAGAGCAAGCTCCAGCCATGGAGTACAACAGCCCTCCAGAGACCCCAGAAGGGACACCAGGGTAGCTTCTCTTCTTGAAACCTATGATCCAGAGGCTGTAATCATTCCCTGAAAGACGTTCACTTGTGCCTGCACCGCCCTCTCCTGTTGAAATTCTCCCAGAGAAGTCCGGAGGGAATAAATGCCTCTGCTGCTGCAGCTGTCACAGGTTTCCTTTGGTGGTGCTCTTGACGGGGTTGTCACCTGTCCTTCTGAAAGAGTTAGGATTTGCCACCCAGATGTTATTTGCTGAACCAGTAGCCCTTAAATATCATTTACATCAGCAATACAGGTCAGAGGGGCCACATCACTGGAAACTGGTCATCTGCTAACCTCCATCTGGCAAAGCAGCTCCTGTAACAACAAGGAAAGCAAATAAAGAAGAATATAAAGGTTTTGATTCAGGAGTTGTATTTTCCTTTGAAGGTTGATAGCAAGGGGTCAGTCTGTTAAGGAAACTTTGGTCCCAGTTCAACTCACTGCCTCTGTTAACCGCCGTTTTGTTGTTTTATTTCAATATAAATTTGCTATTTTTACCTTAAAAATAACAAATGTTACTTATAGAAAATTGTCTGCTGAGACAAACATTCATCTGTAGCTAGTAGGAATACTATTGCTCCTTCTGTACAATGCACACACATCTTTCTCTTGGATGTTTGTGATCAGTCTGTTTTTCTGCTATTTGCCAGTGGAAAGGCCCTGGCTCATTTCTTTCTAGTGAATCATATTTTGATTGTCTCATTTCCTACTGAAGTGAGTGAAGTTGATTTGGGCATACACAGACTGTAACTTCTACACATACCTCTGCTAAGCTGCAATACATATTAATAAAATTTCTAAAATTATCTTCTACTCTGAACTTATTTAATGCGCTAAGGCCTTCTAAATTAGTTCAGAATAAATGTTAGCGTTATCCACATTCAATACTTCTCACCAGGTGGAGGCAACATGCCCTGGGTTTTTAGCCCAGGTTGTGGGCCAGGGGACCAAGACTCCTGAGTGCATTGAGGAACAAGCACACTTGGTAGAGTGAAAACAGCCCAAAGAGTCCTTAGCAGGTACCTGTAAAGAAGTGCTGACAGGCCTCACGGGCTATATAGAGCAGTCTGGGTCTGAATATGAGGAGTGTGTCCCTGCACATTGCTGGTAGATCGCAGAGTTTGGCAGGGACCTCTGGAGGGAATCTAATCCAACTCCCCATCTCCCCTGCCACCAGTTGGCAAGGAACATGAGCAGAGGTACTGAACAGCACATGAATGCAACAGAGACTGTAGAGACTGTGCCAGGTAGTGGCAGTGAAGATAGCAGATTTAGGAGTAAGCAGTCCTTAAAACTAAACCTGTTCTTGCATTGTTAGGCTCCCTTTTGGTTACTCTTTTAATGGATGCTTTTGGCTAGTTTCTCGATTGGGTGTGCGTTTTAATGTTCATATCTGTGCTATCAGCAATTGGAAGCAGAGCTGGAAGGTGCAGCCACTTCAGCCACTTAGATGTGAGTGTCTTTCTTTCCTTCAGACTTTGGAAACTGTCACCTGTCCTGAAAATTTATAGCTTGTCTTTGCTTTGGTGGCTACTGTGAGTAAATCTGAAGTATTTATAACTATTATAGTTGTTTGACAAACAGGTTCAGCCTAATAAGAGAGAAATCAGCAGAGCAGATTAATAGCAGGGAGTCCTTTGTTTAACTTGGCAAGGCTCATCACAAGCCATCAAAGCAAGCAGTCGCTTTGTCAGTAGTATTAAATGGATGAATATTATAAACAAAGAGGTCACCAAGTCTTACAGCCTAGTTTCCCTAAGAAACAGGAGGGCTTGCCAAACAGCTTTAGGACTAGAATATAGGTATTTTATGTATTCAAAGCATACGGATTCATAACTACTGTTCCTTTTGGTTTTAGTGACTTTTCTGAAAATACAGGAAGGAAACAGGTTTTGAAGGAGCCCAGACATGACATGCAACCCATCTGTTTTTCTGAACCATTTCTCTAAGTTAATTCCATTGCTTCCCAAGTGGAGTTGATAATAGGATGTTGAAAACAAGAGTATTTCAGAACCAATTTTGAAAGGAGTTCCCAGTGGCCTGTTAGAGATGCAGGTATATTGGTGATAATACCCCATTCCCAAGTGAGGTATTCACTTAAGGCCCTAGTTCAACAGGGGCTTTAAAAGCATGCTTGTGTTAATCTCTGTTACTACAGTTTTGCCTGTGGTTAACTCTAGTAGTGTGTTCTCAATTAAACATGTTTCTGATGTGTCCTCTGCAGAAATAAAGGGCTGACTTGAGGTCAGAGATAATTTCCTCTAAGTAGCTACTGAACTCTGTTCAGGCTGTACCCGTCTGCGTCTATTTAACACAAGGCAAGGCAGTGACTTACATCCTCCTATCAGGAATTGTTTAAGAAAACAGCTGAAATCTTCCACATGATTCATTCTTAAGAGAGGAGGTGAAGGAGCTATGCAAAAAGCAGGACTATAAAATATAGTTTTGGGGTTATTGCTCTTTGTCAGCTATTGCAAGGACAGTGAGCATTGCAAGTGTCATAGGCATCTTTAATTATACATGGCCTACTCCCTGAAATATTCATAAGAAATGAAGATATGAAGTGACAGTTCTGGTAGAAAGGTATAAAGGTTATTCTTAAGTATCAACAAGGTGATTTCCCCTACCAGGTTCTCCATCTAGCAGAATAACTGAATTACTGTGTTTACAGGAAAAAAAAGTCAAAGCTCTTCTTTTCATCCAGGCATCTTCTTTCACCCATGCCTTCCATGCCATCCCACAATAATGACTGGTGTAAATGTGTCTGAAAATCCTAAGCACTTCAGGTGTGAAAAAATCCTGGCTCCTGATGAGGAGCCAGGGAGTGAAGACAGTGATTTATTACAACAAAAGCATTGCAGAATTCAGAAGCAAGTATACTCTTCAGTTTTAGGTTTGATGAGTCCTGTGAGCCCTGCAGAACTGGTGAGCCCCATAAACCATATGGTTAGCAAGTTGTGTGAATTCCAGTCTGAAACAAATGTAGAAACAGAAGAACTGGTTTTTGCACTTTGTTTTTTATTGCCTGTGCTTACATTAGGATTAGTGTTAGATATAGGAACACTAAACTTTTACAGCTGGCAGCAGGTGGAGGAGGATGAACAGAAGGACTGTGTTCTGGATGCGCAGTATGCAGATTATGGGACTTAGAGGTGCTGCTCTTTTAAGGACATAACTCATTTAAGTGTGGCCCAGCAGTAACCCCTTACAGGCAGTCATCAATCATTTCTGCACACTTAAGACTGCCACCAGATTGATGTGTGTCTGACTCCCAGCCCCTCACTCTGCTGGTCACACATCTCTGCTGGAAGGGGAAGAAGGATGAACCAAACTACTGCAGTGTCATCCTAGTCCCCCACATCTCTGGGGAGTGCCTTTCACTGAATTTCGTTTCTCATCTCCTATGCAAGCAGGGAATTTCCTCTCTGCACTACCAGCCTGCCCTGCACACTAGCTATTCAGACATGGCAGCATTTGCTTGAACCACTGCTGCCCTGTCCCCTGCTGTCTCTGCAGGTTGCTAATGTGTTTCTCTGTCCCTGACACTGGCCTAGCTATATGTGACCCTGCAGTGCTTCTTCCCTGTCTGCTCAGTTATGTTGCTCACTGCAGGTGCCCTTATTCACAGACACATTTAGCTGCAATCATACCAAGCCTCATTTGGCCATCTTGAATGGTATTTCGAGCCAATTCATGGTCGTTTTCAGGAGAAGATCCCAAACTTAAGCCTTACTTTAACCAGATGACTTGCTTGTAAATTTACTTGCAGGATTCCCAGTGTTTACTAATTCTACCTAGTGGCTGCTATTGTCTCACCAGCAAGTACCTTGGTGCACGTGATGCTTTGGATGGTCTTAGAGACCACTCCTTCCTCAAGGGTGACACACCATGACCCAGCAGGACCCTGATCACTTTTGGTGCCTCCTACTAATTCATATGACCCTCCTAAAAGTGGGGTAAGGCAGTAGAGCACTCTTGGTCTATGCTTACCAACACTATATACATGAATGGAACCACATGGTCATTGCCTTCAGCCTTCTCTTATGGGAGACAACTGCAACAAAAAAGACATTCTGGAAAGATCCACAAACCACCTGTCTCCTGATGGCCTGATTCAGCAGAGGCTACAAGTCACTTACCAGCGTTTTTTTATTACATGTAAGATCAAAATTCAAAGGAAACAGTTGGAGCAGGATGAGCCCTGCTAGTGTTTCTAGATCCCTAGGATAGAATGGAAAAAGGCAGTACAATATACCCAGATATCCAGGAAAACCTCTCCCCCAGCTGGGACTCTGTTCTACCTGAGCATGGGAACAGAGTATGTCAGCCCAACATGTGAGGGGGTTTAGTGCCAGGGTGTGCTGAGCTGTGCCCTGCCCAGCACCATCACTCCAGCTGTGGAAATCTGGACACTGCAAAACCCATATTTTAAAATTGTCACAAACTGACATTTTGAGAGCTGCCTGCTCCCATGACTTGGAAGAGCAGCTGATTCCCAGCAAGCCTCAGCACGTGACTGGGAAAATTGCTGCTTTCTTACCCATTTGCAGCTCTTGAAGTTCTGTATGAGGTCAAATTGCTCAAACAGGCACTTCCTCCTGCACCTCCCACAGGCCTCATTTCAGGTAAATCCTTGCTGGCATGAAGGGCTGCAGAAGTGGTCTCGGGAAAAGAGCAATCCTGAGCATGGGTCCTGCCTGGCTGCATGGGATGTAAGCACTTGGTTACAGCTCTTAATTAAAACCTGAATGATGATGGACCGTAAGGGTTTTTTACTAGGCCTCTTGGGATTTTTTAAAATTTTTTTTATAGCAAGGACAGTAGGAAATAATTGCCAGTAGTCTGCATCAACAAAGTCTGGAACAGACAATAGGGATAAGCTGCTGGATCTCTAATTTGTCCTTGATCTCAGCATTGCTCCAGGCATCTGCTAATGGAGCAGTCAACATATTAGGTGTTGTCTGATCAGCAAAATGTGAAGGAATGCTGGTGGTTTATCCCAAACATCATTCTTCTGCCAGCTTTATGTGGCTTTAAGTATATATGTGCATATATAGGGACAATATAGTTAAAATATTTTTAAAAGGTATGAATTCTCTGACTTACCATGAAAGTTCAGCCTGGAGTCTGGCTGTTTCATTTGTACAGAAACATTTAAGAGGAGGGAGGCTGATGTTATTTTCAAGTAAATGGGGTGCTCTGCTGTTGTTGGTACCGGGTGGTTTGACAAGGGATAAAGGGCTTTTAATTTAGCAACCATAGCTGTGCTTCATAGAGAAGTTGGAATGAGTTGTGGAGCCAGAAAAGATTGTGATGCTTCTATATGCTTGTTCAGTGATGGGTGTTTAACATTTATGCTGGTAAGTAAATCTCTCTTACGAAAAGCAAGCTTTAAAGGAGAAAGAAAGTCTCTCTGTTTGCAGCCTCACACCTGACAGCACTTTGGCTTTCATTATTATTTATCTGCAGGCACCATTCTCTGTAAGGGATCCCAGTTTCTCTCATGCCTGGTGACACATTACGCTGTCAGGAGTCTGTAGGATACGTGTGTTTTAAAAAATTATGTGTATTGAAGTTTTACGGTAAAAGCATCACATGTTGTATTTTAGATGTGTCAACCAAGAGGGAAAACATTAAAAAGAAGGAAGGAAGAAAAAATTACATCAGAGCTGAATAATTTTTATATTCGATTGTTTCACAGTAAAATGTAGTACAGCAAGTGTGCGTAATTTACCTCTTCTTGTTGACTCCCTTTGCAGAACTGTATCTGAATCATTTCCTGTTAGTGAATAAAATCAAGAGGTTTTCAGGGTTGTTTAGTCTGGGCAACTGGGAGTTGGTGTAGCTAATGTGTTCCAGGAGGTTAACCACTGTGAACTCTCTTGTCTGAGCTGTTTCCCTTTTTTGGGTGGTTTTCTACCCATATGGTTGCCTTTCAGGTAGCAAGTTATCAGCTGTCTCGCCTGTAATGTGAAAAAAATGAATCCGTGGCAATGTAAAATCTCAAAAACATGTATTGTCTGTCTCTGCTATAGCCAGGGAGGGGGTGAAGCTCTTCTACAGCAATGATTTTTACTCCCCAAATAAAGACATTCATGCTTTATGTGCAGTAGTTTTGAAAGCCTCATTTTGTATTCACATAAAATCATGGTAACAGGCTGGGTATTTATCTGTGATTCACATCTTTAACTCATGGGAATGTATTTCCTCTAAGACATTTTAATGGAAATTTTTATTTACAGATAGAATCCAGAAATGAATAGGAATTTTAGGTGATGCCAGCCACGGGGAGTAATTAATACAGACTCCTGACCTCTGTGGTGCTCTTGCTGTGGAAAATTGGGCACAAGCAGTGTGGCTTTACGCTTTCAGAGCCACCTGGAACGGGTGATTACACGGTTTGCATTTGGCTCCTGGTGTCAGGATCCTCAGGTCAGAGGGTTCCTTCAACAGAGCAGTTTCTGTGGCATCAAGTCACTAATCACTTGTGGGATGCCTGCAGGCAATTGCTGCTGGCAGTGCTTTCTTCAGCATTTAACCTGGGCGGATTGGAACACCAGTGCTTCTTGTACTTTTTTTATAAGCTACATTTGTGAGCTTTTCATTGATTTCCCCCCGCCCCCCCCCCTTTTTTTTTTCCTTTTAACTGCAACTGATGTATTTGTAATTAATTATTTAGTGGGCATAGTATGACATAAAAGGGAATATTGTACAAATGATTACATTTTTCTCCTTTGTGTGGCTTTCTCTCCCTGCTCTCTTGTGATCTCCCTACAGCGGATCTCATGGATGATGACAGTAACTGCTAATGGGCTTCCACTTGTCCACAGTTATAGGTGTGCTACATTTCAGTCCCTGCATGGAGCATAAATTCTCAGGTTCCTTAATGGATATTTGGAGAGTATTTTTCATATGAAACAGAAACATGCTAATGGATTGCAAAAGCCATTTCCATTCTTGGGTTTCAAATTAATTTGTATAAAAGCTCTAGGTTTACTTCAGTTCAGAACAGTAGTCTTAGATCAGTAATAGAGGAAGAATGGTGAATATGGTGGATACCAGAAAGCTGATGTTCATTATATTAATGTTTAGAAAAGAAAGGCATTCTTATTTGTCATACAGTTCACATTAACAGGATGGCTGCAAACCATGGAAACTCCATTGTAAGCACCTTACAAACCATTTCTTTACAAATTTCTATTTGACTTTAAACAGTAATCAACCCTTTTGAAGCATTTTAAAAATGCTACATAAACCCCTCCAGTATTTTGTGGTAGGCTCTATAATTAGGCTCATAGTGGACCCTAGATCTGTAGAATTAAATGAAGGTGAAAGCCTCTTAACAATTTTTTTTTATTTGCATGTTTAACTAATACTATACCAGGTCTTACTAGCCTGAGGGTCCAAAAGAAGCACTGACTGAATAATTTTATTTCCAAATTCATGTACCTTGACAATGGCAGTTTTTACTGGCACAAAGTTTCATTCTTTATGTATGCATGTGTAAGATAAGAGTACTTCAGTTAGCTTAACAAAACTTAATGAAAATGTGCTGACACTGATCTGTCCGTGGTGTTTACAGAAACTTTCAGTTAGCTTCTGTACTAATTTTCACTCTATATTGGGTTTTATTAACAGTTCTTTCATGAATTTAGTTTCACGTTTCACATGTAGGTTTCACATGCACCCAACAGGCAAAAGAAAACATGGGAAGTTGTGTGGCAAATGGCTGTCTCTCATCATTGCTTAGGGGTGGATGATCTTGGCGGGTGGGTGAGGATGTGAGGTGGGACCATGCTGTCCATCACATGGGGCTGTGGCCATACCTGTTCCTGGCACCCCTGTCTTCTCTGTTTGCTTCTCCCCACTCCAGAATGTGAATTGAAAGTGAATGCCTACAGCTTCAGAGGCAGAATTTAATGCAGGAATTGAGCAAGCTGGGGGAAAGGGAGGTGTGAGAAGAGACCCCAAAGCCACCTGGTGCAACTACCTTCTGTTGTTTCCCTTCTACAACTGCTGGTTAGGTTGGGAAAAATGAGAGATCATTTAGCCTTACTTCAGCTTTGAGAACCCTACCTGAGTGTTTATTAATTAGGGATCTTCTAATACCTTCTGTTTTCTCTGAACATCTTTGGACAGTAGTAAGGGAGATGCATCCTCACTCAAAATCTTGTTGTCTTCTGTGCTGTTTCTAAAAGTTCACTTTATCTGCCTTATTTGGGCTCTTGCAAAAAATTCAAATGACAAACATTTCAATTATGTGAAGTGCATTTCTGAGAAAAGGTTAAAACTAGTCCATTTGAATGATTAAGAAATGTACCTAGTGATGGTTTTCCAGAACCAGAACCCAGTGTGTCCTTTGCTGGCTGTACTGAGGGCTCTGCTCATCAGCTTTCCAGTGTTTACAGGACACATACCATTTTTTCTTGCAACTTAGCCCATAAACTCCTGAAAGCCAGGTTCCTGATTTAACCTGCAAAGTCCCCTGTTAGAAGGGGGCAAAAAAGTATTACTAGTAACAACAACTAGTTGTAATGCAGTAGTGCTGTTTTCCAGTGCTCCCAGGTCATTCAGGTGACCTCCCGTTACCTTAGTTTCTCTGGCTGTGAAGTCAATGTTACTTTTCTTTCTTGTCAAGAGGAGATTCTCTTGAGATTCCTTCATGTTTGTAGCTTTCCATATACCACTTTTCTATGGTCTTGCTACTTGTGGATTGGTCTTTTTGAGAAGTCTGTAAAAACAGGTGACCATATGTTTCTAAATGAGCTTTTCCTGGAATAGTGTTCGGGGTTTTTTGCTTTTTGTTTGTTTGCTTTGTTTTTGTTTTTTTATTTGGGTTTTTTAGTAGTGTGGGGCTTTTGCTCTAGGTAAATTCTGTTGTTCAGAAATTGTCTTAAAAAGCAGGAAAACAGCAGACATGGGGACAGTGGGGTTTTTTTCCTTCTATTTATGTATCCGCTGCTTTCCAGAAACCTGTCATAGGATTTTTTTAGGACTTCACTCTTTTGCGATGTTTATTTTCCACAGGCTCATAGGATTCCCTGGGAATAGTTACAAATTCAGGTATGAAGTTAGGTATATTGTTGAAAATATGCAGATGGGTGTTCATACAGTCTCGAGGGAGCAGGCCTGCCTGCTCTGTTGGCGGTGTACAGAGCACTTCAGCAGCCAGAGTTTTGCAGCTAACTAATGACACTTTGGGTAAGGCTAATGGAATTACTCTTGCACAAGCACAACATGTGCTTCAGGTGTGTGGGGGGGTAAGGAATAAGGTGGTTTGCAAGGATACATCAACAGGATTACATCAGTAGATAGAAAACATGATTTTTCAAATCCTTATTCTTAGGTTTGTAAGATGAGATTTTATTCTTCCAGCCATGACATACTGTTGAGGTCCTAAGGTCTTAAAAAGGGTATGAGAAGTGCAAGTGTACTGAATACTGCCCGGTCCTACAGTTTTTTTCCTGCTTGTTCTCTTGCCCTCTTCATTTTCTGTGGCACTTTAACACAGCTCTTCATTTCTGGTACCTATGAATCTAGGAAGTGGTGGAGCTTGAATTAGAGCTTTAAAGGTGAATAGTTTTTTTTACTGTCTACTGTAAATGCTGAGCAATTTAATAATGGGAACACTGCCCTTTAGGGACTTGTGGGTATGTTGCGGTTACCGCGAGATAAATCCCTTCGTCAGCTATGGAAAACATACGATGTTGCTAACACTCAAGGAATGTGGCATGTTTAAATTAGCTGTACAGGGGAGCTCACTGGTCAGCAAACTTGCAGGCTGTTTTCAGAATCAACAGATTTCCATGTGTGTCACCACAGAAAGGTGCACTGTTGGGTTCTGGGGTGCCACAGCCTTTGGGAGTGTGACCTGACTTCAGCATACCTCTGTCTGGGTCCAGCATTCCCACAACCTCCTATGGTGGGAGTGGGCATGGCATGATTAGGGACAGGCAGGAAAAGGTCTTCAGGTTCCTGGGACCTGGCTTTTAGTTCCTTAGTACCGAAATCCCGGGTAGCCAAGAAGGCCAGTGGCATCCTGGCTTGTGTCAGATGTAGTTTGGCCAGCAGGACAACAGATGCGGTTGGTCCCCTGTACTCTGCCCTGATGAGGCCACACCTCAAATACTGGGTTCAGTTTAGGGCCCTTCGCTACAAGAAACAGGTGCTGGAATGTCTTCAGAGAAGGGCAATGGAGCTGGTGAAGGGTCCGAAGCATGAGTCTGCTGAGGAGCAGATGGGGCAGCTGGGATTGTTTAGCTTGGAGAAAAAGAGGCTCAGGGGAGACCTGTCAGCGGTCTCTACAACCACTTGAAAAGAGGTGTAGTGGGGTGGAGGGTGGTCTTTTCTCCCAAGTAATAAGACGAGAGTGATAGGACAAGTGATAGGACAAGTGATAGGACAAGAGGAAGCTGCCTCAAGTTGTGCCAGGGAAGGTTTGTTTTAGATATCAGGAAAAACCTCTTCACTGAAAGGGTTGCTAGGTATTGTAACCAGGGAAGTGGTGGAGTCACCCTTCCTGAAAGTGTTCAGAAAATGTGTGGATGTGGCACTTGAGGACACAAATTAATGGTGAACATGGTGGTGGTGCTAGGCTGATAATTGGACTTGATGACCTTAAGAGTCTTTTCCTGTCTTAATGATTGTATGAGTCAACAATCTGTCCCCTCCTACCTGGGCAGTGACAACAGCACTTGAGCCAAGTACTAGAAACTGCTACTTTGCAATGTTAGAAGACATGAGTTTTGTTTTCTGTTCTGCAGCAAAACATGGCAAGGACTGTGGTTTTTGTTTTGTGTCATGGCCTTTGTAAATCCTGAGGTGCAGTTCAAAAAAAAAAAAAAAACNGGTTCAGTTTAGGGCCCTTCGCTACAAGAAACAGGTGCTGGAATGTCTTCAGAGAAGGGCAATGGAGCTGGTGAAGGGTCCGAAGCATGAGTCTGCTGAGGAGCAGATGGGGCAGCTGGGATTGTTTAGCTTGGAGAAAAAGAGGCTCAGGGGAGACCTGTCAGCGGTCTCTACAACCACTTGAAAAGAGGTGTAGTGGGGTGGAGGGTGGTCTTTTCTCCCAAGTAATAAGACGAGAGTGATAGGACAAGTGATAGGACAAGTGATAGGACAAGAGGAAGCTGCCTCAAGTTGTGCCAGGGAAGGTTTGTTTTAGATATCAGGAAAAACCTCTTCACTGAAAGGGTTGCTAGGTATTGTAACCAGGGAAGTGGTGGAGTCACCCTTCCTGAAAGTGTTCAGAAAATGTGTGGATGTGGCACTTGAGGACACAAATTAATGGTGAACATGGTGGTGGTGCTAGGCTGATAATTGGACTTGATGACCTTAAGAGTCTTTTCCTGTCTTAATGATTGTATGAGTCAACAATCTGTCCCCTCCTACCTGGGCAGTGACAACAGCACTTGAGCCAAGTACTAGAAACTGCTACTTTGCAATGTTAGAAGACATGAGTTTTGTTTTCTGTTCTGCAGGAAAACATGGCAAGGACTGTGGTTTTTGTTTTGTGTCATGGCCTTTGTAAATCCTGAGGTGCAGTTCAAAAAAAAAAAAAAAGCGTATATGAGATTTCAATAATTTTAACAGATGCTTTAAACATGGAAGTGGTATATCAGCAGAGGGCTTATAGAATCACAGAATGATTTGGTGGGGACCTTGGAAGGAGCCTTAAAGATCATCTAGTTCCAACTTCCCTGCCATGGGTAACAGGGACACCTTCCATTAGACCAGATTTCTCAGAGACTCATCCAGCCTGGTGTTGAACACTTCTGTGTGACCACTCATTTTAGTGAACAAGGTTAATGAAGCCACGATTTTAATTCCAGGTCAAAGGTGCAGGAGGGGTTTTTTCATGTTGTCATTGGGAATTTTAACCACTATTCTACCATATGTGGAAGTCACTCAGCTGTTACTTTTATTTTGTTGACCATCTGGTCTGCTGCTGATGGGGACCTCAAGCCTTGCAAGGGTACATTGAGGTACCTTCCATTTCAAACCACACTCTTGAAACCTGAAGCAGTAAGACCCTTAATGAATGGTTCACTCAAACCACTTCAGCAATTACAGACTGGGAATGGCATGTCTAAGTGATTGCTCTGTTAGTAGGAGCAAACGTTTAAAAAGTGTTCTTTTGGTTGTGGAAACTTGCATGGCTGTCTTATAGAGCAGGCTGGCTAGGTTTTTGTGCTCTGCAGACTGGATTAAATTGTAGAAGATTGCTCAAAGGTTACTCATTACCTTGTAATGTTACATGATGGTGGAAAATACTTTAAGGGTTAGATAAAATTGTCCTGTGGTCTTGAAGACTGCAAGAATTATGGAAGAAATAAGTAAAGCAAATGAAATTTGATATAATTCTGGTGTGTTTGGTGTAGAAGGCATTTTTAGTGTAAGGTGAATTGTTGTACCATTCATCTTTCCAGAGGAAAAGATGGAATTTCTATAGAAAGGATGATGTTGATGCCAACAACATGTACATTCACTATCCCATGTACTGTGATCCTTGTTAAGTAAGCCTGAGGAATAGCGGGAATACTTCTGTTTAGAAGTAGATGCACTTTTCCTCATCTGTTCCGTTTTCTCTGGAAGCCACAGTTTGGCTCTGTAGCATAATGTGGTTATCAGTATCACTGTGCTGCCAGGACTAGAAATTAGTCTTGTGGTGTGCTTTAAATAGGACTTAATTCAAGTTTGAGGCAAGCTGTTTGTGTTTGCTTATGGTGAGAGTGTTTTTGTTTTTAAATAAATCAAAGCAAATAAAAGAAAAAAGTAAGTAAACAGTTTATGTCTTTGTGCTTGGACTGGTTTTACAAAGACTACTGTAATTTTACAACAAAGCCATATAGAAAGCAAATGTACGTTCAGCTTCAGTTAAACTTATCTTTTCCACCTACAATAGGCATTATAACAGAAAGAGTACTTATCATGAAATTTATGATACGGTCAAACCTTATAGAAATGCTTTTTCCTCACATAGAATTAAAAAAAATAAAAATCGCAGAAGCAGAATCTAAACATACCTCATCTGTCCAACCTCTCTTGGAGGCAGACTGTTAGAAGTAATGAGAATAGTTCTTACAAACAGCTCGGTCTCCTTCAGGCTATTTAAAAAGCCCCAGCCATTCTTACATAGTCTTTATTTTTTGATATCCATTATGGGACAGGATGCTTTTCTTCTCTTCACTGCCCTTGACTTGTGTGCTGGGGGTTTCTCTCCCCAGCACACACTGTGCCAACACATTCACACCATTCTTGTAGGGATCTCCACTGACAACTTCCCAGCTATGTCATGCCGAAGCTGCCTCGACCAGACAGATTATTTACCAGAAAGACGTGGGGAGCAGCTTGAGGTCTGCAGTTGTGTCTGCACTGCTGTGTGTGAGCAGCCATGGAAAGGGGCCCAGTGCCAACCCTGTCTCTTATCTAAGTCGCTGTTCCATGGGAGAGCACCAGTGGGAACATTGTGAGTGATGTAGCCAGTGTGGGGCTCCTTACCTGCTCCAGCTGTCTCCTTGTATTCCATCCATCTTAAATGGGTACCACAGGACTTGAGTTTTAGCAGACAGAACAGTACAGGATACTCCCCAGAAGGATCTCTGTCTTTCTTAAAGCAAAGACAGATGGGATTTGTGATTATCTGGAGCACAAGCTAAATTGTGTTCAAATTGCCAGTGCAGAGAAACATAAACCTGCAGCTCAGGTAAGTTGAGATGTTGCCATTGAGACTAATGAAACAGCACAGCTCAGAGCTACATTAAACAAAACTGTCTTGAAATACTCACCAAATCCACTGATGTGGAAATGTGTGTGGTAAGAGAAATGTGCCTCAGAGGCTTGCATGCTGCAGAGGTGAGACATGCAGTCAGCAGCTTTTGAGAAATGAAATTTCTAGCTGAGTTGCTGCAGTCCTAACTTTCTTACCAGGACGGCAGCATGCCACAATCATAGCTCAGCGTGGATGGGAACAGTAGGACTGCCAGTGGAGATGAGAGGGAGTGAAACTAAAGTCACAACACAGAAAGCAAAAGCACAACAGAAATTGTGTTGTAAACTGCTGTTGTCCTGGAAATAACTGTGTAAAGCCATTGTTACGACAGTGCACTATGTCACTTCGTCAATAGAAGTTCATGGTACAGGAGCATTTGTAAATGTTGGGTTGAGTCCCTGCTTAAATAGCAAGGAGCTTGGAAACACTTCCATGTGCACATGTATTCTTCTGACCTGCATTGACAGTTGTAGAAAGCTGAAGTCTCACTGCCATGGAACTCTGCAGAGCATCATCCCCTACAGGTGTATTTTGAAGGTCAGTAAACATGGCTTTCCATCAGTTCTGCTGCCTTAAGTAATTGTGATTTGATAATACACTATTTTAAGATTTATCCAAATTTAGAGGAGCATTTTCTTGCAAAAAGGAACATGGACTGTGATCTTGTGGTGCACTAGTGACAATAAAGACAAATCTTTCAGTGCTGAGGGGAGATTTTCTGTACTGGGACTGCACCTCTGTTACAGGTAATGCTAGGCTTCACCTTGTGCATATGCCACCTGTGAGGAGGGAAAGAAAAAAGCAAGCAACTGTGATGTCTTCAACCAGAAAGCTATTAAAGAAGCGCCGTTATGATAACAAGCCCACCATTATGTAGTAAAGCACGCATCACACTTCTCTTTTGCCCAGTATACTTGTTTCTCAACTTCTTCTGTCTGGTCCCATGTCACACTGCGTGAGATGTCACAGCATGGCTTTAGACTCACCAGGTTAGAGCTCACCTTAGCTCCTTTCCTATGTTACAAATCTCATTTCTATGGGGATTCACTTTTTTTGTTTTAACTGCTGGCACTTTAGAACCATTTGACAGGAATATTTCTGAGATAAATGTTCCTCCTGCAGATAAGGATAGATGTAGGTGTGTTACGGAAATAACTAATAGTGAACACTGTAAAGCAGCGGGGAAGGAGTGGGGACAGATGGGTTTGTTTTTCCTCAGGGAATCTAAAATAAACTTGATCTGTCTTCTTTAAATCCTTACACTCAGTTGACAAAAATATAGGAAGTGATGTTTATTCATGTAATAGAAATATCTTTAAAAACAGTTTGCATTGGCTGAGGAAATTTGGCAGGTCAGAGATTTATTTTTGTATGTATGTATGTAACTAGGTTTAAGGGAGGGCTAATGCTTTGCTGTACTCTCTCTGATAGTAACATAATCTTTTTTATTTTCATAGATGAATCCAAAATCTGTATTTGGCATTCTGGTTGTTCTGCAAAGGATATTTCTCTTTCAATTTAGGTCAGATATTTTCAAAGGCATGTACAGCAGCGAGGCATTTAATTTGCACTCATGTTACTAGAATTTGACCAGTTTCTTCTTTCTTGCCTTTTGGCATTTTTCATGTCACAATTTTTGTTTCAGTTGCATCTGCCTAGTAAAAAGGTGTAGGCAAAAGAGGCACATGTCTGCCAGCTCTGCTGCTTCTTGTACTCTTGATAGACTATTGCTTTACACATTGCTCTGCCTTGTTTTTGTTTTTAACTTTTGTTTTTTGTTATTTGCCGTATTTCTGGATTCCCAGTAAGTAGGGTGAGCAGTAGCACAGACTAGAAAACTGGAAATCCAACAACCAAGAGCCAACAGCTGCTGGCTGCCAATCTGAGAGGCTCCAGACACATCATGCTCCCTGCATCTGCAGGATGAGTTGCTCCTGAC
This sequence comes from Illadopsis cleaveri, assembly GCA_013399915.1. Taxonomy (NCBI): domain Eukaryota; kingdom Metazoa; phylum Chordata; class Aves; order Passeriformes; family Timaliidae; genus Illadopsis; species Illadopsis cleaveri. The sequence goes on from VXBB01010841.1 coordinate 217,479, forward strand.
CCACATCATAAATCTGACATGTGCAATGCATGGCAGAGCTGTTGTGCATGTGTGGATCAGAAACACAGAATACCAAGGACATTGCCATGATTTTGAATTTATGGTAGAACACAGACCAGCTATCACCTAAATCTTCCTTGCTCTCTTTAAGATAGGTTTTTCTTGTACGTGTGTAAGGGTTCATACGTAAAATAGCCACAAAAGCCTACATTGTAGTTAAATTTCTTAACCACACTTTTCCTTTAAGTGTGCTACTTGCAGAGATACCAAATTACTCAGTTTTTTGGGGCTTTTTTGGCTATTTTAGTTTAAAAAATAATTTCTGTAAGCTGTCCAGATTTTGCTTAGCCATCATGCCTGTCAGCAGTGTGCTGTGGTGATCAGCACTGTGCCTTGCCTGAGGGGGTGTTCGTTTGGATGTACAACTTTGTCAGTATGGAACACATTCTGGGCAGGATGCGAGCTCCCAGCCCCAGGGCCACGGCAGATGTCTCAATTGCTTTGGACTGAAATTGGTTCATTATTGCCAGTGTCCTATTTAGACCAGTTAGAAATAAGCAGTAAAGGAGTAAATTGCTTAAACTCCATTGCATTGAGGGTAAGTGAGTTTTTACAAACACTGGTGTTAGTAATGCATTGTTTAATAATTAATAATTTTGATGCCCAGATAGACATTGCAGGGCTATAACTGATTAAATGCTTTTCACATGTACTTCCTTTATGTGACAAAACACTCAGTTAGCTGCCCCAGTGATGTGTCATTGTTACTAACATGGGGATCATATATCAGCATATGGGAAAATACAAAGTATTTTCAGTGAGAACCAAAGCTTCTCATCTAACCAGATACTGTACCTGTGTATTTATGGTGCAGTTTTCCAGCAGTTATTCCATAAAGGTCATGTAATAATCTCTCAGACCAAATTAATAAATCAATTCACTGCAAATATATCTGTGATGTCTTCAAAAATAATAAAAAGAAAAGCGAAGAATTCAACAGGCAGTGCTGTTTGCCCTTAAACCCATTTAGGAAAAAGGAAAATAGATTCATTTAAAGGCATACTATGTACAGATTTGCATAAACATATACAGGTACTTCCCACAGTTAACACTGGCTCTTGCTAGAGCATGAGGAGCACAGTGCAGAGGAGCTGCATGGTTGCACTTGCTGCCAGTGGCCAAGTCCCCTCGCTGCAGACCAGGTTTGCTGCATGATTGGTCTCTGGTGGCTGCTGACACGCCGAGTGCTGACACACATGTACATCACAAAGGATTTCAGAGAAAATTCCTATTCCTGTCTGTAGCAGGATGCCACACTCGGGCCCATATGTAGGAGGATCAGACCCACAGAAGGAATGAGGCAGGCAGCAGCATATGAAGGGAAAGCTAATGATACTTTATTTTACAAATTTTTTTTACATTCTTTATTAACAATTTATATATACAGTTTGCACAGAGGTCAAGAGATTGGTCCTTTAGGTCACTACTTTTTTAACTTGGATGGTGAATATCACCATCAATCAATTCTCCTCTCAGAGGAGAAATATGAAAAACAATTTAAAAATATACCTTGTTGATGTTGAGACTGCGTGAGAATCTGCTTGCAAGATTCCAAACAAAGAAAATCAAGAAAGCTAAGGGTAACACCTATCCATTGAATGAACTGAGTATCTATCCAATGGCCTTTCTGTGAGGCCAATACAGCACTAACCTGCACCACTGTCCTCTTCCTGGTGAGGGACTGGGACAACTCACCTGGGGCTGGACCTCTTGTCATCCCAGCATCCTTCCCAGAGTCCATCCCAGGGAGGACAGCACTTGCTTTGACTTACATCCACAAAATGGTGATGCCCACCCTGGAGCCAGTCACTAGGCACAGGCTGCCCTTCTTTCTGTCCTTCCTTGGAAACCTGCCTGATGTCCTGCCTGCAGCCTCAGGGATGCATGGGCAGAACTCCTGGAGTGGTCAAACTTCAAGCAAACCTTTTTGTTACCTCATAGCAGAATACTGCTGGATTCCTTTTTTCTGTGGGTGAGATGGAAATGATACAAAAATAGCCCTGTCACATTATATTCCTGCATTTCTGCTTCAAATTGAACACAAAATAAAGGGTTAACAGTGAAGAAGGCTATGGTTGCTTTTGGAAATCCAGCTAACAAAGATGCAAACTGCATTTGCTTATATTATTGTTTAATATACAGAGGTTCAATTCTCTGTGTCCTTAGCCTGAAATCCAATAATAGGCTAAATCTGATTTGAACTGAACATGTTGTCTCCAGTTTATTTGTCCATTAAAGTTTACTGATAAATTGATCTTTCTGTAATGGTTTTAGTGTAAGAGATAGTCTATAAATCACTATTTTAATGGAAACAAATACAATATTGATGCTCAGCTCTTACAAGCAAAGCAATGGAAGATAATTATCACAATTTATTAATAAACCAAAATAAACAAGGATCTGGTGTACTATCCAAGAAACTTGATTTCTTTTGTTTAATCAGATGTAGTAAATATGTTTTCATCATTGTTTTATAATAAGGTTTTGTGTTTCAGAAATAGTTTTCCCTTTGATGTATTCATCAAACTAGCTAATATACAGACTGATTCCTATGTTACCTTTTTCATTTTGGTTTTTGTGCCCAAGTACAGAAAATTACATCACTTTTTAAAGACACATTTGCATCAAAAGTAATAAGGTGTCTGGCTTGGAGCAGATTGTATTGGGCAAGTGATGGACCCTCCCGGTCCATCACTTGTCTGGGCAGGTCCCCCCTCAGTGCTGCCTTGGAGGTAAGAGTGAGCCCAGGGACAGCAAAAGGAGCAGGACTATATAACAGAGTGATTCAGACCCCATAAGGCACTTTTAGTCTTCCTGCCCTGAGGGGTTTCAGTGCCTTAACTGAGTTCCTTACGTACATTTGAAATTCACATATATATAATGTGTGAGATAGCAAAGCCCTTATTATAAAGGACCACATAAGTCAATGAGTTTTATTTCTACCATGTCGATGCTTGTACTTCAGATTCCAGCTCCACTATTCAGCTTTACAAATGCTTTACAGCTACCACCTTGTTCTCTGAAAGTACCGGGAATTTTCTCATGATCCTTCATGTTACCCAAACTGTACTAGAAAGTCTTGTCATCTCTCAGAAACAGGCATGAGTGTGAAAATCACATCTGCTTGCCTATGTCTGAACACTCCAATGATAATTTGAATTTGAATTTAAGTTTTCTGAAATCACCCCTTTATGTTCCCTGTAAAAAAAGCTGGTAATATCTTTTTGAGGAAGCCTGCATAACCAAAGAAAAAGATGTTTAATAATTTCCATCTTAACACAATACCAGTTGAGTTAAGCTATTTTCAGCCTTTATGGAAGTTACTCAGGATTTATGTTTTGTTAAATGCAATTCAAAATTCCTATTTGTCTTGACTGCATAGTTACCAGTGTTGTACTTTGACCAGCCTAGACTGGTGTGTTGTAGTACACAAATGATTAAAAAATGGGGTTTATACTCACAGCCACACATAAGTGTGCACAGAAATCAGAGAAAAATGTCAGGCCCCATTTCTTCTGCATCAAACTACATAGCATCCCTCATTCAACAGCATTGAAATTGCTGTTTTTCCTCTTCTGTCATTGCTTTTCTTGAAACACCTTTTCTGAGCTCGTGTAGCTCTCAGCCTCTCATTTACAGATGTACTGTGTGTGTGGAAAAAGGGACATAGGAACTTACACTGCTAAACCTACCAGAAACTGTTAGAGCCTAAGAGATTACTTTGGAAGGGGATAGGATCCTTAAGTTTCCACCACTGCCATAAATGAATTAAGAAGACGATGCATAAAAGTCATGAAAGCAGATTGCAAAATGTCCAAAGAAAGTAACCAGGGCAGTCTGCGTGGGTCTGGAGCTGATGTCCATTCCAGTTCCCACCTGCAGCTGTCTCTGCTAGCTGGTGGTGCTTACAGGGGCACTGGAGTTGGAGTGATGACCAATACTGCACACTGGCACAACCCTCTACCCCAGACACCCGCCCTTGCCGTGTCATTCCCAGTAGCTGGGTGGGTTGCAGGTTTAGGTTTCAAGGCTGCTAAAATGCCTAGGAAAAGAAAAAAAAAAAGCCTCTTGCTTTCCCCTTCCTCTTTCTTCCCCCAGCTTCATATGGTCTGGAATATCCCTCTGGTCATTTGGGTCAGCTGTCCTGGCTGTGTCTCCTCCCAACTCCTTGTGCACCCCCAGTCCCCTCACTGGTGGGGTGGGGTGAGAGGAAGAAGAGGTCTTGACTCTGTATAAGCCCTGCTCATCAATAGCTGAAACATCCCCGAGTTATCGTTTCCAGCACAAATCAAAAAAACTAACTCTATCCCTGCCAAAAACCAGCACAGGGTGGTTGTGGGTTTTAATGTTGTGACACAAAGCAAATAGTTTCTTTTCTTAAGACATTCTAGAAGTGAGTTTGAAGATTTGGATACTGGGAAAGGGCATCTCCATGCTTTTTTTACCTCCATTTTTGGACTGAAGTTCTTTAATTTTTCATTAGTGTAGGACTTCTCATTTACAAACTCAGCAGGTCTTTAACAGTGTTTGGTTACGCTACAAGACCTGCATTTCTGATTTACAGCTGTTTTTTCAGTGACATTAATAAATCGACAGGATGTAGCAAAGCTGTCTGGCAGGGGTGAGACACTATCTTTGTACCCACTGCTCTCGTATTGCAAAGTTTATGATGTCTGTTGTAAGTCCCTTGAAAACTAAAAGCTTTTGAGAAATGTTGAGATGTCTGTTCCTTTCTTTTGTACCCTGCACACAAATCACCCACCCAAAGATAAAACTGGAGTCTAATGAATCATAATTTAATCTTCTCTTGAGATAGCAATCTGCTTCAGCAAGTCCTTCAGATGTCTCTTGCAGGAGCCTGCTGACCTTCTCTGAATGACATATTAAAGAACAATAGAGCCAGCCACGATGCCTCTGGAGCTGCTGCAACTTTGAGGTCAATTAATTGTCACTGAGGATGATATATCTGAATTCACCATTAGTTTCTCAGCCTACAAGGGACTGGGGGCAGGCATGCTTGCCTTGTACATGGCTTAAAGACCTTGATGTTCTTGATGCTGAAGCAAAGATGAAGGGCACTATCACACAGCCAGCTTTATAAACAGGGTCTCCCATTGATTTCAAGGAACTTTATGCTTCTTTTCTGATGGTGAGAGACCTGTGTGAGAGCCTGGACATGGTGCTGGGTGGGCAAGCAGCAATCTGGTGTCTTGACCATTTAGCCAGGTGATGGGCTGCAAGCTATTAATTCAGGATCCAACTGAAGATGGGCATCTGCCCCCTGTTTTCCTTAGCAAGTGTTTAGAAACTCACAAAGCAAATACACAGCCCAATTTGAACAAATAAGATTGTTCTCAGGGATTTCTCAGTACTGGTTAATGCCTAAGGATGGTTGAAAAGCTCTTTTTGGAGACACAGACTCATATATAAATAAGCTGGGGGTTGGTGATTTTTTCCGCACAAGAAAAGCACAATTTATTAGGTCCATAGAGCCAAAGGGTGAACCTGCACTGTCTCATAGCTTATCTCCCTGGACTGCTTCTGGTCTCTGTCTCTAGAGAGATAGAGATATATCCAGATAGTCGCTGCTCCATGTGTACTGTTCTTCTTCCAAGCTGCCTCACTGACCCAGCTGGCGTTCTTGGAGAAAAGAGTTTAAGCATGGCCTGGGTGCAGGCCCCCAAGGCTGTTGCCTGCTGGCAGCTGTACACATGGGGTTTGGCTCCCTTCTGTCTGTGCTGTGTCATCACCTTTCCCTGCAGCTCTTGAACCCAGGTCCAGGCTGAGCCTTGCTGACTTTCCTGGTAAATGCAGCAGAGGAAAAGTAGACATTACTGTGATTTTGGAGCCTCGTGTACAGGAACTGGAGTTGGGAGGATGAGGTGCAGCATCCAGTCAGCTGTGTCCCCCAAAGGTTTATCCATCTAAGTACTTGCTGTGCAGAAGGAGCCTGAAAGAAGTTTTAGTTTTACTCACCTGTTCAATTTCTGTGCAGTGCTGGGACATTGATGTTAGAGTAACAGCTCTGGCAGATTCAGCGACTACTCAGAGCTTTTCTTCAGAGGATTTATTTTATTACATCAGGTTTTTAACTGCTGTATTTTCAATACTTCTAATATCTTAGTATCACACTGTATGTATATTGAAGAAAAAAGCCCAAGTTTTATGGGGTGCAGAAAAATTGAGAAGGATCTAGGAGCCATCTGCTTGTTGGAAGTCAATCAGTTATTTTTAACATTATTTTGAAGTAGATGTTTAATATCTAGTACAGAAGGGTATTTCAATGGTGATTCACTGAAATATGACTTACAATAGCCATTTCAGAGGAATTCACAGTTCACTTGTCCATGGTGTCTCTGCTGTGGTGGATGCTGCAGCCTGTGGCAACCTCAAGAGGCTGCTGGGGACCAGCATCAGATCAGCCATCACTTGGGGTTTCCTCTCCTTGTTGCCTTAGCAGAAGCCAGCAGCTCAGCCAGCTTTCTCTGACACAGAAATACTTCCAGGCTTCAAAATTACCACTAGCAATTTGTTGTCACACATTTGTCTCATCTGCCGCTACAGCCTTCAAAGGTGAGTTAAACTGGGGAGAGCCAGAAAACAAAACCTCTGCTTCACTAGCTAGTGAGCAAATGGCTCATGGTGGAGCTGTGCCAGATACATCTTTTTTTTTCTACCCCCAAAAGTGCTGAGGCTGCTTAGTTACCCTCCAGGTCAGGAAGAGAAAAACTGGCTTAACAACAACAGCCACTGATCAATTCATACCACAGGGAGGGCTGTGACACCAGAGATGCCACCCATCAGGCAGGAGGTCATGCTTGTATCCCGTAGCCAACACCAGATAACTGTGACACTTGTTCTGGTTGTCCAATGGAACAGGCAGTGGATGGTGATTTTGTCAATATTGATGCAAAATGGTATTTTGAGACACTTGGCAAGAGCTAAGTGCCACTTGAGAAGGGTGTATCAAAATGAAAGATGAGAAATCTTTGGGTTTTGATTTTTTAAAAAAGTGGTGAAACAGAGCAGTTGGAGTTCTCTAAAATATTTTGCAATGTAACACATATCAAATATTTACCAGATTATTTTTTGCATTCAAGTGGAAGTTGTGAATGCTTCTGATGATTCTGAAACTGCGTGTTTGACAAATAAACTTTTCATCCAAAAACTTCACTTGACCATCTTGTTAGCACTGTAGTATGTTTGCACTGCTAACAAAATCATCCCACTCACTAATCCTGATACTTGCACTCTGCCATTTTCTAAAGTAGCAGCTCAGTTTGAGAGAGGAGCAGAAGTGAAGATAGTTCAAGTTAAGTCTGCAGCAAGGACAGAACTGCACGAAACCAAATCCAGGCTAGAGCTCTGCAAAAATTTTCTGTCCTACTGGCTTGTTATTCTCCAGAAGTACAGTCTTAGGGCATCTGAATCTGCTTGCTGAACTATTTTGGCTAAATATAAAACAAAGGTAATAACTTTGCATTGGTTGAAACATTGCTTTTTGACATTTTCAAAACAAGATTAAGTTAAATTCTTATTTTGAAAATGCCATTCCAATTGAATTAACGTGAGTGTAAACTGAAGCAAAGTCAACCCCCCCAGATAAATTTCTGTAACTGGAAGATGCCCATCTTGGTCCCTGGCTGGGGAATCTGAAGGGCTATTATTGTCTCGGTGGGACATCTGATGGCAGCATATCCCTCCCTGGTGTGGTGATGCTGCTGTTGCCACAACTGCTCCTTATCAGGGTGGACACGTAGGGCAGGTGTCATTTGTGGGCCCTGGGGAAGGTCAAACAAACCCCAAGCCAGTAGCTGGACCAGAGCTCGTGTTTTCAGCCAGCATACTTATGCAAAGGGAGCTTCCAATTTCTTGAGGAAACGTAAGTGTTGAGAGTGCCCAGATAACCTGGGCAAGCCCCTGTAGCAGTGGTGTCACTCAGGTGCTCAAGAGGAAAAGGTTTGGAGAGGCTCCACCACAGAAGGTGCCCTCAGGAGAAGTTCTGACATAGAAGCATGCTTCTCTCCCTGGAGCCAGGTTGGGCAGCAGGAAGCTGCACCTGATGCTGTCTTCCAGCATTTTGCAGCTTTTTTTCCTGTATCTTATTGTAACCCTACTGCTGCTGCAGCATTCAAAGTTGCAAACAAACTCACCAGCCTCCCAAGCCTTGTCCCTGAGTACTCCTGCCTTTCCCAGGGAGTGGGATCACTCTCTACAGATGTGATCATATCCATTAATCACATGTTTAGAAGCCCATCATCTTTCCCTAATGTCATTCTTTCTGCAGATGCTTCTCCATGCTTTTCCATAGTGGTTTCAGCCAGGCCACAGCACAACAAGAAGTCAAGAAATTTCCATTTTTGAGTAGTAAGAGCATTTAAAATTCATTTGCATACAGATATGATATGGGAAAGCTTTTTTATGCCACACCACACTGAAATTTTTGTGGTGTTTGCCTGAACATGATCATAGTTCAAGGAAACAAATGGGACCTGTAGTGAGTGCAGGAGCCTCTCCAGCCACCGACCAGTCTCCCTTTGCCCCCAGCCTGCAAAACAGGTACAAGTTCTAATGCAACTACCCCAGCAAACCTTTGTATTGGAATGAAGAAAATTTTCTAAGGAGCTTAACAAATTTTCCCCCAGTCTCTGTATTAGGAATAATGGGAATACCATGGTAACAGCTTTCCCTTGCAAGAAGGAAATAATATTTTGATGGGGACTGCTATAGAAGATGGAAACAAAACTGATACAAATTCTGGGATTTTGAAATTAATTTAGTAAGTTGTAGATAAATCTTCTCTGGAATGCATTATATAGTTATCTCTCTTCCACATATTTTATCCTTTTATAGATTTTTATAAAAGGAATAAAAAATACAGGATATGTGGGCCAAATAAAACAGGAAAAACAATAATAAAAATAATAGTTGATAATTTTCATCTACAGAAGGACAAGATTTAAGGATTCTGCAAAAGACACTGAGATTGTTAAAAAGAAATGAAGAACAACTCAACCTTACTGTAATCCCTAGCTACTGTAAATCTCTTACAGTTTGAGAAAACAGATGACAAAGTCTCTTCACAGATAAGAAGAGCTTATTTGAAAACAAAGAATACAGACAAATCATGGACATTAAAGGCTCTTAATTATTCTGGTACCAACTAAAGAAAATAACAGAAAAAAATTAAAGGTTTATTTTCTGTAGAAATAGTGAAAAACTGTTTTCCTACATAATTTGAATAAGAATCCTGCAGCAGCTAGTGAAGACATCATTGAAGGAAGTAACAAAGCTCCACTTATTAATGGTTTTTCACTGTTCAGGCACAAACTTCTCATTCTCATTCAGGGCTACTGAGCTCTTTTACCACCTGTAATTTTTCCCTCACTGTTGTGGGCTTAGGACTAGCCACTTTGTAGTTGGAAGGACTGAAGAGTGGAGACATTGTCATTGGATTACATGGTGACAGTTCTAGGGGTGTATGAAGTCAGGTTCATAAAGCTGTATCCAGTTTTGATACAAGTGCCAAATGTGTTCTCATCATAATGTATAAAAAGGGAAGGGATGCAGATGTTTTCATTCTCAAAATCTTTGTGAGTAATGGAGTATATTAAGAGAATAGTTGTTTAGGTTTTTTTTTCACTGTCATACCTAATGAACTGAGGCACAGACAGGTTTTCACAAAACCTGAAAGTTGGCCTGCTGTGCTAACCAATGCATTCTCAGCAGAGAAAAGGATTCTACAATTGCTTTGTAAGGGTTGGTTTTGTTAAAAGTTCAGTGTTAGTGACAAAGAAGTACTAGAAGAGGTCAGGTAAGAAAGGCAATGCAGTCTGGAGTTGTTACAAGACTCCTGATAAGCAGCAAGGAACAATGCTTTCCAGGAAGCACGAAAAAGGATGCTAGGAGTTACTAGCTGGACAATGTGCTTTGAAATACTGAATGTCTGTCTTGTTGGCAGACTAAACGAAGGAGTCTTTTATCTCTCAAACCCACTGGACTAACATAGAAGAAAGCCAGGGACTAAGCTTTAGCCCTGAGGCCAAGTAACATTGGTTTGCATCCATATTGCTTATGGTGAGCTCTATCCAGAGCACACCTGGTGCATCCAGCCCACTTAGAACTTAACCATGAATCTCCTTGGGGCCCCATGTGGTGTTCTAGTAGTCCTGAGGTACAATCATGGTGGGTTTTATATTTTTCTTTTCTATTTGGTGTTTTTTCTTTTCTATTGGAGCAATGGTTTTATCTCATGAAGCTGAAGATGCATGTTGCCTGACTTGGGGCATGGCATGAGGCTGTAAGACACAAACTGAATGCACAAAACCTGTTGGGATAACAATACAAAGCTGCATGGAATATAGACTGCCATACCTGTTGTCTTCTCCATGCTTTGGGGAAGCACTCCCCAGAGGGAGTTATTCCCAGGAGGGGGCTGAGGCTCTGGCTCAGGAAGCGCTGACTGGAACAAACAAAGCCAGAACCAGACAGAGCAAAAAAGTAAGCACTGGGGATGGTCAAGGCTCTCATGACTGACTTCACTCTTAAGTTTAGCCACAAAAAGGGGGACTGGATTGTAAATAGTTAAACATACATGACCAGGAAAAGAGCAGCTGTTTTTATCAGTTAATTTGCTTTTGTATTCACAGAAGGGGTAAAGAAATGCTTCTCATCAGAAGAGGTTGGGATCACTCAGTGCTGGTCTGGAAGCATCTGATATGAACTAGGGACGACCAGCACCACACCAGCCCCAGCCTTGAGCCTCAGAGCCAAGCCCCAGCTACTTTTTCAGGGAAATAGTGGGGCTGCCATCACCCCAGGACTGAATACAGCACCCAGATCAACACCTGTGAAAACACATGTGAGCACGAGCCTTGGCTAGGCAGCACATGGGTGCAAGGGGGGCACCCTGGGGGTGTGAGCGGAAGGCAGAGTCAGCCCAGCCCACCAAGACGTGCCTTCACCACCCAGACTCAGCCTCAGCCTGCATTTACACCTGCTTTGGGAAAGGGAATGGCTAGAAATGGCTGTTGGGTGCCTGACATGAATTATCCCTATGGGCTGCTTCCCAGCAACTTGGAAAGCACCCCTGCTCTAGGGCAGGCAAGTGGCCATGCGGCCAACACAGCCGACTGGCCTCTCTGCCTTCTCCACAGTGGCTAAGTCAGGCTTTGAGGATTAAGAGATTGCAAGATACTAGAAATAAAATTTGTGATGGAATGCCAGTTACTTGTGCATTCCTATGCAGCTCTTAAATTTGCACTTGCCCTGGTTTGATATGGTTCCAATGCAATGGGAAGGTACAATGTCCAACAATTTTCTTTCTTATTTGCTACACATACAGTGCTGTGAGCTTCATGGCAGAGCTAACAGAAAAGCAAAAGCCAGAAGGAAAGCAAATCCACTACCTTAAAATTGAAAAGAAAAATTTTGATACATTATAAACAGCCTTAAAGCAGATTTCTAGTGGGCAGATGGTAAGAGACAGTTTTTGTCACTCAGAATGGTAGTGGTTAATTGAACACAAAAGATAAGAAAATAACAGATGCATTCATCAGTTAATTGGCTTTTCTATTCAAAGACAAGAAAAATTATAGTGACTTAAAGTAGGAGTTGTAGCCCTGTTACAATAGGAAAGGGTTTATTTGGAAGACTGCAAGAATAGGAGGTATTAAAGATGTCTCTTAAGTGGATGACAGAAAGCAATAACTGGCTACATCTGTTGAAGTTTTCCATTTTTGTTGTTCTATCATGAAAAGTCAGATCCCTGTTGATGCAAGAGGATGAAATGTGTTTGTTAATTATGTTTGAATAAGATAACAAACTGTGATCTCAAAGCCATCTGTAAATGTAAAACCAGGTGGCTGAGGAGCAGAATGAAGATTGCAAATAGAGGATCATAAAAATTTGGGGTGTAAGAACCACTTTGAAGCCTGGTCTGTTTATGAAAAAATGCAGTAAAGGGTTTCTATATTTATAGCCTTTACCTTAAGGACAGAATTTTTCTGGATTCCCTTTTGCTCTTTGGCCCTTCTTTCTATTGAAAAAACTAAGTTTTTTGCAGGCTGCACTGTGAGCGAATTCTCCCTAGGTGACCTTTCTTCAGAATGGCCAGGTGTGTTATTACCCCCATGTGATCTTCTGTGCTTCGCCAAAGGTGCCACTTGAGCCCATTTGTGGAACATTCCTGTGGCTCCTCTCCATAGCTAGTGTCACATATGCACGAGTGTGGCAGGACATGAGACCTTCACACAATCAGTTGTGAGGCTCATGAAAAACGGTGCTTTGTATGTCTCCGGTTTCTTCCTCTGACCTAGATTTTAGGATTTACTCCCCCTCCCGCTTTGGTTTGGGTTTGTTTTACTTATTCCTGGAAACCTGCTGCGATGATGGGAGCTACAGAAGAATGCTTGTCCTTCCAAATCTGAAGTCAAAACCCGTTTTCTGCACTGAGTGTGTTTTCTCAGTGTTTACCCTTCTCTCTTTTTAAAGACACCAAAATTAATTAATTGAGAGGAGACTTTACACAGCATAACCTTTCATAATACAGAATTAATTCTTTTCTGTAACAAGTGGGCAAGTCACACAGAATGGGAAGAAGTACTTAAAGAAGTGAAAAAGACATTTGTGTAATTTTTTAATATGAAGTACAGATTGACATTTTTTGGAAATCCATAAATCTTGCCCCCAGATATTTCTAGTAAGCAAAAGCCATTTCCATACACTTGCCAAATTTGCATTCAGTCGATTGGTGTTTAAGACATATATATGTAAAGTATAAGAATGCAACCAAAATAAGTGTATACATGTTCCCTTTGTGAATATGATGTGCATATCTGTTAAAGATCTGTTACCTTTGTTACATGAAGTATGTTACTGCAAACTTTTCCTCAGGGTTATTACTTTAACTTGTAAACAAACAGGTAAAACTGGGTAAAATTGGGTTGCAGTTAGTTAAAGCAGAAAAAGATAGAAGTCAGTGTCATTTAATTGAACTTCTTGGATTTGCAAACAAAAAAGTGTTCCTCTGCAGCATTTTAACACATGCTTTGGAAAATAATCTGTCTTCATGAGTGCTGAGAGGCAATGATATCCAGACATAACTTGCAAGAATCTTCCTCTGTGTATTGCAGGCATCTGCAAAGCTTATATTATTGCAGCCCCTCCCTGAAATGAGGAGGCATTTAACATTGCCATGGTTAATGTTAAATAAACAGTTCTGGAAAGCAGCTTTTAGAGCGAGCTCTGGAGTTTGATATAGAGGAGTTATAACTCTGTAGGAAACTTCAGGTTGTTTCTAATATAGCATTCACTGTACCCTTAACAGTGGGAGCTTGTACCAGTGGATCATGTACATAGCTTTAGCCCTGTGTCAAAAGTAACCAGAAAATTGGAGCTAATTGCATCATCATGTGCAAGGGTTACAGGAAAAGCATGAAGGTTTGAGATGGAGTAAAACGTGAAACTTTGAAGGGATTTGATTTTTGCTTCATTGTGGAAAGTCTAGCTTTTCCAACGTTTATCAGTTTCTTGGAGTTATATAAGGTGTTTTCCCTTCTGAAATGCATGAATTAATTGATCAACCCAAATTTCAGTTTAATTAAGCTTTCACTTGTGACTTGCTCTTTGATGTGTGTAAATATATTCTGTATAACATCAGCTTTTTTTCATGCTGATTTTGAAGTCCCTTAAAAGTGAGATGGGGATGCCTCTAATTGAGGCATTGGCTCTGGACCTCCAAAGTATTGTGCCTCCTAATTATTTATTACTTCCCTCTAGAGAACTATCAAAGTGATATTCTAAAAATCTGAAATTCTGAATTTTCTGAATACACACTTTATAAAAAAAAATGTTGGAAAGCTATTTGCAAGATTTCTTCAGCAATCAAAGCCCTTCAGAATGATTTCTGAATTGGCCGTTACAATACATGACACACACAATGAAGTTAAATTGTCATTATTAAAAATTAGCAAGTAAAAATGAGGCAGAAGCATCTATGTGGAGTGTCTTATTGCTGCAGATTCAGAATCTGAAATGCCTGTCACATCTGCAGCTCATTATGACCCGAAATGGGAGAGCGCCTGGTACATCTGCGAGAACAATGCCTAGTGACTGCTGGCGCAAGTGGACATAGCTGGTGCAGGGTGTGCAGGGTGCCAGCAAGTCTTTATCCTCAATGTCACGTCCCACATTGCCTTCTGACAGCTGGCACAAGAGGTCATCATCGCCTTTGCAGCACTTTGTCTTCATTTGTATTGAAAGCACTGGAAGCCTCATTATTTTTGAGGAAGGCATTTTCACGGGCGGCTGGTTGTTGCCCACGCGCTCCCTGTGGGACCAGGGTCTTGTTGTCCATGCTTGTGGCCAGCAGCTCCTTAGCTGTCTGCAGCAGGGAGGCGTGGGCATGAGACCAGGGAGCATCTGGCATTGATAGGGGTGTGTGTAGTGTGTTGGTGGGACCCCTTTCCCTGGGTCTTCATTCCAGTGTCACAGACGTGGTGGAGGTGTTAGCATCCACCAGTATGGGTGATGGTCTTCATTCCGTGTGGGTGGTGGGGCTTCGAGGGATTTGAATACTCAAACTCAGTGGAAAGTTCACAGGAACAGAGAGAAATACATCTTTCTCATACACACCCTCTCCTCCTGTTTTCAACTCTGAAACAAAAAATTATTAAGATCTTGGGGTTAGTACCCATGTAAGTTGTATTTTCCCCAGCCTTGTTTTCAGGAATAGAAGAATCATTTTAACAGGCACATCCAACAAAACCAAAGCAAAGTGCTGCCTTGGTATAAGCCAAACACCTGGCAGGGACACTGAATGCCTGTCAGTTTAAGTTTGGCAAAGCACTAAGCAGCTGAGGGCAGTTGGGAGGCAGCACCAGGCTGCTTTTCCTGGGAAGGACTTGTGCCAGACAGACCCAGTCCACAAACTTCCTGTAGCTGAGATGATGTTTGCAAGACAAGCAGCACTGCTGGGAAAGTTTCCACTTACCTGGATCACCAACCCCAGACCTTGCTTCTCTTCCCTGTAGTGTGCCACATATGAAAGGCTGCCTACAGGACATAGGTATTTACTTCAACCTGTTGCTCACCAGAGAAATTTAGGACTCAGCAGTACAGGTGGACTCAAACTGAGCTCACCTCCATTCATCCGTGCACATGTAAATGGGAAAATAATGGTTAAATGGAACAAAAAAATCTCCCAGCTTGGCTTGACAGAGTTTGCCTGAGCATGTGTAGGGAAGTGGAGGTGGAGGAGAGGGTAGGGGGTTGTTTTGCAGGGATGGTGCTGGGCAGAAAGCAGACAGCCGCGTTTGCAGCAGCTCACTTTAGTGAGCACAATGCACACAATTACTGAAGTAAGAGATGTCAGTGAACAAATGCATTTGGCAAACTATTTGTGCTTAATGTATGCTGATTTGTAAAGTCTCCGGTGGTTTTCTTTGTCCCTTGGGAAAAAGGATGAGGGGGAGAGAGAAAGTGTCCAGTTGCCATGACAACAGAGCAGGGCTGAGGAGAGATGAGACTTATAATTTTTTTTTTTTTTTGGATGCTCTGTATAAAATTTTGTAGGTAATTACACATGTACTGATTTGCCATGCGGCTGAGCAACTTCGTTTTAGGACACTGCATATCATACAACACCATGCTGATCCCCTTTTAGAGCAGAGACACAAATGTATTGACATTTTGCTGGGAATATTGCTGGAGAAATTACAGCAGCAGGAACGAAAGAGGGCGTGACAGCAGCCCTGCTCTCCTTTAAGGAACAGAATAAGAATCAATTAACAAGTTGCCAGTGGAAACCTGGCTATAATTATAGCTCTATTATGCTGGCCGTGTTGTTTTCCCATAGAAAATACAGTTTTTAATTAACTTGTGGATTTGGCACTGACACCTACGCACTCCCTGGCAGGAACAAAGTCGGTGTTTCCCTGCTCAGGATTGGCACTTTATTGTAACAAAAGGTGCCAGTAGCACCCACAGAGCTGCCCTTAAGCAGCATGCTCTGGGCATGGTTTTTCCCAGTCTGGAGGGAAGCAGGTATAACTCTTCACCCTACATAGTATTTTGCAGATAAGAAAGCAAAGGATGTTTTCCTCAGTGGAAATGTTATCCTTCCTGGAGGGTACCTGAACTGACTGGCCAGCTGGGGATGGAGGGAAGGAACAGCTGGTGTTTCTGGGGGAAGAGTGGGGTGGAAGTGGATCTCTCTCAGTGCCCAAAGGCCGTGTCCTCCATGCAGTCCATGAGATGCTCGGTGCAGGAGCTGGGGGAATACAAATTCTGGCCAATTGCCTAAACAGCAGTGATTTTGCATTGTCAGGAGAGGGTAGGGAGAAAGCCTCTGCAACAGCAGTGATTTTGCATTGTCAGGAGAGGGTAGGGAGGAAGCCTCTGCCACCTAGACCTTACCAAGATACCCATATTTTAAGTCTGTTGGGATTTTTTTTCTTCCACTTCTTTGCCTGCCACTTTTTCTCAAAGGCAATGCTGAATTACTTGGGAGAAGTAAGAATATTTCAGCTGTGGCAAACATACTGCTTTTAAAATGCAAATGTGTTATATACATGTATACACCAGGCACTGCTGCTGCTTTTCTTCTGGCATCATTGCCTTGAGAGCAGTTCAGTTTTTGAGTGTAATGCAAAACCAAGACGAGTTTTCCTACAGAAATGCATTTCACTGAGTAGCGTGTTTCTAACAGTGACCTGTGTGGGGTGCTCAGGGAATGAGTCTAAAATGGAGGATGTTTTTAAAGCAATCTTTCTCCGTGGTATATTCTGCCTGCTGCTGGCAGCCAGCAGCTTGGGAGTTTCCCAAACTGAGTGTCGTGTGTAGTTTGGACGTCAGTAGTGGATTTCTCTCTGAAACGCTCTGACAAACCTCTTACTTCTTCTCCCCCTTTTTTTTTTTTTTTAACTTTTCACATGCAATTTTGGCTATTACCACATCCTGTAGCATTCAGATTCAGTTATAATTATGCTTTCAGTAAAAAGATAATCCTCTAATTTATTTCAAGCCTGCTGACTGATAATTTTTCACTGAACAATTTTTTGTGCAGTAAGAAATTCTGAATACTCATGCTGCCCAGGCTGAGTCTGTTACGTGTCTTCTTGTGTGGAAGGCTTTCCAAGCCCCAGCCTGTCCTTATCTTTCTCAGCCCTTTTCTCATTCCACTGTGTCCTGTCATTGCTTGGAGGCTCAGTAAACTCTGAGTCAAAATGTAGGAATTAATGGAACCAAGCAATTATTTTGAATTGTGCGATGCTTAGATTGCATTTTGAAGTCAAGTTAGAGGAAGCAGGTTCTTCCATGAAAATGCAGTTTGAAACAGCGAGTTCAGAAGGATAATAAATGATACTGTAAAAATAGTTTCTGAAACATTTCCTCAGTTTTCCTTGTGTGGGCAGTGAGCTATAAAATCATTAGTCAGAGCAAGCCAATAGGTATAAAAGGTGGTATGGTACTAGATGATCTTCAAGATGCTTTCCAACCCAGATCATTCTAGGGTAAAAAAGCTGATGGGTAACTTACTCTGTATTGAATGTTTCTCCACCTGGAATCCATTGTTTTCTTAATTTAACAAGTTTTCACCACATGTCTTTGAGTTGTTGGTGTTACTTTATCATCTGTCTGTGAAAGAGATTACACCACTAATAAACAATAACAGGAATATTGAGCTGTGGCCACACAGCAGGGAGATCCCTGCATCCTTGCAGACTCATAAACAGTTCAAGGATTTTTTTTTCCCTTTTGTAGTATCAGAAAACAAACAAAATGCAGGATCTGCACTATGGTCATTCTAGGCAGGTGAAGGCTGTACTGTGATTAAGGGATTCTCTGAAGCACTCACAAGCCTTGAGCCTTGAACGAGCAATGAGGATGATCTGAGGATGGAAATAGGCAAAGACACTGGTCTAATTAACTTCCTGGTTCTGGAGTGGGTGGGTAATCCACCGAGGGATAAAATACATAGGATGAAATACTGCAAGTTTATTTTCCCTCCTTCAGAATATCTCTGGAAGAAGTCCTTGGAAAGTGAACCTCAGCTGCACTAGACCACTGTCTTTCCTGGCAAATCTTTGAAATGTGCTGTTCACAAACCTGGGTGTGCTGTTGCTGGCTCGGGACTGGCAGGGAAGGAGCATACTGTGGAGTACTTTTATGGGACTCCATGTGGGATCACAGGACATCACCAGGAGTGCCAAGTGGCAATTTCAGGTGTTACTTCTTCTGATTTCATGTTAGTAGTTGGGGCAGCCCTGAGAGATGTCTCTCTAACATGGGAAAGGAGTCCTGGGAAAAAAAAAGTTTGGGGATTTTGGTTTTTTTTTTTTCATTCTAATACCTGGAAACGAAAAGAAAAACTCACAGTTTACAAGTGGCTAGGTGGATGTAGATTGCATTTTGGTAAATCATCTGGTGTGCTGTATTTACAATACTTTAGCTGTGCTGATTTTTGCTCTCACAGAAGGCAGTGGTGCTTTCAGAGCCTCAAGGTGGTTTGTGAGCAGCAGGGTTGGGCTGCTTGGCCTCAGCAGCTCCCCAGGTTTTTCTGAGCCTGGCAAGGCTCATGAGAGTGATGGCAGCATGCTGCTGAAGGTCTGTTTTCTTAAGGCATGCCATCACCCTGATGCTGTTTGGATGGGAATGGAGAATTGTGGTGAATGAAATGACTCTGTGACCAGGAGGAATGGCTCAGGTTTTTATTTACAACAGTCAAAGAAATTAAAAAGGGAAAAAAAAAATCCTGTTTCTGTTCACCGTGTTAGGGTTAATGCAGTGAAACAGAGCAAAATACAGAGCTTTTTTCAGAAATTGTTTTTCACTTGATGGAATCACTTCAATTTTTTTAAGTCAAGGAAATCCTGTGTTTCCTCAGCAGCTGTTGCAGTAAAGATGACTGGTTACTTTGCATATATATTTATATTGCTGGAGGTTCTTTTCCACTTTATTACTGAATGGCCCTTTACAAATAACACATATTCAGCTGCTTAAGTGACTGGACGTTTGACATCATGTTTCCTGAAATCTTGCATGAAAAGATATTTGCATCAGAGATGTATGACCATTGGTAGAAATGGTAGATGCATGGCCATGGGTAGAAAATCTACTAAAACAGCAGGAATGGTAAATAGAAATGGCAGCATACAGACTGTAAGAGAAGAGACTAGTATTCCAGCAAAGTTTGATATCTGTGACATTTTTGCATAAGAAAGCAATCTGAAAGCAGAAGCAATCTGAAAGGAGAAGCAATCTGAAAGCAGACCACATGTTCTTACTCCGAAACAAGGCACTAAATAGGGCAATCACAAATATACCAGTAATGGTACAAAAGTGTACAAAAAAAGAAGAATCCTAATTTTGGTTGGAATATGGAAAAGTGGGATGAGGCTTAGAAAACAGGGGCAATTCATGTAAGAGAAATCATATGAAAGAAAAGAAAAAAGACTGAGAGGTGGAAGAATTAACCTAGGTATTTTGAATTTAAAAGTTGCAAAATCCTCCCTCTCTCCTATGTCTCAGGAAGGTACGTCAGCAGATATGTGTTTGTCATACGGTGGGGGACGTGACATGTTGTGCATGACAGGCACAACCTTTACATCAAGCATCAGTAGAGAAACTGGTGGTCTGTTCTTGCTGAAAGATGTTCTCTGTATTTTTAAAATCCTGTTGATAACAAGAAGAAGGGCAAAGTGGACCTTGTCTTTTGGGCAGTATGTCTTTTAAACAGGAATGGCACTGACAGAGTTCATGTATTTTTTGCCATTAAACAAGGCCATTAATTCTGAGCTTCTGCTTCAGACCTTTTGTTACAGTTGAGATGCTCAGTCCTGCAGCCCCTGTGTGTTGTACAGTTGTGAAGAAAGCTTGTCCTTTGCTTGTCTTTTTTCCTAACTTTTGACTCCAGATAAGTGAATTTCACGACACATGCCTTAATGCTTGTTGTATTTACCATGGGCCAGTTATAGCTTTTGGGCTGGCAGTGATTTTCAAAGTTGTTACTGTCCTCCTATTTGACCCTTTTTCAAGGGCTTTGGAGACTAAGCTAAGGTGACCCGCCACCTTTGTAATTCCACTTCAGGAACAGAAGATGATCTACTAGTAAAGTACCTACTAATTATTGAAACAGCTGTGTAATTCATCTTGGCTGTCTTCATATGACAGAACTACTTTTTTGTGGGTGTTTTTTGGTTTTTTTTTGTTGGTTTTGTTGTTTGGTGGTTTTGTTTGGTGAGTGTTTTTTTGTTGTTGTTGTGGTTTTTTGTTTTGGTTTTTTTGTTGTTTTATGTTTGGGTTTTTGTTTGGTTTTTGTTTGTTTGTTTTTGGGGGGCTTTGGGGTTTTTTTGGTTGTCTCGGTTTTTTTAGCAGTGAACGATAAAAGGTTGAATTTTCGTATACCTCCTTGCATGAGGTTTCTGGCTTTTGATAGGCACTGTCAGATGTTACCATAATAAAGCATAGGAAAGTTACTTAATTACTGTAAATTAATTAGAAATTATCAAGGTTTTTTGCTATTCATTGCCTCTTTAGTTGGTGTATTGTAATGAACTTCAGTGATAGGATAAATGCCTTTTGGGTCATCGCAATATTAAGTGCATGAACTCTATATGCAGGAAGGTATGGTGTAATTATTTTTTGCTCCTGTTATGGGATGGATTTTGTACCTTCAATTATGAAACAGGAGAAGCCGAATTACATCTGTGAACAAATGGAATTAGAGCTCCTCAGGCTGCTGTGTTCTCTGCGAAGACACAGCAACAACATACCAGAGAGAAGAGGGTTGGTGAAAAAATGCCTTTCAAGGAGAAAGGAGACATAATGCCAGGAGAGAGGGCAGCTGGCCTTTTTACTCTGGGGGATTTTCCAAATGGGTCTAGTTTGCAATGACCATCCAGCAATTTAAACATCAAGCTAAAGTAAATTGGTTTAGTTTATTATTTACCAAAGCTGCAGCTCAGGGTAAAACAGAGCTACAGAATTGGTTCAGTGTTTTCAAAGCTGTTTATGTTGATATAAACTAAATCATACAAAAAGTTAAAAATATAAAAAAGAAAGTAAATCGAATCCATTTTTTAATTCAAATTAAGGGCTTGAATAGAATGGAAATTTTTTTGGTTGTTTGGTTGATTGGCTGGTTGTGGGTTTTTTGTTAGTTTGTTTTAGTTTGGTTTGGTTTGCCTGTTTGTTTGGGTAGGGAAGGTTTAGCCAGAAAAGAAGACAGTAAAGCTCTGTTTAGCTGTTTTGGTTTCTCTTCCCCGCAAGATATTCTCCCTTTCAGGAGAAGGCTGAGTTACCTCTCGACTTGGAAACACCAATGTACACAAATGTATTACAAATGTAGTACCCAGATCCATCAGTCTTATTCCACTCTGGCAGTTTCTTGTTGTTAAGGAAGGGCTTATGATCTCATTCTTTCTGCCTGTCTTCTGACTTTTTGTCTCAGTTGAAATAGCATTTCTCAAATCATACTAATGTCAAAATTGAGACATTCCATTGCTTTGCATGTATAGTACTGTCAGCTGATCAACATGAAATTTTCTTCTATAAATTTAGCTATAATTAAATGTATATGAATTCCTGGAAAACATTGTGCTGTAAAACACCATAAAAATTCTCCAGCACTGTGCAGACTAGAGGAGGGACACTGTGTTAGACTGAAGCTGTCTGATCCCGATGTTATCAGAAAAAAAGTTGTTAACAAATTACTAACCCTGAGATACAGAGATATGGTATTTTGCTGTGCAGAGAGGTACTTTCTATGCATTCCTCTCAAAAATCTGGCCCAGTGTCAAAATACCTTCCTGCTCTTTCATTATAGAAACTCAAACAGGTGTAGCACAAATCTGTGACAATCTCTTGGAGATTTTACTCCTAGGAAATGTTTTGCTCCCCAAAGGTTAATAGTTACTCCTGGTGGGAGGGCTGTTTTAGAGGTCCTTGTAACCCCTTTCTCTGCTCAAGTGACGTTTACAGTCAGGAGCCCAGTGGTCTCCAACATGGTTCTGATTCTGAGCGACAATTGATTGTGCTGCAAGTTTTAAACATTTCATGTAAGCAATCAGCTGCTGAAAAACATGCTTCTATTTTCCATATCACAAAATGAAAGAGTAGTTGGCTCTCTGTCCTCATTTTTGTTTTCCTTTCCACAGTTGTGGATCTGTGCTTTGTCCACAGGCCAAGTCTGTGTGGTTCTTGGCAAGCTGTTTGGACATTTTTCTACTGAGCTTTTATCAGAGCATCTTAGTCTGGGTTATACATGAAATAATGCAGAAAAGCTCAATAAAGAGAAACCTTTACTAGAGCCTTTAATTAACGCTGTGTGCGTGTGTGTGTAAGTGATAGGCGATAGGCGAGCCGCAGATGCAGTGTTTCATTTTGATGCTCTATTGCTTTTTTGCTCTGCAGTGACATTAATAAATAGATGCAGGCGAGCATTTTAGATTTCATTACAGCCTGAAATGCCTTTACTTTTTGGCTTGCCCCAGTTCATTTATGAGGCATTATCATGCTCAAATTAGAAAGAAACTAAGCTGTGTGTCACTGCTGAGAATTATTGGATTATTCAATTACTGTGAACAGTGTTCATGGAATAAAATATTCAAGAAATATTGAAGGAAAAATCCCTAGATAACCTAGCTACATAAAGGTTACATGTTCAGGCATGATCATAGTTCAAATGTAAAGCAGGGGGGTGAGATTAGCGCAAGGGGCAGCTGCAGGGATGTGCGTTGTGGCTGGTGTTGTTTGGAGTGATGAATGCTGCCCTGGGCCTCCTGGTGAACTGTCAGTGTGATTTAACAGAGGAGGGGAAAGAAGTTCATGAGGCATTCTGGGCTGAGATCTCCCCAATAGTTTACAGGGGTACTGATGGGTGCAAGGTGGTGTTCCCAGCCAGCCAGGCCTGGGGACCAGGAAAAATCCCATAAGACTACACTGATTTCTTTGTCACCTGGCAGTTCGGGGAAATGGAAAACAAATGGCATGTGGATACCTTCAGTGTGCATCACTTTAGAAAATTAACTTTTTTCTTTAGCTGAATTACTTAAGGTAGGAGCTAATCACAGTTTCCATGCTGAACTGAGCTCTGGGTTACCTAAAGATGAGTATCTAAATTATTTCTATTGCCAGGCCTGCATTGGCATCAAGCATGGGATTAGGCTGTTTTGTTCCTGTGTAGGCTAGAGTCACTGGTTTGAAGCAAACATAACCTTATTAGGATTATATTTGTACTTGCACTTCAGACTTTGGCCATCTTTCTCCCAGGAAATCTGTGTTTGTTTTATTTTAACCACAATGCCTTCATGGTAATAAACAGTCCTATTTAGTGAAGAATTTTAGATATGTGAGAATACTCTGGATGGTGAAAATTTGCCTTCTGTTGTCTAATAGACAGTATGGAAGTAGGTAAGTCAGTCAACAGCAAAATAAGGATTACAGGAAACCAAAGCATGAATTCATTAATTTTAACGATAATGTTGCTGTTTTACACCAAGCTTAAGTGAATATAAACGTAACTTATTGAAGAGTCATTGGCAAAAAGCATCTGTGCAGGTTTTTCGAATCACATCTGTGCTTAAACTAGCTCTGCATTCTAAAAAGAAGCAGCAGCAGAAGCAGCAGGCAACCTTCAGCTGACTCCCAGCAGCATTTCCCCTTTCAGCAGCAGCAAGGAGCGGCCAGCGGCTCTGCTGTGGGTGTTTGGGATGGTGCTAATACGTCAGACCTTTTATTTTTACCCCTAACACGGTCTTCCCATGTTTGTTATCAGCGGGTGGTTTGGCAAGATGGTTCAGATTCGATGCTTTGAGCAGAGAAACGGTGAAATGAGCTAATTCTTAATAAGGCTAGTTATCCCTGCACTGTTATTTGCAGTACTGTGGTTAATAGGGCATCAGGACTCAGTCCAAGAAGTTGAAAGAATGAAACAAAAAGCCCATTGTCTCCGTAGTGATGAAAGTAATTAAAAGAGAATGGGACTGAGGAGTTCCATATGATGCAAATCATTATCTTTGGGATTTTCTTACACCTCAGACCTTTTCCTCCAAATGAATCCGACAAGTATTTCTGCTCTATAAATTTGGTTCACAACTCAGTGATGGCTTTTTTGCTCATCAAGGGGTAAAAAAAGGTTTTTGTTATGGTCACTGATCTTCCAAGAAATCTTAATATTTGCAGACATCTGCATTCATTTAGATGCACAGAAGGAAAAAGAGAATTTCATCTTCCTTTTTTATTTGTGGTGGATCTCTGGTTTTGTTTAAAAAAAAATTGCACCCAGGGAACAGATCCTTAGGGAAATCACCGGAAACAGTTCCATGTTAAATTTATGGATCCAAATATGTTATCCTTGGCCTTTCTTGAAATGCTCCAGTGGGATGTCTACATGAATATCTCCAAAGGTAATAATACTGATGAAGTTAAACTGATATGGAAAACTGGCTGGTGTAATTATTCATTAAAATTTTTTAAAGCTGCTGTGAGCATTGAATCCCAAGTCATGCTAGCAGCTGCAAGACAAAGGGGGAGACATGCCAGTTTCAAGAGGTATTCTATAAACGGTATTTATTTGACTGAGAATGGCATAAGTCAGAGTTGTCAGCATCTGCTGAAGGATCTTGAAGTTGGGCTACTTGTATTTTTTGTTGCAATTATTACTAAACTTGACTCAAATGGGCAGAGATCATTAAATATGTTTTTAATGCTGCTCCCACCCCCACACACTTCCAAGCCAAGGTCAGAGGCTAGGCAGATAGCTGATTATTTCATCTCCCACCCTGCTGCACAGACAGTGTATTAGAGCGGCACTAATGTCTGTGCTAAGATTAGTAGCAAGCCACTTTTAATCTTAACTTGCAGTTGGACACATCTGACCTATAAAGCGTAGGTGATGAGAAGTGATGTCAGATTTAGTGGCTTTCCTCTGCTAGAGTGGAGATTGTCAATTTTGTGGCATTTAAAACTGTTTCTTCTCTGCTGGGAGCGATGACTTAAGGCAGCAACTAAAGTCTATGAAAATGCAAACTGACCGGCAAATACTCGTCAGCAACCAGGCAGTTCCCAGCCTTAGAAGTGAGCGCATTAAAGGAGGAGGCAGTCCACATTCTCTAGGGCAAGGAAGTGACTCTCTCTGCTTGTGAGGATTAAGTTTATCAGGGTCATTGAATTCTGATGTCAAATGTGACTTTTAAGACAGGATTTTTTGAGTAAGCATGTCTGTAGAAAAACTTTAAAGCATTAATTTTTTTCTAGTTTCATACCACTTCCATTACACATTTCTTTTTTCAAAGGGTGACACAAAATAGTATGTTTGAGGCCAATGAGATCTTTTGATGAATGCTTTCTTTTATATTCTGTGTGTCCATAAACTCCAGGCTGCAGCATCTCAGATACAAGCAAAAATGCAGAAGGTGTGTTTTGACATGACTGACTTAAAACAGTCATGTGTCTCCAAACTAATAACTACATTAGATACAATTTTTCATGTTCGTTTTGCAAAATATTGCTGTATAATCCTATGGTCTTGCTTCTTTCCCAAAATATCACCATGGAACCATGATAAGAGTTCATCCTGTTACTTGTTTAATGTCATCACTTGAGTATATGGGAATGTTTCTCAGTGTGCTACTAGGACTGAATAGTTTGTCAATAATATATCCCCTCTTTAGTTCAGTCTTGCAGTGATCTTAGTCTTGTTACATTCTGATGTTGGGGTAGCTTCAAGCTTCACAGCCCAGGCCTCTCCATAGTGAGCTGTGTGTTAGTGCAGATACACCTTTCACATGTATGAGCAAGTCTGCACAAGTGTTATCAAGAATGTTCCACAGGAAGCCTGTTAAATTGTCAGTGGCTCACATGGTGTCATCCACTAAAAAATGGCCTCTTGTCAAATATCTATTTTGGTTTTTTTAAAGCCTGAATGTAGAGCCAGATTCCTAGCCTGTCTCAGACGTGATCCTTGTTCCCAAGTGAAGATGCTGGCTGCAGGTAATCCCCTTCTGAGCAAGGAATTCCAGAGCATGTGGTGCTGGAAAGGTCAAACTCATTTGCAGGGAGTTGTGTTTAACTGTGCGATGCAGAAGTGAGCTTCATTACTTGTAATTAATCCTCACAGTTCTTGAATGTCAGTTTACAGACACAGCCGTGAAGGTAGTCCATGGAATATAATTAATATTTGTTATTCCTGACTTTGAAAAGACTCTGGATAGCAGTGTTTATAAGTCCTTCCTACTGGGACAGCCTATGAGGAAATTCCCTGATTAAATCATCAGTGCTGCTGTCTCTGCCTTAAACTGTTGTTTTAGAGTAATTGCTGCCCTTTCACAACAGAAGGGCATGGGATGATATGGTGGAAGACACATGTTGGCAGATTTTCACAGTTTCAGAGAAAATGTCCTTCAGGGAAAGGTTAATGCAGTTATTGGGCAGGTTAATGCTCTGGCATTCCCTGAGGGCTGTTCACTGATATGGGTACAGGGTGGGGGGGTTCCTTTATAGTACTTTTATTTTAAAACTATTAGGCTGCTCAAAGAGAGTGAATGAAATCTAAAAATACATGTTTTATTAACAGCAGAAATTTCTCATAGAAAATATAGGTCAAATTCTCCACAGTTGTCAGTGTGAAGTTAGAACAGCTAGTTGTAGCTGAAAGCAGAAAATATTCTCAATTCTGTGAATTTTACCTTGGGTTCAGATGAGCTTTTGGCTCCCTATTTGCATAGCAGCTTCTGCACACAATCTTACCGTTCCTTTTCTGTATTGTATTGTAGACTGAACTGAAAGATTAAAGAAGAGTGATTTTCTTGCTTTGCAGGTCCATTATCAAACAGAAGATATTATCTTATTTTATGTTTTGATGTTGACGTGAAGCATTTTTCAATTTTATGTAAACTCTGCAGTTTAAAAATATGGACTGATTTTTGTGCAATTTTATGGTCTGCAAACTGAGAGATTATTTAGTAGCTCATACAAAATTTTACCCTCTATAATCCAGCTCTTTAATTTCTTCCTTTTGGCCATCTCTGTAGGAGAAACAAAAATACAAATAGCTTCTTTGCCTGCTAGAGTTATTAGAAAATATTTCCAGATTAATGTAGGTACTCACTGGTTTTTGGCCAGTTCTTAAGATGTAGAGTTTTCTGGTTTGAATCACAACTTTCTCTTGTTAGAGCGACTCTAAATTAATCTGGAAAGAGGGAAAAACAGTTAGTAAGTTTTGGGAAAATACTTGTTAGTGAAAGGGCTTCTTGAATATGAGATATTTGATATAATGCTGGCATTTTATTGGTTTATGAACTAGGGTCAAACTTCTTGGCTATGAATTAGAAAACTTAACTGCCTGGATTTTAGAGCCATCTTTCTGGCAGGTGTTCAGTGATCCAGTGAAAAAATTTAATCTTTTTTCTACTTCACTGATTTGGCCATCATAAGCAATGTTTTTAATTATGGACTCTAAAGTAGCAGCTTTTTGTCTTTTGTGACCTAGTACTCACATTGTCAGAAGTGCTGCATTTGCCACCTTCATGGTACTAATTAGTATGTTTATAATGAGCCTCCACTCCAATACTGTAATCCTCATCAGTCTACACACCTGACAGCAGCTTGCATATCTCAATGGCAGATACAAAGTCAGGGAGCTAAATTCTCTGCCATATGGAAGTTGGCTATGAAAATCCACTTCTCTCTAATTTTATCCCAAATGTATTGGTGTTTTGAAATGTACCCTTTCTTTATGTATAATGGGTTACAAACATTGGAGAGTTTTTATGCAGAGGTTTTAAGAAGAAAGGAATGATAGTTTAGAGCAAGAAAAGAAAGAAACAGGTAGGATAACAGTCCTAAAAGCTACTGAATGGAAGGATTTGATTTTCAAGGTTTGCTGTAAAGTTTGCTCTCAGAGTCATATGACAGCCATAAATGGCACAGGGTGCAGAGTTGTAATTTCTGCAGGAAGTCAAGTTTATCAGGAGTGGCTTGTTAGCCAAAGTGTCAAAAAAAGCTGACAAACTAAAACATCATGTTGTCACACAAGGGATATGGTTGGAAAAAGTGCGTGGTGGAAAGCGACTGAAAAGCAAAGGAGAGAGAAGAAAAAAGCTTTACCTGCAGTATAGTGGGATATTTCCATCCAGTGGTAGCATTATGGTTTTGACAGTCCTCATTACAGGATGGGTTATCTTGCAGTGAATGCAGCATCACCCAAGCAAGGTGGAGCAGGTGTGGGCTGAGCATTTGGGATCAAACAACAGTTGAACTTGTGGGGTCCCCCTGAGTGTTGACACATGCCACTTGGCCTCCCAAGTGCTGTGGTGGTGTGGTGCTGTGTCCTCTGTGCCAGCAGGGTTTATTTGGATCCACAGAGATGGCTGGTCTAGTCCCACTCACCACCAGCCTCCCTTCTCCTGCTACCTCTCAGAAATTTGCTCCCACTGAGTTTGGGGCAGTGATGTAAAATATAAACATCGTTTATATAAATACAATATTTATACAATTGTTTATACAATATAAACATTGATTTGTTTCTGTCTAGGGTTTTAGAGGAATAGGGCCTGAAGTTCTTTTTGCCTCTGGCTTAAACATTTTTATGCTTGTCCTGCCAGACTGCTTCTAGGCAGGGGGTCCCGATCTCCTTACCCCATGTATTGCTCACAGTGCTTTTCCTCCCTCTCCTTTCCCTCTCCTACCACTGCCAGAGTTTGCCCAGCTGCATGAGGCAGCAAAACCAAAGGGAAATTAATTATACTTCATCATGGGTTAATTTTCCTATGGGTTAGTTCCTTGACCCAGCTCACTGCACAGCATCCAAATATTCATGCTGGCAGGAGCAGACGGGATAGAAAAGAGCAGCTGCAGGTGGTGAAGAAGGCCAGAGGATCCTCTCCAGCAGCAATGCTGGTTTACACTGGGGCTTTGTGCTCCCCTGTCACAGCATGTTAGACAGAACTGCCTCAGCAGGGGGGTTTGTCACTAGGATGTTGCACCGAGCACTGGGACAGCCAAGACAGAAGTTACAGCCACTCACAGAAGGCTTGCACTGTCCTTATCCACCTCACCAAGGATTGCCATGAGCACCTGCCTTCCCAGTTTTCACTGATTTCTGATTTTTTTGAGTCATGGAAGATATAGATAAATTCTTGCCTTCAAGGCTTTTTAAAAGGAGCTGCACTTGGGAGAAACTTCTCTTAATATGGTCCTGTCACTTTTCAAGTTCTTTTCAGAGTTTTCCAAATCCATAATAAAAAGAAAATCTGCAATTTCCCCTAATAATAACTTCTATATGTACTTAATACTAGGTTATTATTCATGGTTTTATGTTCTTATACCGTGTGAATTACACTTTACTGTGTGTCTCCTTTTTAAAGAAAATCTACTTTTTCCTTACATTTTTTTGTGAAATAATGCACTGTAGTTCTTGAGTTTTATAATTCCCTAGGGACTTTTTGAGTATTTAAAAGATGAGCTTGCTGTCAGCCTTCATACCTCTGCCTTTTTATTTGAAGAAACTATTGGCATCTTAATGTCTAAGCTCAGGTAGAGGAATGCATGCAAGTTTCATACAAAGCTTATGTTCATGTATATTGGATATGTAATAGTAATAAGATTTCTTTAGGTAAATAATACATTTACCACTTACAAAGCTCAGACTTCAGGGGAGTTTCTTAAGGAACAGCTATAATATTGAGCTCTTGGGATTAGCTTGCTATTTTTATTCCTGTCAAAAGTGCAGGGTGTTTTGTTTCAGCACCAGGGATGTGATGTGTGCAGGTGCTGTGCCTGGTGTATGTGCTGGACCCAGCACTCTGAGATGTGGGGTCTGTCCCAGAGCACTCTTCAGTTTTGACTGGTTGCCAGGCCCAGCACTGGTGAATGATCACCCTGGGGCAGTGGGGGACAGCAGAGGGCTCTCTGAGGTCCCAGTGCCCACTGAACTGGGGATGGGTTTATGCAGTGGCTGGTGGGGCAGGGAGCTGGGATGAGCTTGTGTAGCAACTTGGTGAGCAGGGCTGGAGTGGAAGGAGGACCCCCAGGAGAAGGGACTGTGTTGGCCACCTCCCATTGCTTCTAATGGATGGTGTCTCTTTGTAAGTGCTCCTACAATCTGTGTGTGTAGTATCTCCTCATGGGTTTGTGTACATACATATCTTAAAGCCAGGCTGGTTTCACAGAGACTCTCTAACTTATTATTTCCTGGCCAGCAGTTCGTTATTGCAAAGTGCATGCTTGGGAATGCAGAGGGCTCTTGACCTGCCTGGTGCCTGGCAGTGAAGTTAAACGAGCATGAAATCATTAACACAGGACTGCATTTGTTTGGAATTGCAGTATAACAGAACCCTCTTGCAGTGACCATAATGTTAATGGACATAAAGAGGTTGCAAGTGCTCAGTGGAGAGGCATTTTTGGGTACATGCTGTGCCCTGTGCAGGCAGGGCTGGTCCCTCAAACCAGGGCAGTTGGTATCAGGGGATTTTCTTGAAGAATCTCTTTTCCACCCACATCCACCCTGGCAGTTTTTCCCTAGGTCTGGCAGCTCTTTGCTACTTTTATTCACAGATGAATTTAAAATGGACTTTTTGCTGAGCATCCACTCTTTTATGCAATTAAAAATAATGTCATTAAAATAAAAAGTCTTCATCATGTTTTCTGTTGGCGCTTGCTCTAGGAGAAGCCTTGTTTAAAGCAAATCCTACAGGGAGTTTTGCAAAGGTCTGAAGAATGAAAAGTACTTAGTGAATGTTTTCCTCATTTAAAAAAAAATTCTGTTGGCTTGGTATAACTCTGTGACTTGGCGTGAAAACTCTGAATTTATTTGGCTCTGTTGGTCTTGGCTGCAGCATGCATCTTCTGCTAATCTTGGGGAGTTAATGAATTAAGTGCAGTTACTTTTTAAAGCAGCTGCACAGTGCTGACAGTGCAGGGAGCCTTGCAGCCCTGGTGCTGGCCTCAGGAGACAGTGGGGCAGGGGCAGCTGGTGCTTGGGTTGCAGGGGCCAGTGTGGGCAAGGGGAAGCTCTACCAAGGCCAGTGTGGACTATTTCCCAGCATCCATCTCTTTCACCACCCCCACCAGCACCACCACCTCCTTTTTCATCATTATTTCTCTGGTTTTTCTCCTGTTCTTCTCCATAGCTTATCTTGCACCTGTAAAAGGGGGTTGTGTGTGCCCAAAAGTGTACATGTTTTTTTCCCAAAGATGCATCTCTCTGCCAATCTTCCTGTCCCATATCCTTAGACAGTCATGATTACAACAGAAGTGTTACTACTCAAAAAGATAATAAGCACTTAATCTACCTGCAAGTCTTGTGTTACAACTGATGAGGTTTTGCAGGAGCAGCAGCTGAGGGCTGCAGGACATCCCCCTGCATGTCTTGTTTATCTCTGCTGTACCCCTTTAAGGCCTTGTTATATGGTGCTTGCCTGTTCTTAGGAAATCCATCTTTCAGTGGGATGGTTTAGTCAGCATCATCTCTTCAGTGAAGCCTCAAAGAACTTTGTATGTCTATAGAAATGGGTTTGGTTTATTTTTAATTTTAATGTCTGTTGTTTTCATGTCTAACAGATATGCGCCCTCTGCATCAGTGCAGCCCCCCCATTTTTGTTGAGAACAGCAATGCAAATGAGAAATTCTTTTACCTAGGAAAAGGTCTTGATATGTCAAATACAGCCTTTTAGTCTGAATCTAGATTTGCCATTAGATATTTCTATGTTTTCTCCCCCTAGATTAAAGCACACTTTGTGACTGGAAACCTCTTTCCTCTGTAACAAC
The DNA here is from genome assembly GCA_013399915.1 of Illadopsis cleaveri. Lineage (NCBI taxonomy): Eukaryota > Metazoa > Chordata > Aves > Passeriformes > Timaliidae > Illadopsis > Illadopsis cleaveri. Next base: position 249,306 of record VXBB01010841.1, read on the forward strand.
CTAGATGGTTTTAATGAGTCACCTCTGAGCTCTCTTAGAGAGCAGATCAGAAAGTCTTTTGGTATTGTTTCATTTCCTCAATCTCAGATAAATTTTGTATCATTTTACTGAATCCAAGCCCTCTCTAATCTGTCAGTGTTTTCCCCTGATGGATGGGCAGCTGTTGCGACAGAGAACAGTACTTGCCTAAGGACTTCACTGCTGCTGCAGATCCTCATCCTTTATTCCTTAATCCTTACCAGTACACCTGCGATTTTTCATAGGGCTGCAGGGGTTTATTGTAGTTCAGAAGAACGCTCCTTGTCAGGCAACTCAAGATGGCTTAAATAATTGGCACATCCACAGTTGTGTTTATCTGCCCCCCCGCCTTGAATTTTGACTCTTCTCCAGCTGTTACTGAAAATTGATTGGTGTTTTCTTTCAGATCATTCATGAAGACACGAAGCAGTTTTGCAACCAGATCCCTGTAGGCCCCATTAAAAAAGCTATTCTCAGATGATGAAGCCCATTTATGATTAAAAGGGTTTCATTCGTGTGTATGAACTCATTGTCAGCTCCTTTTTAATCAATTTGGCATCAGCTGCATTGATTTTGTGTAAGTGCTTTTAAAAACAGTCAGTGTTGCTAGTTATGCACGTGTCTGGGTGCCGCACAGAAGCCTGAGATTGTGGATTTCTTCTGCCCATTGTTCTGTCAGAAAACAGCATCAAGTTTGCTTGACTAGACCTGTTTCCTGTAAAACCATAGCGATTAGGGTTAATTATTTTATGCTATCATCTTTTCTTTAACTGCATAACTTCGACTGCTGTGTTTAGAAAGTGATGATTCACTTGTTTTAGAAAATACTTAGGATCCTGAGTCCAGCCTGCAGTTTATTATATCTAGGAAATACAGTTTATTTGTTTCTCACAGGATTTCATCCATAAATTCAAGAGCCTGTGGAATGATGAGCTGTGATTTACCAGCCAGGCCATTCCTGAATGTCTGCCTTTTCTTTATTTCTCGATTCATGTCCTCCAAAAAACAAAAAAAGTCATGATACGTTACGAGTTTTTAAAGAGTGTTTGTGTGTGTTCGTTCCCCTTAGTTCTCTCTTCTGTCATCTCTCTACTTGAGAGCTTGACAGACTGTTTTAGCATTACTGATTGCAATAACACACCAACCAAAATTCATCCATGAAACAGAACTACAGTGCTGATTTCAAAAGCTTTAACAAAAGGCATCCCATCTGGATCATTTAAAGCTCTCATATGGTTTGTTTCAGGGTGTGAAAATTGAAACACTCCATTCTGAGAACCCAGAAGTAAAATTGGGTTTGATGTATAGTGAACTCAACAGTTGTTTTCCAACACACTTGTTTTTTCTGTTCTTTGTTTTTTTGGTTAGTGTTAAAATTCATAAACAATTGAAGATGCCATTCCATTCCTTACAATTTTTATTTTTGTTACCTTGTTTATGCTGTATTAAACCTTGAATGAGACCAATATTTATGTGGTGATGAGAACTCTGGATTTGATACTGCTCCAGACTATTTTATTTTAATGATTGAGACATTTATTATTTCTATTTCTTTGCTAGTTTTATGATTACCAAAGACATTTTCCATTTAAAACGCTAACAAAGTGCATTGGTGTTGCACTTTCCATCCACTGATCTGGAAGAACTTTCCTGACATTCCTCATGGATGGAGGAGATATTTGTTTTCCTGATCCTAGCACAAGTGAAAATTAGGCACAGATAGAATAGATATGGGACTCAGCAGCAAGCAGAGGAAAGTGCTTCATGTCCCTTGCTTTTCCCTTACTTATCCAAATCTGTGACCTAGGACAGGGGAGCTAGAGAGAACAGACTTCTCCTGTGTCATTAGACAACTGGCATCACACTCATGTCAGATAACTCTTTATATATTTTTTTACCATAGAAAATACTTAAACACTTGAAATTTCTGTGTTTTATTCAGTCCAATGGCATGTACTTCAATCTGAAGGAGTAACTCCCTGAGGTAAAATAAATCAGGGATGTTGCTGCAGGCTGAAATGGTGATTTGGTCATTGAGCGGTATGCTTTGTGAGTTAGGTTGACAGTAAAACACAACAAAAAGAACAGTTTTATATTTGAAATGTTCCAAGCTTGTGTTCCCAGCATCTGAAGAACAGAGGACTTGACAAAGAAAGCTATGGGCACATTGAAATGGCAACCACCCTTCTCTCTCTAAGTTTACAGAGTCTGTTTTGGGAAATGGACTGTACAGTCAAAAGTACACTGAAAGTGTCAGTCAGTGATGTTTAGTAGAGAAGTGTCAGATGGCTCAAATTCAGGTGACAGTAAAGAACCTCAGTATTGAAGCGATTAAATAGTTGTACATTTTTGTTAAACTTACAGTAGCAAAACACTCCACCAGTCTGGGATATGAGCCCGGTGATTTAGTTTTCAGAGAGAAGAGAAATGGGAAGGTCACTTGGCAGTGCAGAGCTACCAAAGCTAATTTTTTGAGTTCCATATGGTTGTATTGAGTGAATTTTCTTTAAAGTTCTGCTTAAGGCAGGGGGTTGTGGAGGATGTATTTGGACAGCATGGCTTCTCCTGGAACTGATGAGGATAAGCAACAGCAAGGCACCAGCATTTTCCTACAGCCAGTGCTGCTGCGACTCAGTCTCCGTGCAAATTTGTGCTGTCTATCTCATTCCTTAATGCAACCCTGAAACAGGGGGAAGAGACCTGTGATGTGGCAAACGTAGCCCTGGTATGAGTGGGAGCAGCACACATTTCAGCAGTACAGAAGTATTTCTGCCAGCTCCACATCTTTCTCTGCTGAGTTTTAGTTTTGTTTTGTTGTGCACGTGGCTTCATGCCCTGTTGAAAAGCCCTGCAGAAGCATCCTCCCTGCTGATGCTTGCTGGAAGCATTTTGTGATACCTTAGGGACACCCTTGGTCGTCGATATGGTGGTAAGGCACAGATAGCACAGGAAAGCAGGAAAGAGTTTATCTGAGCATTCAGTGCTGACTAGTTTACTTGCCCAGTTTCTTCTTTGCTGCTACAAAAGAGGTATGGTGACTCTAGTTTCTAAATGTTTTGCTCTCATTCTAAAAGGACAACATTAGGTGGATTTGTGTCAATATAAGATCCTCCTGAGCATGTCTCCTTTTTAAACTGTTAAGGGCATAGAAAAAATATGATTCCCTTAAAACAATGTATCTAGTCCATTAAGGCAGAATTTCAAGGTGTTTTGTCCTGGACAACACTGAGGGAGGTGTGCCCAAAGAGGAGATGACTTGCAGTGTCATTTACATTGGTATATGTCTTAGTGGACAGCCTGAAGAGAAGATCTTTTTTGTGTTAAGGATAGTTGCTCCCACATAGTAACATGGTGAGTTCAGTGTTTTTCATGTTTTCTACAAATACAGCAATGTTGTTAATACCATTCTTGATGAAGGAAGAAGTTGATGTTAGTCATTTATGCACAGATGACTCTCCTTTCTTCACCTCCCCTGTACCAGAAGAGGTATATAAAGTACCACCTGTGTGTTTTTTAAATACAAACTTTCATATGGTCTTAAAAGGTGGATATTTTGAACTGATACCTTTTCATCCATGGATATCAATGGGTGGATAGCACTGTGGTTTTTTCCCTAGCAGCTAGCAGAGAAGTGAAATTGAAGGGAAGAAAGGTCAGCGATTAGAGAGGAATGCCTTGACCTCTATTCCAGACTTAAGTGAAAAAATATGAGAAATACCTCCTAAATGGCCAAAACCACCTGTGGATAAGTGGTGGCTGTGGTAGTTAAGCTGTCATTCATGAAAACTGAAGAAAGGCAGAGAGATGGTTGTTTACTTTAAACATCCTAGGGATGAGGGGATTTCCATGACAACACGGAGTTAAATGCTAGCACTGTATAATAACAAAAAAAAAGTCTCTTTGAAGATCTCTTGCTGAGTTTCCTTGTCACCTAAACAGTTTGAGTTTAGGATGTTGAACAGGGCATGTATGAAAAGAGTTAGCAGAAAATCTTTGAACCTGTGGAAATGTGCTACAGCATCAGTACCTTGCCTTTATGGTTAACTGCCAGTACAGGAAGATCAAGCATTTTTGCCAGTGACTTACTGTCTGATGTGGGCATTTCTATTCCAAGATTTACCCCTCTGCAGAATGCACTAAATGCTTCCTTTACAGAGATGTTGTGCAAGGGGTGATCAGGCATTGGAAGAGGAAACAGTTTGCCCAGAGAAGTGGTGGAATCGCTGTCCCTGGAAGTGTTCAAAAAGCATGTAGATGGTACTAGAGGCACTAGGGACATGGTGTACTGCTGGGTCCGGCAGTGTTAGGTTAATGGCTGGACTTTACAGATCTCAGATGTCTTTTCCAGCCATAATGACTGAATGATTCTCTGATTCGTGTACCACACAAATCATGAAGACTCTGTGAAATGACCACTGTTTTAAAAAGAAATTCCCAGACGTTTTTGTATAGTGGTTTTGAAGACATCACAGCTATGGATTTTTTGAGAAATGATGCTGAGATAGGCAAGGGAGTCAAAAATCCACACAGTGCAAATTAGTCTGGTACATGCTGTCCCTCCTGTGTCATTCCAGCCATCAGCTGTATGGGAACAGATCTTTTATAGGAAGAGTAACAATAGCCTGACCTGTGACATACAGTTTCATTTTCCTATGACAAATTTAATTAACAAGGTGAGAAGTTTGGTGCATTTACACGTTTTGGAATCCTGGTAAGAATAAGGCAATATATGGCTATTACTTATCAAGGCAAAAGTGTTTTCCTGCCAATGTTTTTGCATGCTGTTGTTGTCAGCCCCCAGAGTGAAGGATTTAGGGGAAAGATCTATATTAGACCTTGATGAACATCTTTCATTCACATATCAGTTGTGGGAGAGGCAGTGAGACCTGGAGATTTTGGACTAATACGTGTGTGGTCAAACTTCATCCATGTGCAGGGTACCTTCCTCCTTCCCAACTGTCCCAGGCTCTGTCTGTAGAAACCTTTACCCTGCAGTTGCTTTCCTGATACAACCACAGTTTCACATCCGTGAAGATGGAGGCTGTTAATCTGGGTCAAATGCACCAGAGAGCTGCTAGTTTGTAACACGTTTAACCAACACCACACCATTACAGGTTCTGGACAACTGCATAGTAAAAATGTTGACACTTGCCAATTTTTCTGTCTGCCAATTGCTTTAGTCCCCATTTTCTCAGGGAAAGATTTCCTGGAGAGTGAAGGGTGATTTTACTTTTGCAAGTGGTTGCAGGGCTGTACAGCCACTTAATTCCCTTTTTTGCCTGTCAGGTGGGTGCTGCATCTGACACTGTCCTCTGCTCTCTTCTCCTCTATCCCTTCTTTTTTTTTTTCCTCCTCTTTCTTATTTGCTACTTTATTTTAATAGTCCAGTGTAACTTGCCAAGACCAGCAATGTGACTGGAATACAAGGACAAATTAGAAGCAGTGCTTTCAACTTTCTGCTTGTGAAGTTTGCCAGGTCTTGCTGAGACAGATAAGGCTATAGTAACTCTCTTTAATGACATTTGCTAAATACTAATTTGCAAGAGAGGAAGGTGCCCAAGGAAAACAGGTATTCCTCTTTCTGGGAATTTTTTTTTCCCTTTGTACTTTAACTTAAAGGACTTTCAAAAGCAACTTAAGGTCAACCTTTATTTGTTCCCCAAAAGAATTATGTCTTTAAACACCACTTGAACTAACTGTGGTCTGTGGATACACAGATATATGGATAAATGATTTCTCCTTTAAAAATAGTGTCATTAAAAAGAAGATATTTAACATTTTTAAGCTCATGCTTTTAATAGAACCTAATTATTTCATGTGACATTTATTTTTTAATGTACTAAAAGTTTTGTGTGTGTGCAATGCTTGTTTAGTAGTGAAGAAAAACCAAAGAGAGCTTGATATAAAATCCCAAACTGCGAATAATAGTACATTTATTAATTCTTTAGTTCTCTGACAAAGAGCAATCAGTCGTGGAAAAAATGGTTTAAATCAAGACAAAGAAATTCTTTCTTGCCCCAAAAAGAAAGAAAAAACCCTATGCATCTTGTTCCAGTGTTTTCTCTTTCTCTGTGTCACATTTCATCTTCAAGCTCTGAAATAAAAGCAAATGAGATAAAAGCCTGGGTTAGAAAACCAAAGAGAAAGGGTGAACCCATTGCCTTTTTACTCAGTTAAAGATAATTATACCACTAACCCAAGACGTGAGAGGCTCAATTCCCTTTACTGCCTGGGGGAACTTGAACGCATTTCCAGGAACAGTTCCTATAAACGTGAATGGGAGCGGCTAATCCCAGGATACACTTTTTGCTTTGCCAATGGTGCTCCCACTTCGCATAGCTTACTTAAATATTCATTAAATGAGGAAAAAAGCAAGCTCTCTGCAGCAGAGGTGGATGTAGAGAGGTGCTCAGGGAGCCTGTGGTCCTTGGCTCACCAGCTGCTGCCAAACTGCCACCACTATTGCGTGGGGGCGGCAGCATCACCCAGACCTCAAAGCTGTCCCACGCTGGGGACTGGAAGTAAAGACACTTCCCTGTGCATACAGACTTCTTTATTCCATGCAAGAAAATTTGGGCTTTGTAACACACAACCATATTATTGTGAAAGGCTGCTGCAAGAGTAGTGGTCATGTATTCGCCCATTTCCTGTCAAGAGGGGCAGCTGTGTTTTGGTGACGTGCAGCAGGCTCAGCAGATGGAGGAGGCTGAGGTCTGCTCCCTGCACAGCCTGGTGCTGCCAGGCCACAGGGTCTTCAGCTGGGGGATGGAAGGTCCTGACCAAGTCCTGCTCAAAGCCACAAAATTGGCCATTGCTGCTGAGAAACCCAGCTCTTGTACAGAAAGTGCATTTCCTTCTCTGGCCTTACCCCATGGCATTTCAGGAATCTGTATCTTTGCTGTCTTTGTTTTTTATTAAATATATCTGAACATCAAAGCATTCTGGAAACAGTGCTGTGAAAACACTGGGTGGGGTTTTTTTATCATTTTACATAAGACACCTTTAAACTTCATTTCTCAGTAAACTGCAGCATGTCCCAACCCTAATTAACTGGTTAGTATTGCTACAGTGGTCAAGGGCTTTAAAACACTCTGGGTAGGAAACATCTCTCCCAACTTTATCAGCACATTATATCTAACTTTATCTTTGCACTGCTCTTAATGACTTCTTCTCTGCTTTACCCATAAATACACAACCCTTTCCATCTATACGATCTCTTTTACTTGGGGGGGGAAAAAAAAAACAACAAAAACAAAAACAAAACAAAACAAAACAAAACCCACCACAGTGAAAAATAGCATGTTGTTACTTTATAAGTCCTTTATGGGAGTGAGACCTGCAAATTATTACTGCTGGCTTCTCTGTCTAGACAGGTGGTCACTTTTGGCTCCAGGGACTGCAATTCTATATTCTATATGGATACCTTGTCTCACCTTATCATTATCCTCATCTCTGTCCATTTGCCTCCTGCTTTCCTTGTTATATTTTAATCTTGCTTCTTACTCTGATTCTGTAGCTAAGAGGAATTCCATGCCTCCTTTGGAGTTCCAGATGTTACATCAGTAAAAATATTTTCTAATGTGTTTTCTATTCTGCGTACTTAACACAGGGAGTTATTTCTTAGCTTTGTGTTTACACACAGTCTGCAATCCCTTTGGAAATAACAGTGGCTGATGTCATTTATAGATAAAGTGAAAGCATTAACAAAGTTTATAAGCAGTTTTGCTAGTATAAATCATGTAAATTCATTATTTACACACAAAGATCATGGAGATGTTTCTGTTTCTTATAATACTGTCAGTATTATGTATACTTCTAGGTGTTCTATCCTTTGATTTATCATTGCTGTCTTGGTGATGTTAAAAAAATAACTATTGCAAAGCATTTTGCAGGAGGCAAAAAGTATTGTTTACATTTAGGACTTCTTTCTCTTCTTTTGAAACCCACAGAATCAAAAACCTGGTACAGAAGCAAAAATCTAGTCTACTGCAATCCATACTATATACAATGATGCTTTTAAAATAAGTTTGATACTGGGATCAAGTCAGATGAATGTAAACTTAATGCACCAGCTCATAAAATAAGTAATTATCAGTTCTTCTCTGTGAAGAAAAACAGTTTAATAGAGTCACTCTGCTCTCAGTCAGCTGTATTTAAAATAAAATACATCAAAATCAGATTTAGGATCTTTGGAAACTGAAGTCGATTTATTCAAGTCAATGGAGCCACCTACAGATTTGACCCTGAATATCTGATAAGATATACAGCCCAAATTTTCACAAGCTTGTATATTAGAAATGTGTGTGCAGTGCAAATAATGTTTTGTAATAAAATTTATTTACTGGTTGGGTGGATTTTTATAAATGCAGCCTTCAAAGAGGTAATACCTACTCCTATGCTTTGTCACCCCCATACTTCTCAGAGCCTGGCTCTTACCCAGCCAAAGACCTTTATATGCAGTACTTGGTTTGGCAGTGAAGGGTGGCACTGAGATAAACCTGGACCTGTCACACCTGAAGGAATTTCACTCACTGAGAAATGAGATAAGCTCTATTGCTTTTCCCAATACTTGGCTGCAGGTAGGACACTCTTTAAAAAAAAAAAGGCAAACCAAAAGTTAATGTTCTAACAGCTTTGTGGAGTGTGGAGAGTGCCATGATAGTTCACTCTGGAAGTTAAAACGCTAGGTATAGCCATAGAGAGGTAGGTGTAGATTTAAAAAGCCTTAGCTGCTTTTTGCAATTACAGATGTGAACAAATACCCTCTAAATGGTTGCTGCTCGTTTTTATGAGGAGTCTGGGGATCTATGGAGACTCCTGGTTATCAGCAGATGAAATCAGAGCTAAATCTACCCACCAGCCAACCTGGACTGATGTCCTGCCCTTCATCTCCTCAGACTGGCTCCTCTGTCCTGTGCCAGAGGCAGTTTGAGCACTTTGGAGCTGTGATGAATCCTAAATACATGGTCAATACACTAACTGTGCTCAGCCACCAGCGCTGTGTTTTCATTAGCAAGAGTTTTCTTAGCCAAAAGTGTGATGCTTTGACAGCGCATCACCTAATCAATTTCTCATTTTTCAAAGTAAAGCATGTAGGCTATGTTCTTAGTTGCTTCCCACTTTGTATAAATACTGTTAGTTGTAAAATAAAAAAAAAATTTAAAAAAAAATTTAAAAGAGAGAGAAAGATATAAAATGCTAATGCCTTGATTAGCATTTTTCACTGACCTATCTCTAGTGGCATGAACAGCACAGGAGCTGAGGAGTGGAGATCAGGGCTCAGTGTGCTCACCTCCTGGAGCACCTCCTCTCCATTGTGCTTGAATTCTTTCCACTGAGCCCCAACAGGGTTTTGCTCTTTAGTACAGTTTAGGCTTCTGTCCAATCGGTCCAGATTGGCAGATTTCAGTCCAGATGGTTATGATAGATATGGTACCCTCTCTTTTAATCTCAACTAAAGAAGTTTTGACAAAGGCCTGTGAATTAAGCGGGCTATGAGTAGCAATGACTGAGTGAATTTCACATTTTTGCCTAGTCCATCTGCCAGGCTGAAAAGAGGGAAGGCAAGCAAGCCGTTTCAGTATAAATTAGTGCGCCTGAATTGCACAAATCCAATTAGTTAACAGGCAGGACATTTCTCTGCTATTACTACTATTTAAAAAAAAAAAAAAAAAATCTCTTTCTCAAAACGCGCATTGAGTAGTAAATCTTTCCTTTTCAGGCTTGCCATCCATTTGGTACCTTTGTCCCACATTTACATGGAAATTTTACTCCCCTTGAACACAAAGCTTTTCCTCTCAGCATGCAAGCTGCATTAATTGTCAGTAATGTGGGCAGAAATATATTCTAGCATTATATCATCAAAACTGAATGGAATTAATAGCCTGTCCTGTTGCTATAAGGAGTTTGGCACCGTGCATTTTATCTGTCAGCAAGATGACTATTTATATTGTTTTGGGGTAACTGGCATAATAGCCTTTAGTATAATTGCTTATCTGAATGCACACAATTAAAACTGTTTTCTGGGGGGATTTTGTGCTTGAAACTCTCTTGGGTGGATGCTTTTTTTGCCAGGAGGGAGAGGACAGCACAATGTGCTTCATGTGATGCCTTAGCACAGCTCTGCCCGCTGATTATGACTCTTTTTCAGTGACAGTTGCTTTTCATGAAAACAGGTCTCCTTCCTTTTAACACGGCCCTGCCAGTCCTTCCTACTTCTTCATGAGGAGCTGGTTTGCAGCCCTCTGAAGTCAGTGAAGTTTCCATGGCTTTGAGTCACACCAGGAGCCCAGATCCTTCACTCCTCACTGCTCCTGAGCACAAACATCCACAGCTCCTAGTCTCATCCCCTCAAAAGATTTTGGCACTTGGTTCCCAGAAGCATTGCTATGGACCTTCACTTTTGTTCTTTTTATGTCATTTTGTTTAACTTCTTTCACAGAATGGCAGGGGCTGGTGGAAGTGTTTTCTTCAGACATGGTCTGTGTGTGGATCCTTCTCCATGAAAGCATTTTGAATCTGGGTTTCGGCAGATGAATTCAACTGGCCTCTGCATGGTGGAGAAAAAAAATCAGTAATACATGCATATTATTTATGCATATTTAAAAACTTTAGTTCAAATGGGTATTAATAATAAGCTATGAGTACTTCATCAGGAGAATGAAAGCAGGGAAGCAATTTACATTCTGCATTCAGCAATAGCATTGCAGCTGAAATGCCAAAGAAATTTCATGTTGGAGGTCCATTTTCACACTTTATGAAAACTGAGGTCATACTAATAAAGCATGAAGTTGGATATCCTGTAAATATGATAAGTTTATTGCAAGTCTTCAAAAATTAATGTATCCCAGTGTCCATACTGAAGCTTATTTATCATAATAGGGTTTTCAAATAGAGAGTGCATTAATTTGACTGCTCAAGTTTCTTAATCTCCTCCTGTCAAATGCTTTAAGAAAGTATCAACTTAAAAGTATCTACATTCAAAAAACTGTATTTTGTCAGCCCTTTAGATTAACAGTTGGTTTTGAATAATTGAATCTCCTAGTTGGACAAAATGTTAAGATTATCTAATGCAGATTATTTTTAGTTTTAAAGAGAAAAATATTGATTCTTTGTTGTCTCCTCTACTCCTCAGTCATGCACAAAAAACACAGAAATATGAGTATTAAATAGTCTTTTAAGCTGTCAAACATTAATACAGAGCTTTTTAAAATTAAATTGGAGATCAATAAGGAACTTAATTTTAAGAACATTTCTTGACCATGTCAAACTCTCTGAGTTTGTGGATATCTTAATGGACCTTAATGGAGACATTTTAAAAACAAGAATATCTTGCTGAAGTAGTTGGTTATTTTTAACATACACGTGCACTGCTTGCAACTGGTTTTTATTGCTATGGGAATAGCAGACAACACTAACAACAACAAAAGATCAAGATTCAACATATTTGTTAAAAAAGAAGGTTGTTTTGAAAATAGAGTTAGGAGATGGCAGAGTCTAACTATACATTTCCTGTAGAGCAATTCTTCTTCAATTACTTAATGCAGCCTTGTTTCTCTGAATGTTATTTGTTGAAAGCACATGATTATCTACAGAACCTTTTTGAATTAAAGTTGATAAAAATTTTAAAACATGTAATTATTTGTTCCTGATACTGCATGGTTCTTTCATGTGTAGTTTTTAATAGTGAGATACTCTTTACTCTGTTTACAAATCCATGCTTGGAAAAGCATGTATATGAAGGGGTAGGTTTTCAGAAGGATTTATGGACACGCCAAGGTGTGTTCATGGACCGTGACATCTCTGCTGGTGGGACAGCCATCTCCTTTCACATAAATGCTGCCAGACATGCATTCTGCAAGTGTCAGCCAGGCAAAGCAGTGCTGGGTCAGTGGCATAGGGATGCTCAGCTTCACGGAGCAGTGGCAACATCTGCATGAGTCAAATGCTTTCAGCTTAGACAGTGCTTGCTCTCTCTGTCCCCTGTCCCCCAAATCTGAAAGGTCCTTTAGGAGAAGACTGGCCACATCCACAACGCATAGCCCTCAGCCCTAAGTCTCCTGTGAGCCCCAAATAGTCAGTGGTCGTCCTCAGACATAATTATTTGTTGTGCATCTTCTTAGTTCCAGGTTTCTGAAAGCGTCAGCGTGGTGCTTTGCTGACATGAAATGGAGGACCTGTGTTCAGTACCCTGGGACCATGGGAGAAAAGCACATGCAGCTCTCGCATGAGAACACCATGGTGATGTGCTGATGTAATGTTAGAGGGGGGTGCTGTAAGGAAGACACAGACAAATGTGGAGTTGTCTTCATCATGTCAGCCTTAGGGGATGGAGCAACATATCCCAGGACCATGTCCAGGGATTGTCTTGAGGAGGCCAAAACAGCAGGCAGCAAAGGGGAGTGAGCCATCAGGAGTCAGCTCTTGGCCTCACTCTCTGGCCTGATTTTCTTTAAGAGTACAGTCAGGCAGTTCTGAATGACAGCAAAGCAAATGTATGGAAGTTCTACTCTCTACAAAGAGGGAAGCAGGAGAGGGCAAGGAGCAGAGGATGTTTGACATCTGCATGTTCAGGTAGTGGAAAGGTTTGAATAAATGTATGACAGGTTAAATTAATTTAGGTTTCTTCTATCAATATGTCTGGTCAAAATGGCTGAGCTAATGAGGCTAGTTCTTTTACTTTTATCTCTGGTCAAAATGACCTCACATGTGAAGAATCACATGTTGACAGTTGGGTATTGCTTTAATGTTGTATTGCAAGGTGAACGTGTGCACTTAATGAAAAAGGCTGGAAAAGTGCCTTCAGAACAATTTTCATGAAAACAATGGAATTTATGAGGAAATTTTTTTTATGAGGAAAACATCTGCTTTCACAAGAAAATGAAGAGATAAAAACTTGGAAATTGGAGCCAGTTGTTCCAAAGCCATCCTGCAATGCTGCAGAGCAGTGGTAGTTTGGGTGCTTCATGTTCCCAACCCCTTGGTGAGCTGTATTCCTGGCAGGTGTGTTTTGGTGATCTCAGTCCACAAAGTCTAGTCAATTCACAAGTTTTAGTGCTTTTGAGCACCTGAGATGTACAGTCTTAATAGCACAACTCCCTAACAAGGCTTGGGCCAGTCTACCCTGGGAATTCGTGCCAGCATAACTTTGTTGAGCGGAACCATGATAAGGTACAATTTGTAGCTGGCAGGGTTTTGCCAGTCAGAGCTCCTGGAGAGGGCACAGCAACACTGCCAAACCTGCTGTTGAAGGAAGCAGGCCTGGCACTAAGGCAGCTTGGCCCCAGTGCCAACTGCATCTGGGGGAGAATGTTGTTAGTTTGGGAAAACAATGCATTCTACACCCAGCTTTTCACCCAGCATTGCGGAGACCATGATCTGTCATATTTAGTTTATCACATCAAATCATAAGCTGTTCTGGCCTTCTTGATCATACTCCCTTTCAAGGCAGCTGTACTAGACATCACCAGCAGTGGCTAGTGCAACACCCAAAGATACTTGAGGTGGAGACAGGAACATTAAAAACAACAACTTGGCTGTTGTAATTTGCAGTCTTATGCTTTTTTTGCTTAGCAGTGTCCCTGACAGATCCCATACACTGTGTACAGCTGGCCATTTTGATTCTATGCCAAATGAGAATTTCCTGGTGTTAAAAGAATTCTCAGTTGTCTACTTTCTGGGCTTTCAGAATAGTACAAATCATGTTTAACTTGGCTGTAGGACTAACACTGAATACCTTGAAACAAACCCATAAATTAGTAAGTGAAAACTGGGTCTTATATATTGTCCACAAAATACAAAATTTCAATTCAAATTACTCTTTTATTGAGCCATATTGCAAGGACGATCACTATTTCTGAATGGGTGCTAACATACATTTTTTCCTCGGGCACAAAATGGTCATGCTTCCCTATCTAATTCCCTCAGTGCAAGAGCAGAAATAGGCGAGAATTTCTTCTCCTGCATCACTGTAAATCTGGGCAAACTTCATTTGCTGAAGCAGAATTAATCCACTCTGTGTGGACTCAACCCTAGTCATGGTTCAGCCTCTTATCTACAATAAAGGCTACTATGTAATAGCTTGTGGAGAAGTAGAATAGAGGAACAGAGCTTGACAAACAAACCTCAAATCAGAAAAGTCTTTGCTTGTGTCCTTCTAAAACCGTCCCAGCACCTGTGCTGAGGAAAAAAGAAAAGGAAACTGGTTTGCAGGCACAGTTTTCCAATTACAGCAGTTCAGGGGCACTTCCACACTGGATTTTGCTCCTCTATTTTATTTTGGCAGCATCTCTGAGCAAAGGTGCCTATATCCTAAACAGATAAAGCTGCACTGCCAACTACAGGGTTTGTGGCTTGGCAAGTCCTAGTCTGGCTGCAAGCTTCCCTAGTGAAACTACCTGGAGGTTCATTTGCAACGTGGGGAGTCTTGTGATGGGAGAAGTTTGCCTTTAAATGTTGGCTTTTGGGTACGAAACTGCAGCAGGCTGAACTTAGATGGCTCTTAGGCAATAATCAGTGCTTTATGTTGACTGTACTGTGTCATCACTGCTATCATGTCCTTTATGCATGATGCTGTATGTCCCCCTTGTGCTGGAAGATGTCCCATCTTTACAAAGGATGTGCCACTAGGCGGCCTTGCCAGTGTGGGCTCTTGGTCACAGACTATGTCATACAGGAGTCTGTGTTACACCTGCAGAAGGGCCCTGAAAAAACAGGAGCAAGCCCAGACATCCCTGAGTTTAAATATTTTGGTTACAAATTAAAAAGCCATTTATAGTTTCCTTGATGTTTGAAAGGCGAGTGTCAGCTCAGCTGCATCTCAGCCCCGCTCCTTGTTAAGCACTTCACAAAGTGCTTTGTGATCTGTGTTGGAGCACCTGGACCCATGCCAGCCAGGTGCTTTCAGGGGTATTCTGTAATCCATGCAACCATCTGACCAAAGTGATTAAATATTGTATGTCCTATCGTTACCATTACACAGATCAGCAAGGGGAAAGCAGAACATTTTTCTCCCAGCATCCAGTGTTGCATCAAACTTTTCTTTAGGATTGGCTTGCAGTTGGACTGGCATGATCTGCTTCTGAATGAAATAGAAGGTGAGTGCTGAGAAGCCCTGGCCATGACTAGAATGGCAAGCAAACTCTTTAATTTTCCCAATCTGAAACCCTGTAGCTGGAAAAGTACTGCCAGTCACTGAAACATCTTACTACAAATAGAGAGAGAGTGTCACAGAAATGATGCTAAGGGAGAATTTGTGGAGAAAGGCGACAATGTCCAGACCCACCTGTTAGAAGGTAGGAACAACATGCCTTAGTCTGATGAATGAGGTTACGAAGACCTGACTTTTCATGGTCTATATTAAGGCTTTCATTCCTTAATCCATCTATCTAGATTTCCTTCAGTTGGCATCCCTAACTGCACACTGCTAGATACCAAAACACTTCAGTGTGGTCTGGAGTCCTGAAGGTCCCCATCAGCACTGGTTTGTGTGACAGGATACCACATGCCTGCCTGTAATGACCACTGCTGGATGATACAGACAGGTGGGTCCTGAGACCTGCCACTGATGTAACAGCATGGTTAAAGGAAACAGCATATTCAGTTGCTATGGGAAAATGGTTAAGGGATTGGCAAATCATATAGGATTATCATAATCAGGAGATGTGTGTTGATTCATACTTTCTCCCCCACTGCCCATGCTCAACATTCTGTTCCTCTTCAGATGTTTTTTCAGCATGTCCTGCTGCATGTCTTCCACATCTTTCTAAGCATTATATTCTCCTGGCCTGAACCATGAGCCTTGATATCCCAGGGTCCTGTGTCACCACAATGTAATGCTGGACTCACCTTAGCATAGCCAATGTCAGGTTTTATAGAACACTGAACAGATCGGTAAGAGCCAGTTTGGAAAATTTCTAGCAGATCATGTTTAGGACCCTTCCCTCAGAGCTGAGACACCAATAGTCAAATGCCTGGGCTGAATTAGTCAGAGCAGGCAACTATACCTGGCTATTCCTGTTTTGATTTAACACCCTGACTACTGAGTTGTGGAAAACACCAAGCCCCTCAGTTCTGCTTTAAAACAGGATGAGGGGAAAGCTAGATGCTGCCTGCTTTCCTAAAGAAGCAGAGTTTTCCCAACAGCACTCTGCAGATCTTACTGTGGGCAAGGGTGGGAATATTTGCTTCCAAGTTGGCTCCAGCACTCAGATCCCTGAAGATTTTAAACATCCCTAACTATGTGTAAACAAAATTTGCCTAAACATAATCCCTCCTTCATCATCCTGACTTCATCTACACATGCAGCTCTAGCACTGTGACTTTCCTCTTGGCTATGGCAACAAAAACGTTACCTGTGTCCTTGGACAGGACAGAGAAATGTTTTGAAATGTGTTGATCAGCATATGTTGATCATAATTGAGACCTCTGCAGTGATTTTTCATGTGTGTGTGTATGGGCACAGAACATTAGAGATCATGAAAATAAACAAAATGAGAAAGGATCTAGAGGCATCAAGCAAAAGGTGACCATGTAAAGGTCAAAATGTACATGAGCTGCAAAGTTTCTCACACCAAGCTCGTGACATGGATTTCCTTGGTGCAGTCTTTCTCCCAATACATTTTCAGTGCTGAGTGGATGATGTTTCCAGCTGGTGACAGGGGCATTTTTTCATCATAAACCAATATGCATTTCATTTCAGACCACCTTGTGTTTTTACAAGATACAGTTTTTCTTCTCAGAAGTCTATTTGATAGTGAATTTGAATATGGGTGTTCTAATAGTACATGAAGCATGTGGGTGGCTTTGCTTGCTGCTTGCTTTTAGAAGAAGCTGCACCTTCAGTTTAGCAGACAATGCTGCGCTTCAGTAGACCATTATATTAGTCCACTATTCCTAACATAGCAGTCATATTGAAATTGTATTGCTACATTATACAAGTATGGTTAATTAAACCCAGTTATCAGCCCAAGTTCACACAACAGCTGTGTGTGGGTAAAAGAGAAGCAGTGAGTTAGGAAAAAAGTGTATGTTCTGGAGAAAAATAAAGTGAAAGAGAGAGGGAAGGAAGGGGCACAGTTGAAGAGAGAGCATGGTTGTCAGGGGAATGACTGGATGGTGACTGCCAAGACTGCAGCCTGACCTGTGCTCTCTGCCCTACAGCCATGCTGAGTAATTAGGAAGTCTGTTAATTTTTTGTATCATTATTACAGTAAAAGGCATACCTTACTGCATGGAACTAAAGAGGGATACTGCAAATGAAGCATAACTGACAGTTTTTAAGATAGATGTTTGTCAAAGGCTTACTTAATGTCTCTGAAGTACAAAGCATAATAAGGCTGTGGGTTTAATGTGTCTGAAGTAAAAAATATGTATATCCTCTGCACTATCCTTCTTTCCTGCTCCAGCTGGCTTTTAATGTACTGTTGAAAACAATCAAGTATAAATAGTAGTGCTTGAAAGAAAAGTTGATATTCAGACTGTTACTGTGTGGGACTACAAAAATTACTTGTTGGGTCTTTGATCATATTCCAGGGAGGTATGAGAAACCACATCAACAGTGCCTCTTCCTGTTGAGCAGGGCACCCTCAAACACAAAAAGGGCAAAGCAATGTGGGAATCCTCTGCAGACCTTTGCAGAAATCAGGGTCCCAGTATGTTGCCTGATGTGGAATTGCCTGCTGTCGATCAGCACACTGTTATTATTTGAGTTTTCTTTTTTATTTGACTCATTTAAGTCTAGTACCTGAGCTTCAGGGAATAGCTGCTACTTTTAAGTGGCAGTTAGAAAAAACGCTTTCCTTTGTACTCTTTTTATTGGTGCCTGTTGACCATAAACCTAAAAGGGAGAGTTCAGTCTGCCACCAGTCTGTCCTTTAATATCCCATTCATAGCATGACATATTAGTACTGAAAATTAATCCAAAGACATCCCAAAGGCACAGATGATCTTTTTGGGGGGAGAAAGAAAAGACTTTAGTACACTGAACTGTTTCATGAAAGGACTAACATCGGCTGAATCATAAAACCGAGTGAGTGTAGCTGTGATGTTAGCAGTTAGCATTAAAGTGTATTTATTCATGGCAGACACTGCCAGTTTAAACTCAGCTGTAGGTTGGTGGGCTTTCATTTACTGCAAAAGGCCTGTCATTGTTTACATTGCATTAATCCTTGAACTTCTGTCTTTGGAGTTTCAGTTTAATGTAAGTTTAACTAATACACTGAGAAGGTGAGTTTATAAGTGAGCATGTTGCTGCATGGTCTGTCTAGTTTGCTCAAGTGGGTGCTGGGCATTGTCTGGGGTGAGCTGTGGGTCTGCAGGGAGGAGGCTGGGATGTAGGAGCCATCATGTCTAGCATAGCTTGGTCCTGGGCCATGCTGCTTCATGTCCTCTGTGGGGCTGGGTCGCCTTGTCCCAGAAGCCTGTGTTGAGCTACCACTTGGTAGGTCATGTTGTATGGGTGTGGCAAAAAAAAAAATGGAAGAAACTCATTTTTAGGGAGGAACACTCTATTTTGCAACCTGGTTGCTTCAAAGGCAGACCATAGGATGGAGATTTTCAATGCCTGCTCTTAGGTTTTGGGCATTAGGGCAAAAACTGGCAGTTAAAACTTAAATGGACAGCAAAAACCTGTGAAAGACATTGCTAAGCATGTTGGGGAGACTCTCATGGGATAATTTCACCTGTTACCAGAAACATTGCAGTCTTTGATTACCTGGGTTTTGGTTTTTTCATTAATTACCTTCCAAAGTAGGACACATGCACATACTTTTTCTTACTGGCTTATGGATTTCTCTTTTAGAAAAAGATTTTGCTGATTATTTATCATCTTTAAAACATGAATATGGGATTACTTCTTTTTTCTTGTTCATGAAGTGCTCCCCACTAAATTGTTGGTGATGTTAACCACTGACAGATTAATTTCTTGTATCTTTTGTTCATAAAGGAAAATCTTTTTACTAGGCAAAGTTTCAGAAATTCACTAGCAAATCTGCTTGTCACAAAGGCTTCCAGATAAATTAAAAAACTTCACACACAAGATAGATCAAAATACATTAAAAAAAATTCTTCCACAATAATGTTATCAACCGTTATAAAACATGTACCACATCCTGGGTTATTCAATATATGTCTATATTTTGTCAAAGCAAGTACAATCGAAACAATTTTTGTGATAAATTCTCTCTGCTTTTCTTAATTCCACTGACAGAACAATAACCTCTGACGTAAATGTCCTGAATTCTGGGATAAGTGCCTTATAGATAGAGCCTATAGCAACATGTTTCACACTCAGGTCTCAGCTTACTTCACAGTGACATTGTTCAAGTTCACATTTGAATTTAATTTTCATTGATTGGGACACTCTCCAAATATTTTTTTTTACAGTATTTGGATCAGAGTAACATTTTTTCTACTCTTCAGCTTCACTTTCCCTCTTCTCCCCTCCCCTCACGCCCCACCCCCTTTATTTATTTTCCTTCTAGATCAAAAATTCAAAAGTACACTAGATTTTAGTGCATTTCTTTATATACCTGTCCAGGATGCTTTTTCACTAGGCTATACAGATTGGTGAACTACTTGGAATCAAGCAGTCAGCAGTTCTGTCTTGCTCCCCACAAGTCCTGAAGTTGTTTTTATTCCCTCTGTGAAAATGACTATGTCAGCAGAGAGTACAAAAGGAATCAAATTATACTTCATCTTATTAGAAACCACCTGGAAGGCAATGGAGACATCCCACTCCTCTTTGCCTTCCAGGTCTTTGATCCACTTGAAAAGCCTCATCCACTGTCAGGAGGGCTTACCTCCCTGCATACTCAGCACTACAAGAAAGTATATTTAAACTGAAGGTTAGTATTGAAAATGCCAAACAGATTTTTCCCCACATTTCACCTTCTTCCCAATGCTTGATTTGGTACTTCTAGTCACAGTCCTAATATTGCCAGCTTCAAGTCTTGTGAATCCATGGGGCAGCTTCCATTTCCTTTCCTCCTCTCTAGAAAAACCAATAAGATTTACTTAAATCAGATGGGTCAGCAAGCAGCTAATGTTGTTCCATCACTGGATCTCAAAAAAATCTCCACGACTGGGAGGGTTGATACCACTGCTATCTCTAACATGTCGCATTGCTTGTGGGTCTTAGGGGCTTGGACTCCTTCTGGAGCAAGTCCAGAGGAGGGTCATAAAGATGGTGAGAGGGATGGAACATCTCTCCTATGAGGACAGGCTGGGGAGCTGGGGTTGTTCAGCCTGGAGAAGATTCCAGGGAGACCTCATTGAGGCCTTTTAGTACCAAAAGGGGGCCTAGAGAAGAGATGGAGAGGGACTTCTTGCAAGGGCTTGTAGCGATAGGAATGGCTTTAAACTGAAACAGGGTAGATTTAGATTGGATATTAGGAAGAAATTCTTTACTGTGAGGGTGGTGAGGCACTGGAAAATGATGCTCAGAAAAAAAGTGGATATCCCATCCCTAGAAGTGTTTAAGGCTGGGTCAGATGTGGCTTTGAGCTACCTGGGTTGGTGGCAAATGTCCCTGCCCATAGCGTTGGAACTAGATGGTCTTTGAGGTGCCTTCCAAACCCAAATAATTCTTTCATTCTGCGATCAACAGCCCATCCCTGACAGTTACTTAATCAGCACAGTGGTTGCAAACAGCGCTTGACCCAATTCTTTCCCTTCCTGCTTAGGGCTCCTTACTCCTGGGGCAACTGGGAATGGTGGGAATGTAACACAGAGAGAGGAGGCTTATGGGTTTGTTTACTGACCTTCAGCATGCACCCTGCTGTGAAGAGTCTCTTGCTCATGTACACAGAAGCACATGCATGCACACGTGCACATTAAGGCTGCTGCGCTGTGATCGTACAACCCCCTCTCAGAGCCCGTGCTCATCTCTTTAATATTTGATAGCTATTTGGCAGTCAGCAGAGAGGAGCAGAGCTTTGTGTTATGTAACTCCTATTAGAAGTTTGGGGTTGATAAAGCATAAGTTGCATTTCTCATTATGAGAAATAAAGTGTGTTTCTCACTTCTTTGCATCCAAATGCCAGCCTTTGATGTCTGTACTTGGCCCTCACTGCAGCTCAAATCTCTTGTGGCATGTATTTCATAGCAATGTAAAATAGCAGTGTGTTCTTTGCCCTGCTAGTTAAGGAGATGCCAAATGATGTCAAGTTGAGGCTGAAAGTGCTTTTCCACTCTACAATCAAATAGCTGAGCTCTGGAAGCATATTGCTGTTTTTTTAAGGATCTCCAAACCCAGTTGCAATGAGATTACTCCATTCCTATTTCTTCTTCTGCCTTCCTCATAAACTTACAAACTCCCTGTTTGCTTGCTCTTAGTGCAGTACAACAGAGGGATTAAATGGACTTCATCTTCCCTTTTTACCTTGATGCTTTAGTGCATTTCAAAATGAAATAGGACTGTGATAAATTGCACCTTGAAGAAACCAGAAGATTAGAAGGAGGTTTAAGTTTTAGGAAAAAATTAAAGTGGATAAAGCAGCAGGCAAATAAAACACAATTTAAAAGCTTATAACTCCCTCCATTTCTGTGAATCTGAGATTCTCTCCTGGACCTGTCCCCCTCCTCATCTATGTTCTTAAAGAAAATCTCTTGGCAGCTATTATGCCCTGTTTTACCACAACACTATATTCAGTACTTTAAACTTTACAGGGTAGGAGAAATGTCTAGTATGACCTTCAGTCTTGGATATCCTTCTTTCTTTATCTTTTAGAATTACTTCCCCAAATATTCTTTATTTAAGCTTTTTGTTTCATGTGGTGTTGAAGCCAGTCCTGTGATTTCACATATTTTTAAGCTGATAGATAGAACTGCAGATGATAACGGCTCTACTTCATCCAGTAAATCAAACTGGTTTTATTAATACCCCAGGCGTATGATAAGGCTCAACTTTTTTCTTCTTCCATCCTAGAAGTGAGCCTCTTGTTTGAGAGAAGCAGCTAATTGATGGTGGAAAATGTCTCTGTCTCCCCTTGCTGGGTACAGCCCAGATGTGCTCAGGGGGAAGGGGCTTCTGGGGAGAAGGGGACAGCTGGCTCTTCCTGCCCATGCAGCACTCGGTGGTTTCTGTGATGTGGCCACCTGTGCTGAGTGAACTGAATTGAGACCATGCAATCATTTCCTAAAGGCCACTGAGCAGCAATTACCTATGCTAATGAATTTTTGTGTTACTGATGTAGACTGAAGTTGAGCCCTTTATGGGTGTTGTGTCTGGAGATGATGGAAAAGTGTGGTAACCAGTTTCCAGGTTACCCAATTTAAAGGTCTTGCTATATCAGCAAGTGCTTGCTTTTTACAAACTTGCTCAGTGGAGCTTCTGTTTGCCAAAACCCACTCTCACTTAGCTCTATGAAGAAGACCGTGAAGACACATCATTTGGAATAGCTATTACCAATATTGCAAAGGGCATAACCTGATGTGCACTAGAGAAGTTTACTTCCTTGTTTGGGCTGGTGGAAGGATGTAATTTTGGAAAATAGAAAGGCAATATTATTTTAAGGTACAATGGTATTAGATATGAGATGTGCCTAATTTTATGTTTTAATAAGCACTGACTAATCAAAACTGA
Organism: Illadopsis cleaveri; assembly: GCA_013399915.1. NCBI lineage: Eukaryota > Metazoa > Chordata > Aves > Passeriformes > Timaliidae > Illadopsis > Illadopsis cleaveri. The sequence goes on from VXBB01010841.1 coordinate 271,906, forward strand.
AATTAATGTGTTTCTAAGAAAAACATTTCTACAACTTCTGTTTTCAGGTGCCAGATTACAAATATTTTAAATGGTCTGATCTGTAGAGATTTCTTGTTGCCTAATCTTTGAAAATCAGCATTGAGATACCCTAAAACTGAGGTTTTAAAAAATCAGTTTTGACACCTAACTGATAATGCATTAAAAAATAAAGCTGTATTTTGTTGAGGTAGGAGTTGATACATCCCCCTCCCGCCATTCATTGCAGACCAAAACTATATGTGAGATAAATAATTTCTAGTTTCTACAGCTAAGAGAGGTGTTTTTGCAACAAAAGACCCATTTTTTCCAAGAATATAAGACAATACTGTGCTTTTAGAAGTGGCATTTTTTGTGACTTATGGACATACGTACAGGTTGTTTTGAAGGTAGTGTCAGGTTGTGGGTTATGACACAGGATTGGTGTCACAAGGAATAAACCCATGCAATTTGTCATGGGATATAATTGAAACCATGTCTTTACAACATGAAAAAGGGGATTGGAAGTTTATAAGAAATCCAGCAAGATCAATCCAGAATATTTGTAGTACCTGCCAAAACAGTTCTGAAGTTCCTGTTGAACTGCATCCTAAGACCTCAAGGAATATAATACCAAACTAGTTAAAAGTACTAAAGTCTTTGAAATTATAGTAATCTATTTTGCATGATTTGCAGAATATACGAGTATCAGGCATAAAAAGCTAGCCTAAATTAGGTACATATTCTTATGTGGTGTCTAATGAATTAGGCAGAATATGCTTTGTCAGTTACATTAAACACCTCCAGCATCAAAAATTTAAGCTTCAGCTGAAGGATAAAACTGGCCTGCATATGCACTTTCTACACTGCTCTCATGAGTGTAGGCGAGCCACCAAGTCAGGCAAAGCAAATCCTCTCCCCCTAAAGATTGTAGGAGTCTACTAAAGATTTTAAGATGAATGAATGGGTATTTAAGGGTAGTCTTGGGTATTCAAACTGACAAATGTATGCAAGTGACAAATATGCACTTGACTCAAGTCAAGTGGGCAGTAACACAAAAAATATAATATCTCCGGGAGTGGGTGGTGTTTGGATATAGAAACCCGGAAGGAAACCCTATCTGAGATACNTACACAAAAAATATAATATCTCCAGTAGAATTTTGTAATTTCTGGGAGTGGGTGATGTTTGGATATAGAAACCTGGAAGGAAACCCTATCTGAGATACCATCCTTCTCTGAATAAGTAAAATTGAATAAACATTCATAGCATATAACATGCAGTGGGTGGTAAAACAGATGAATGTCAGAAGACTAAATTTCTGGAAGAAATAAGAAAAATACAGATGTGGCAAAAGGTTATTGAAAAGCAAGTGATTGTTAAAATAAGCCATGAAGAGACTGCCGCAGTCAGGTCTTTGTAGCTCTGGCTGTCTGAGGAGGTAAGAAAGGAGGTAAAAAAGTCTATAGCAAAATATTTTTTTAAAAAAGTGAAAATTTTGTCCATCCCTTTCAATTCTATCCGGGAGTCTAATAAAAGATATTATCTCTCAATACAAACCTTGTCTTTTGTGGCAAGATTTACATGCCTCTGTGACATGAAATCCATTAAGCAGATCTAATTAGACATCCATGCCAGAATGTCCTCCGAATTAATGAAATACATTGCAGTCAAAAGGAAATCTCAGAGGAGCACCTAAATGGGAATAATGCCCGCCAAGTTATCTTTGGTTACCTCCTTTTCCTCTGATAATGAAAATGTTCAGGCAGCCAGAATTAATAACATCGTGAATGGCAAATAATGAGTCCCAGAATGCTGGAAGTAAAAGGAGAGTTGGACTTGTAGCCCTTTTACGAAGCAACTGAAGGAGTAAAACTGGAAGCATCTCAACCAAAATGATTGAAGCCTAACTCTGTCTGGTACATAAATATTATCCTTCTATTTTCATATAGCATTATTTTTTTCCAGTTTTTTAGTATTCAAGGTTATAGCATGTCAAATATAACTAATGTAGCAATTTAATCAGGAGTTGCCTCTCATTTAAGGCTGAGTTATTTCTTCATTTGTGAGAGAGAGAGAGAGAGAGAGAGAGATAGATAGATAGATAGATAGATAGCTTTTTTAGATGTTATCCTCCTACGCCATATAGGAAATTAATGTCAAAGCAGTTAACGAAACCAGACACTACTACTTCTTGAAATAATGGAAGGAGGGACAGGCAGGAGAAAAAACATTCAGCACTAGAGTGGAACATGGGTTGGACAGGTACGCTGTTCACTGGGTAAAAAATGGCTGGATAGTCAGACCCAAAGAACAGGGATGAATGCAGTTTCATCCAGCTGGTGGTCAGTCACTAGTAGAGTTGCCCAGGTCTCAGTACAGGGGCCAGTCTGGATTAATATATTTATCAATGATTTGGATCAGGAGATCAAGCCTACTCTCAGTCAGATGACACCAGGCTGGGTAGGAGTGTTGATCTGCCGAAGGGTAGGAAGGCTCTGCAGAGGGATCTGGACAGGCTAGATCAACGGGACAAAGCCAACTGCATGAGGTTCATCAAGGCAAAGTGCTGGGTCCTGCCTTTAGATCACAATAACTCCAAACATTGCTACAGGCTGGGGGCTGAGTGGCTGCAAAGCTGCCCAGTGAAAAAGGACCTGGGGGTGCTGGTGACAGCAGCTAAACGTGAGCCAGCTGTGCCCCAGTGCCCAAGAAGGCCAATGACATCCTGGCCTGTATCAGCAATAGTGTGTGCAGCAGGACCAGGGGCAGGGATTGTCCCCCTGTACTCAGCACTGATGAGGCCACACCTCAAATCCTGTGTTTGGTTCTGGGGCCCCACTGCAGTAAAGCACTGAGGAGCTCAAGCCTGTCCAGGGAAGGGCAACAGAACTAGGGAAGGGTGTGGAGCACAAGCCTGATGAAGAGTTGCTGAGGCAGCTGAGGTTGTTTAGCCTGGACAGAAGGAGGCTCAGTGGGGACATCAGGACTCTCTTACAGCCATCTTAAAGGAGGTTGCATCCAGGTGGGTATCAGTCTCTTCTCCCAAGTGACAGGACATAGGACAAGAGGAAATGGCTTCAAGTTGCACCAGAGGAGGTTTAGATTGAATATTAGGAAAAAAATTCTTCACTGAAAGCATTGTCAAGCATTTGGACAGGGTGCCCAGAGAAGTGGTGGAGTCACCATCCTTGAGGTATTCAACAGATGTGTGGACATGGGGACATGGTTTAGTGTTGGACTTGGCAGTGACAAGTTAATGGTTAGATTTGATGATCTGAAAGGTCCTTTCCAAATCAAATGATTCTATGAAAATTAGTGTGATGAGGAACAGAAGAGGCATGAGGAAGCTTCCTCTCAGTTTTGTGCACACATAAGCCCCTCTGCATTAGGGTCCTTGCATTTGGGGACAATCCTGTCCCCAGGACCTTCCACCCCAATCTGAGCCAGTGGCTCCCTCTCCCCATATTCAGTGGGTGTCCCTAGGGGAAGAGGTAGGCATCTGCCTTGCTTACTTTAACCTGTCTACTCTACAGCAGTGGGCTTGGAGTTTGGAGGTGTGAGCCCTGAGGAACACCAAGGGGGGTCCCTACTGCCCCAAGGGGCTCAGTGCCATGGGTGACAGCCTCTCTGCAGACACGTGGATGGTTTGCAAGGCTACTCCAGTCACAAGTACCCACAGGTTTTCATCACCTCACTCAGTTGGTCAGGCTCCCGGACATAGCCAGCACCATGCTGTGTATGGTTGTGCACATTTATTTAAGAGCTCCTGTTCTGAGTTTAACTTTCCTGTGCATGATGAAAGAGGAGTTTCCGCCAGATACTGTAACAACACAGAACACAATTTCTAGTGCTTTGATTATTTTTTTATTCCTGTGAAAAGAAGCCATATCTGCTCTAACATCAGCAAGTATGCAGCTTTTTAATGGCTTTATTCCCTTGTAATATTTGTCCTAGATAAGGCTTGGTTGCTAATTATTCTGGCCCTGGTCCTTCCTTCCTCACCCTTGCTGAAACATAACCCCTGTCACAAGCTTTAGTCAGCACACAGAAAAGAAGCAGTGTCAGGCCTTCTAGCTCTTCCATTATTTTTGACTGACAGCCTAAATTAAAATCCTTTACTTTGCTGACTTTCATTAAAAAGCAACAACTATTGGTGTTTGGGTGGAGGAGAGGAATAAAAACCAATAAAATCCGTCTCCAAACACAAATATTGCAGTGCTTTTTACACTCCATCAATACCATTGCCCTTAAATCTGTAGCTGGTGCTGCAGAGATTACAGCACAGATAGAACTACACCACAGCATACCAGCTGCCCCATCCTTACTGGTTTGCACTGCCTCTGGCCACCAGGAGTATGATGCCTATTGGATAAGCAAAATAGCTAAGCCTGGGGAATGTTAGTCTTAAGGGACTCATGCCATTTAATTTTATTTTGTCATGGGAAGGAGGAGATGAAGACCATACTTTGAAGTTTTCTACATAACTCTGTGTGTGTGTGTGCAAGTGAGCATCTGGGTTTGTGCTTTTTCTGTGCAGTTCTCAACCAAATACAATGCTAGCTTTCCCTGACCCTTCAGAAGTCTCCAGAAGGACCTAGATAAAAGATCCCACAGCAGCAACTGGCCCTAGCCAAGGTGTTTTCTTTGAGAAAGTTATTTTTCTGCCTAAAATATTCAAAAGGGATAAAATTGCTTCATGCTATCAAAAATAATCTATAAAGCAAAATGCCTAGCATGCACAGTTGGTTACAATGTGCAAGGCTACATATACATTTCTGTTATTAAACTAGGGGGTTAATTTAGGCTTGGCACATAATGAATCAAGGAAATTTATAAATAATTGCCTTGGAGATAAGTCATAGAAAATCTTACATCTGCTTCTTTGTTAGTGCTTCTGGAGTGTAGTCATTTTGGGAAAGACTAAAACTAGCTGATGTAGATATATTCCCCCTCCATAAGTGATCTTGTTCTGGGCAGTTGGTTCATTTCAGAGCAGAGAATGCAGGAATTAGGATTTGCATGTGGTCATGTTGCTTTAGGGCTGTCCAGCCCCTACGCTTCATAACTGGAGTTTTCCCTGAATTACTGGTAACCGTGGATCTGTTTTTGAAGGCCAGCCGTCTTGACATTAGAAAATAATGCTTTCAACTTGCTTCCCACTTCCAGAATTGAGTAGCATCCTCCAAACCCAGTTTCTGAGAGCAGTAAATGTACCTATAGCAAATTTTTAGTGTCTGATAAGAATATTTTTCCCATCAAGCTAGAAGCATGGGCTAACAGGCACTGACTGACCCTACTTCTCTCTGGAGTGAAGTGAGTGTAGCTGGAGCAAAACCCTGACTGGAGGGAGGAGAAGTAGCTGTAAATGCACCAAATTCTTTGTTCTCCTCCTGGGTGTGTTCTGAGGTCTCTGCAGAGTCTCTCATAAATTCCAAGCAGCAGCCCCAGGGCCATGAGGGACCCATTGACATGAAGCCTTTTAAATCTGCCCTTTGGAGGTGGAGGAGGGACAACAGTAAAACCACCAGAATAATAGAGCCACCAAAACCTGCTAATGTCTGCTCAGTCCAGCCTCTGCTTCCAGATGAGCCTAAGCTGTTTTCCTTTCTATTTTTATTTAATTATTTTTTCTTGGTTCTCAGTGTTTCCAGAGATTACTTTGTCCTTTTTTCATAATCCATCAATTCATACTGTGATCTGAGACACTGAGGGAACAGAGGATCTGATGCCAAAATGTTAACAGATTTAAGGTATCAAGAGGCAAGTCACAGGAAATAACTCATTTGTTCAGGCATTCAGAGCAAATATTTATAAATTTCTTCAGAAATAATTCCCACTTCCCAAAGCCAAAAGGCAAAAGGCAGTTTTTTTTCTGGATGTATTGAGACTCATATGAGTAACTAAGAATAGCCTGGAGAACAGGAAAAGAAAAAGCAATCTGCTTTGAATTTGTAGAAGATCTACCTTAGACATTAAGTAAAGTAGGATGCATTATGTCTAGGCAAAAGGACCAGGATTATGAGGACTCTGGAAAAAAAAAAAAAAGCAGGCCTTTCTTGACTGGATAGATTTACACTGAAGTGAATGAAATGCCAGAATCAGGAAATGGAAAGCTGAATGCTTTGGAAATAGTCTTCATCATAGATCTCTTAGGAAACACTGGTTACTAGGCCTAATCGAAAAATATTTGCTCTGCTGGAAAGGTGTGATGAGAAAGAGAAATGTTTAACTAAAACCAGGAAATCAACATAGTCTTTTTTTTTCATAACAGTTGAAATTTTCATTAGTTTAAATTTTATTGCACTAACTGTAGTCTGTCAAAAGTATTTGAAATAAGGTGTTTAAACTTCTGTTTTGATTGGTCCAATTTATATAATGAAGTTAGGCCTTATTTGCACAGATGCAAATGACAGCTGAACCACTCACATTCTGTCTTTTTATACATTCACCACCAGGTCTGGGAGGGGATCATGAGTGACTGCTATATTGACCAGTGTACAATGGGAGTAAATTTCTAGCACTCTTAGGCAAAAATAGCAAAAAAGCAAACCTAATCAACCTACTTTTATGCAAAAGTTGTTTATGGTCTTTCTCAGTTTGGAATAAGAGTGGGTGGACTTGAGAAAAGCTCAGTGAATTTACTCTAAATCCAGCACACAGCTTGTGCACTGTTTGTGAATGGTCTAGGAGAGTCCACAGAAAATGGACATTTTGCAGCTCCCGTCCTCTCCTGTGGTGTCCAGCTGTTGCTGACTGTTTGGAGCTGTGATCTGCTGGCAAGGTGCACCTTGCACTGAGGTTCTGGGGAGAGGAGGACCCAGTGGCAGGGTATGGGCTGTCCCTAGAGCCCCATCATTTAGTGTGCCCCTGCTCCTTTTGGCTCATGCAATCAGACAAATACCCATTGCATTGTCCCATGTACTGGACATGAAGACACTCACCATCAGAAAGGACTTCATGTGATGCATGAAGGAAGCTAAGAGACCTGAATGCCAGGTTAAGACAATGATTTATCTAGGTCATCATGGGTCTTTCCATTAACATTCATATTTTCCTGGAGGAGCCATTTGTTTTGGTATAGCTGGGTCCTGAAGAAAAACCCAAACACTATCCACCACTCTCTCTGATGACATTGCACAAAAATAAGCTGCTTCCAGATTGCATTGAATTTGTCCTAAAACCAACTTGGAATAATTATGGTTAAATCAATGCATGTATTGATGAAGCATTATTCTCTTACAGTTGACAGATTTGGACCAGTTTCTCATGTATTTCCAGCTTAAATTTCTTTGGCATTTCTGGATTAGCAAAGGCACACTTTGTCAGGCTCAAACCAAGTAGGATCCTGGTGCTGAGGTCTTCTGGGCAATTAGTGCTGAGGTACTTTAAATTCGCCCTGCTGAATGCAAGCTTAGGTTAAAGCCTTAATGTGGTTTTGAGTATTGCTGCCTTATGCTTTTGGCATGGATTATGGTAGTTATTTTAGCAGTGTGGAGGGACATAAAATGATAGTTTAGGGCGGAAAAATAATGAAGTTACAATAGTCTGTTGAAACTGCTGTAGAAGTAGAGATAGTAGACAGGGTCTGACTGCAGTGAAATCTGGCCAAACAACCAGAAGCTGAGTAGCAGGTCTTCTGAGCAGAGGCAAACATGTGGTTTGGTCCTCTGGGCAGAGCTGCACGGTGACCCCAGGAACAAACTGAGGTGTGGGTTTGCTGCTGACTCAGAGGCAGAGGCGCCAGGAACATTCTGGGCAGCACGTTTGGTTTCATTTCAACGTTTCCTGTTCAAAGACCACGCCGCCTCAATGTGCTTATGTTCTCAGATGTGATACAGTCACAGTCCAATGTAGGATGGCTCCAGGCAGTGAAAGCTGTAACTGCTTTGCCAGTGAAGTGGAAAGTATGTATAATGCACGTGGTATCAGTGACTAGTGTTTTATTCATTAAAGGCATCCTAGTTTTGTACCGTTAGGTCCTCAGCAGACCAGGCAGTACATACACCACCATACACTTTGAATTGTGATCCAGAGGTTTAGTTTATGTTTCAGAAGGTCTGACATCATCTCCAACTGCACAGACTATTAAAAGATTTTACAGTTGGTGTATGGTATCAATAGCAATGTGTATGAAAATAATTCATGCCATCATTTAGAGGCAATTGTACTCCACTGAGATGCTAATTAAGGGAAGAATACAGTACACACCCAGTGTTAGAGGTCATGACATTACTGAGATTTTCCTCATCAAGTTGCTTGTCTTGGAAAAGCTTCACAGTGTTTCTCATTTCTTTCACAACCAGTTCTGCTGTCAGTGGCAATACTTGACTGAACAATGGTAAACGTGCCTTTACCAGGTCAGGTTCATATATGTATTAAAATACCTGGTCTCTCTCCATCCTAGCCTTTCTGCAAGCCTGAGTCTGCAATGTTAGCAGATAAAATAGAGATGGAAAACTAGAAACAAAACAGAACAACACAAATGCTTCCCAAAAATCCTCTCTTACTGCTGCTAGCATTTCTATTTTGCCTATGATCACTGTAAAAACAAACAAATGGAACTGTTTGTGCTTTTCCTGTAAATTTTGGTGCAACATATTTCATGGTTTCCTTTTAGGCTCCAATAACATCTGAGTTCTTGAAGCCCAGACTATCTTTTCTATCTTTTTATTTAACTCTTTCACTTTTTCCTCCAGCCCTGCTGGCCAGTATTTGTATAGCATGCTGCTAGGCATGTGTAATTGTATCTTTTATGATTCTTGATATCTGAGTGCTAAAGAAGGACTGCACTGTAGTTGAATACTGTAAGTATTATTATGATCAAATAGTAACACCTGGTTCAAATCCCAGTCTTTTAGGTTCCACCTGTGTTGCTGCTTCCTTGAATAGTCCAGCCCATTTTCATGGGATGAGTCCTGCTAGCAGAGCCAAAGCTACGGCAAGAGTGTGATGGTCTGATTCAGAACTTGCAAATAACCTTGTCACACCCTCACTGAGTCCCAAAGGAGTATTCTTCTGGAAGAACTGGTGGCATGCTGGCTCTGTGCATACAGGGAGGAGATTCCTGTGGATTGTTTCTCCAGGTGCTGTTTCAGTTTGGGGAGAAAAGGACTTGAGGCAGACTTGAGGCAGAATTTCATGTATCGACATGATTCCTTTTTTTGTAATGACCAAAGCTCTTCCTACCTGCAATCCACCAAGGCAACCAGCCTTGTATATTGTTCTCAACACTGAGGCATTTGAAGAAAATGTTTTCCTGTCAGATCAGAAAGATGAATTGCATCTGTTTACTTCCAGTATGTCTTTAAGACAGAGTGCCTGAAGTGCCAGAGCAGGCTGTGGGAGGTCTCCTTCATTGGTTTTAATTAACATTACTTTGCCTTATTAAAATTGCTGAGCACTTTGTTCCACCTCAAGTGGAATAAACTATCCTTAAAACAAAATATGCATTTCCAAAAAGGAATTAGCACAAATTTTAAATTAAAGTTATGAAAATCTGCATTAAATTTAGATATTCTAACTTGACTGTCTAACAAAAGTCTGGTGTTAGCCTTGTAGATGCCAGCTTTGTAGGCTTGTCTGCCTCTATACTTGCATTTAGGAATAACATTATCTCTTGTTGTTTGTAACTCCCCAGACTTCCTTCTCACCTGCAGTACTTCTGTGGCTGCTCACTGGTAAGAGTGGCCTTTCTCTCCCCACCCACTTATTCTAATCTCCATTCCAGCTTTCAGTGGCTGAACAATGTATCTTGGACATAATCTTTACATAATCTCCTCTCTAGAGGACAAAATATAATTTTTCCTTTTACAATCCTCAAAAATGTATAGAGTGATTTATGTGATGAACTGTCAAACAATTGCTTTCAGTTCACCATTAGCAAGGGACCTTGCTTTCAGGTTTTTAATATGTGACCTCCACATATCAAAATGACCTTTTCAGACACTGGAAAACTCAACAAGATGTGAAAAGAAGTTAAAGTGAAAGCCCAGGAGTGTGTTATAATGACACTTAAAAACTGGCCTCATTGCAGCCTTCCTCAGGAAAAGCACATTAAGACTGGAACACCACACATCCTCAACATTTTGTGATCTTAAGTTACCTTAGTACTGATGTGTTATTAACGCATCAAATCACTGGTTGTGTCTGAAGAGGAACACAAAGGCTGCCTCTTAGAAAAACTGACAACGAAAATAGCTCTTTGGAAGGAAGCTGACCAGTGTATTTTGGGGAAAATACTGTAAATCAAAGGAAGCTATTATTGTCAATTTTTTCTGGTATTTGTTAGCTGTTGACCTTTGTGAGGAACCAGTGCACCTAACTCTTGTTGCAGAGGCTCCCTCCATACAGTGAGGGAAGAGGAATAATCAGTTTCTGGAAGGCAGTTGGATTTCTGTCTCTTCGCAAGAGAAGCTCAATCCATCTATCATTCTTCATTGCCTAAATATTGAGGCAAAGGTGGCTGCACTTTCAATTTGGGAGCTTCAGGTAGGTTTCTGAAGTCAGGAGGGATGATTCTAAGCCCATGTGCCTAACTGTAGCTAGACTCCATGTGGTTTCATCCAGACATGGTTTACAGTGACATGTCTGTGCTAATCTGCATAAATCTTCAGACAATAACCTAAATGGATCATTCATTATTTATTCTCCAGCAGTCCTAAATGAACTAATAGTGGTCTCTCAGGGTGATACAGTTTATAAAATGAGAATGGTCAAATACTACATAAAATATAGACAGGGAGGTGGCAGTTGTCATGCTAAGGAGAGCTCACCTGGGCAAGGCAGGAATTGCAGGCTGCTTCTGAGTGAAGAGGTGAAAAGGTCTGTCTGGTGTTTTGCCAAAGCATTTGCATTTGCACCTTTTTCCTCTTCTTTGTTCAGTTGTCTGTGTTGGACAGGGCTCGCTGTTCTCTCTGTGATTGGCAAAACAAGATTCTTTTGAGCCTCTTGAAGACATCTGAATGTTTTTGCAGTGACAGGTTCAGTTGGCCTCTGGTGAGACCCAGAGTTTGGAGTTACTTTGGACTTTTCTTGATAAAAAATGAGATTTCCAGTATATGAGTGCATGCTAATCACCAGCAAAGGAGAACCTATATGATTTTACAAGCCTGGGTCCTGGCAATGAGCAGTATTTGAAAGAAACACACTCAGACCACCACATGTTGTTGAAATACTAAAGGGAGGAATGTGTGAAAAGGAGGAAAGGAAAAATTAGAAATCAAAGAAATATGATGAGATGATGGAAGCAAACCAGAAGACATGCAGCCTGATAGAAATACCAGCCCTTTTTCAGATGCCCACTGAAAAAAAAGTATGGGAGAAACTTAATCTTGTAGAGCAGAAGAGTGAGCCACTGGAGAAATAGCCACTGGAGAGATACTTGAGGGGTTACAGCTTGTGAAATTGAGGATTTAGTCTGCTGATACGAGATTCTTCAGTCATCCTAAAATTCAAGTAACACAGGCAGTGCTATGTTTAGGCAAATGAATGGAAAATTTAGCAAGAAATCTGTCAGCTGTCTCCCTAGCATAAAAAAATTGAATGAAACTGTAAGATTGGCAAGTTTCCACCAATGGCTACTAACAATAGAGGAAATTGTTTGGGTAAATGTTGAATTATGCAAATTATAGAAGACTTTGGGCAAGGACATGGAGAAAAGCTAGTTTGATTTTCTTAGATATCATTTCAAGTGAATGAGGGAAAAAAACGAAGTTAGGAGACACAGGGTTTGGATAGATGACTGCCCTTCTGAGGTGAAACTGGAAGTTAAGGTTCTATGGAAAATTATGCATCACATCCAACCCAGATCATAGAGTCCTGTACATACAAAGTACAAGGAAAAGAACTAGATAATTAATCAAGGGAGACATAAAACAAGAGAGCAGTAAAGAGTTCAAACTTGGATGTTTTTTGCAAAACAAAATGAGTCAATGTGATATAGAATGTCAGATAAAGAGATAATCTTAGTGCTTAGAAATTGCATTAATACTTCAGACAAGCTGTAGGAATGAAACATTATCCCTGAAGAAAAGATGCAATTATGGTACAAATGCCATTTCTAAATCTAATAGGTTGGTTTCTAACACTAAAATATTGAGGTCATTGGTTTCTATCTTGCTTATGAAAGACAGAGAGGGCAAGAAGTGTGGGGAGAGAGTGGGGAGAATCTGCAGTACAGTCTGCATAAAGCCAGTGCTGCCTGTTGTATGAATATGGATAACATTGGGATCCTGAAAGCATGTGGGTCAAAATTAATCAGAGAGCTGCTGTGAGCAGTGTGGTGGAGGATGTCCTCAGATCGCTCACAAGGTTAACAGAAGGGGTAAAACTTGTAAGGTCTGCTTACATTTCTGTCTGTGATGAGTGGAAGGAAGAATGGCCGGGATGTAGGGCATCACAGTGGGAGACATGCTGCCTCCTGAAGACAATGCTAACACCTTATTAAAGTTTGAATAAAAGATGGATGAGAATATCCTACCTCAGGAACCAACTGCTTTCTAAACTTTTCTTAGAATGGATAAAGAAATTTTACCTGAGTGACTGGTGAGGACCCTGTGATCACAGCCTGGTTACATTCAATATGGGCATACAGATGCCTGGCATTAAAGAACAAGTAATATATCTGCTTTGCTTCTCATAAGGATCAATACACAAAGCTGAGGAAAACTAGCAGTAAAATCAACTGTGGGAAGACTTTTTGCTATAAAAATGTAAAGAGTTTTTAAAATGGATTTTATTGGATGAGGAGGTATGGATTCTCCTACAGAGTGGCACATTTTTTGTCTAAAAGCCCATTCTGTTTCAGGATTATGAAAAAGGCAGTAATTAGAAATGAAGAAGCAATATTCTAGCTAAATAAAAAAAAAAGCTTAGGAGATGGTAATCAATATAAGTTAGAAGTTACAAAGTGTAGATAATTGATGAGGGAAGCTAAAGACATCAGGGAAAAATCAATGGTTAGAAGAGCTGGGGACAGCAAAGATTATTTAAGTATGTTAGAAAAAAAAAATATCCTAGCAACAGTATAAGGCATTACTTGATGGAGATGACAAAATTGTTAATGATGCAGAAAAGAGAGTTCATCAATAAACATTAATGTTCTGCATTTTTTCTGGAAAAAAGCAAGGTTACGTGTATGAAGCAGGTGATGATGGTAAAGTATTTTCCAGCTCAGTGGTAACAAAAAAGGACATCCTGTGCCTTATAGGTTAGGACAGACTTACAAAGCAATTACTATGACTTGTTGAACTGGCCCATTCGTTAGGAATGCCTCCTAATTCAAAGAAACTATGTAAATAAAGGTAGCGAACAGAGGACTTATCTCTGTACATGGGCGGAGTTTTAGGGTATTAATGATATTTTAGATGATGTAGGAGGTCATAGTTACTAGATTGCAAGACATTTAGGAAAGGACTGACTTGCAGACTCCACACTCAGTTCCTATGCTTAGCATGTTTGTATCTTCTTGAAGGCATCCTTTATGTGTTGCAAGAGCAGTGGAAAGTGGATGTTCTGTGAGTGAGGACCAAACTGGAGAAGCACAGCCTCTGACAGCCTTACATTGGTTGAGTTACATGAGTGGAGGTGGCAAAGGGCTTTGCTCCAAGTGTGGGAGATGAACACATGGCCACATCAGAATAGTTAAGGCATCAGGTTATGCTGAGAAGTTATGTGAAGAATAAGATGACATAAAAACTCTGAGATGGCATTATCAGAAGTTCTCAGTTTTTGTCTTTTTCACCTGTTGGTTTTCATATGAACAATGGTTTCAACGGTGAGTATAATATATTGCATAACCTGATCAGTACCAATGGTCTTGTTTTGATAACATTTAGGAAGGTGAAATAGTGGTAACAGAGATGAAAACCACTGGCAACAATCCCTTTCCAGTGATAGATCTCTTCAAATTTCTCATAATCATCTGTACTTCACCACAGAGCTATTGATATCATAGCATGGAGGGAAATTCTTTCTCCTGATTGTGAAGATGACACAAAATCTTGGCTACCTTTGTTGTGTTTCATATTAAATAATGTCAGGATAAAAATATTAACCTGTTGACAGCTGACATAAATTAACAGCTAGGAAAGTTTGTAGTTTATGACCCTCCTGAGGGGGCTCCATGTTAAAAGAATTGTTCTTTTGCTGGGTCTTTTCATATCCTGTAGCAAACCATGAAGAGAAAGCATTGGCTTCCCAGCTCCTCCTTCTCTCTGATATGGCTTTGCAGCCACCAAGACCTTATGACTTTTTCTTCTGAACCTGTTTCTAGCAGAGCCTTATTCTAGAAGGTAACTCAAATTGCACACCTCCCTCACAGAGCTTGTGCTTTTGTTAATCCCACTCTTTGGAACTCAAGTTGACTTGTGAATTCTTGAGTCAAGACACCATCATGGTAAGATGTGTTGTAAAGTCTTCCAATTTGGGGGTTTTTGGTCTTCTTATTTGGGGGCATTAGTGTGCAATTACAACATGTTCTGAAGCTCTGTCATTCCGTGACAGCTTCTAAAAATTAATTTATATGATTCTTTATCTATAACTGCTGTTTATTACATATAAAGGGGGCAATTAAAGTAAAGTGGTTATTTCAGGTAGCTCTCATTAACCTTAAAGCCCACATTATATCTACATGTAGCTTAAATTGTTGGGGCTTTTCCCTTGACTTCCTTTTCTGTTATTTTGCACTCTTCTTTTTGTAGACATTTCTTGTATAAATCCATGTTCTGCCAATACACAGAAGGATTTTCTGAGCAAGATTCATTTGTAATGCCATTTACATATGTATTGCTAAAGTAATTATGAAAAGGATTGCTACCTTTTATGTCTCCACAATTGAGTGTATCCTATCAGTGAATGAGTAATTTTCAAATTGTACAAATGGGTGGTCTGGAAGATTATTTCCCATATTGACATGTTATTTCAGTAGTTTCCCTCCATATGGGTTTCCTTTTTATGCGTTTTCAAAACATTTTATTTCCCTTCAAAATGGGTATATTCTTCACTCTCAAGATCTCAGAAATTGATAGACTTTCCATGTGGAGCCCTCTTATTTGCACATCATGTGGTGATAGTAATGAGGGCAGTCGTGAAATGCCAGTGTGACAGCTGTGGGTGACTCTGAGGAGGCTGGGCAGGCACATGCCATTCCTTTGCAGCATGTACAGCATCTGCAGAGAAAATGAGCATAGAGCTAATAATACCTGTGATCTGAAATAAGACAAGCATTACGTATCGATTGACAAATCAGAATGACTCTACCTGTGCTCCTGCTGATTTCATGCCCATTCATTTACATTTAGACACAAATTATAAATCTTCTGGGGTTTTTTCTTTCATTCTTTCATATCATATTGTGAACTTCCCTAAAAGGTGATTTTATGCCTGCGATACAAACATGTGGAAAATTAACAGAGCTTGAGAAAGGCACTAAAGCTCTGCTAGTGCATTAATTATCTGGCAAGTATATCTAAAAATCTGGTAAATCACCCATAACTTTAGCAGACAGAAGAGGGATTCAGGACTAAATTAGCAACAAACATTTTAGATGTGATTCTTACTGAGACATAAGTAATCAGGATAGTTTCTGTAATAATCATCAAAATTCTGCTACCTGACAATTAGTCCCAGAAGAGACGATTCTGATTTCTGGAGCTCATCCTCTTTGACACACTGCTCAGAATGTATGTAAAGAGCAGAACATAGAATGATTTTACTTTTCTCAGCATATTGTACATCTGTTTAATAAAATAAAACCCTGCATTTTAGTTTCTTTTCCTAAAAGAAAATTCAAACATCATAAAAAAACTTCTAGAATATACCATGTTTGAATGACACAAAATATATATTTACTAGTAGAAGATAGGACTTAGATAAGATCTTTCCCAGTGCCTTCATTTCAGTTATTTTTCTTGCTTCAACTTACAGAGAAGTCATTGTAGTGGTTGGGTGACAGCACAGTTTCCTTGGAGATCACTGGATCCAGTGCAATTCTGTGTAGAATTCTGACTATACTCTGGGTTAAAGTAATAACACAGAAGAAGAAATAACAATTAGACACAAATAATCCACAAAATAATACTGCTGAAAATAAGAGGAAAAAACAGCAAATGTATTTTACTTCACAGTAATGGTCTTTTTATTTGAGTTTTCCACAGACTAAGATTCTTCTCTAAGTGATGTATTAGGATGATTTTTATTTACAGAATAACATATTTGTTACTCATCTTTGGCTCTGGAAAAACGATTTTCTCTATATTTCTTTAGGTAAATGGAATTGTGCCCAGACACACTCTTGTTGAGAAAGCACTAGGTAATCTATGCATTTTTTTCACTAGAGTGTACCGTAGTCAGGCTGGATGATACTATTCTGCCTTGTGCCAAGGTTTAAATCACTGGAATGTCTAAAGATAAGCCAACAGGGGGAAAAAAAATCTCAGCACTAATAATTTATTAAGAAAACTGTCCTCAGGGCAACAGTGGAGAACATGTCAGTATCTGGGAATATGGCACCTCTTTGCCTGGTTCCAGATTGCCCTGGTGGTGTTTCTTTTCCCTGGGCTTGATGATGGAATGGAAGGGATTCTAACCATCAGCAGACACTCATGTGAGTTGCAAAGAACAAGCCTGGGTACCCATGAGGACTGTCAGACAGGTGCAAAACCTTTTGGTGCATTTTGGGATATGCAGGCAGGGCAGCAGACAGGCAGGCTTGCCCCCACGGGCACCAGCAGTGGCCAGCACCTTTGAAGAGGTGTGCTCACAGGCAAACACAAGTATCCTCTCTTGTTGCTTCTGCTCTGCTTCTTCTTGAAGAGTGGTGGTGAGGAGGTTTACTGAGATTCTGTGCTCAGGTTTTGGAAGGGGAGGAAAGGTGGCTCTTCAGCAGGAACATACTGTGAATGTGGAGGCTGTGGGGGAGGCAAACTGTCTTATACGGACTAGCAGAGTTCATTGCACAGCCTTTAAATGCTCTGTGAAAGGTGACTAAGGAAAACAAGCAACAGCTGCAGGAGCACCTGCTCCTCAGGCAGAAAACTGGAGATGAAGCACAGAGAGGTTGATAACTGCTCCTTTTGCTGAGCGTCAACTGGGAACAGGTACTGTGTTCAAGGCATTTGGACTCAGAGATACAGAAATAAATGCAATTCTCCTTGTCTGAATTCTTCTGGTGTTCATGATGGAGACAAGGGTGAGGAGCTATAACAAATCAGCATTTCCATGGCGATGCTCACTTGGAAATGGGAGCTGCTTCTCCATGGGGTCTTGAAAATGATGCATAGAGCAGGCAAAGTACACTGCAGATATGGCCAGTGTTTCCCAGTTAAGGGCTATAAGAGTTTTTGGTCTGTGCTGGCTGCCAAGGCCAGACTCATTTTAAAACTAGACATTTACCCTAAAATGCAGTCAGTAAACACTCCCTCATAGTCCCTTGCTAGTGGTAGAACTTCCAGAGGTATGTTCTCCTCCTTTTTTGAGACACCTCTCCCAGAATATGATTAAATACTTAATTAAACTGCCTGTTTCTCTCCACTGCCTAGAGTGGAAGCCCCTGCACTGCCAGAAAAGCCAGATGCCTACTTTTTGGGGTGGATGAGATACATCTGGTCTTCAGAATCAGCATTATGCTGAAAAGTCACCTTGTGTGATGATATCAGAGCTGCTACAACTGTGAAGTTGGGTGATTTTAAAGGCTGGTTGAATCCAATTGTCATTCATGAATTAACACGTAAAGGCTGAGTTCCTGGGCCTTGGAGTAGGGGATTCTAAGGAAGATTTTCTAAATTGGAAGAAAACACGATTAATCAACTTCTGGGTATTTCTGTTGCTATTACACTGGGGTTTTTTACTTACCAGTAAAAAAGTAATTGAAGTACTGAGTGCACCTTCCTTATGTTAAAAACATTTTGTAGAATATTGGATGCTGAACATGAAAAATGCCCATTGAACAACGGACATTTCTGTTTCACAGTGCTTGTGGGGAAAAAAGGATGGTTTCATGTCACAGTGAATTAGATGAAAATTTCAGTGAATTGAGAGCTAATAACCACTGTACCCCACAGACTCCAAAATGCTTTGAGTTGAGTGAAACATTTTGTTTGACGTGGAATGAAAGATTTTATTTTGGTTTCTAACAAATTCAAATATTCTATGAAATAAGGAAAATTTCTATATGGAAGTAACTTCAAATGAGAAAATCAAAACCTTTCATTTTCAAAATGTCAAAATGAAGCCTTTCCATTTTTCACTGATTTCTTTTGTCTGAAGCTAACAATTCAGCAAATTTGATACGAATTCATGAAATATTTATGTGATGATGAGTCTTCATTTTATTTCAATAAATAGCATACAGTTAAAAACGATGCACAGCTTAAGCATTGCATCATATTGTCCAGCCACCCCTTTAACAACACCAGGTTCTTCTCTCAGATATTTTAAAACTTGAATAAAGTCTGTTACAGACAGTAATAAAAATGACAAATATGTATCTTTCTTCATAAAAATATAGATTTGCTGTTAAAATGTGGAGTAAGATACCTTAACTCATTGTAAAAGACTTAAATTACAAAAATGGGTGAAATAAATAATTGAAATGATGGGGCATGTCACATAAAACTTAATCCATTTACTGGTAACTGAGTATTTTTAAAATCTGCTTCTGAGAGTATTTCTTTACAGCTTTTTCTGCAGTTTCTCTGTGTATGTCCTTTGATTTGGTCCTGCTCTGCTAGAGTTCTTCCACCACAGTTTCACCAAAGGAGCTGGGTAAACACTGAGCACATAAATTGCAAATATATATGCATGACTTGCCCTCAATTTGCATGATTATTGCAGCTAATATAAACCTGGCATAAGGCAAAACAACAACCTATTGATAAGGTTGGTTGAGGCAGGCTTGGGTGCCTAACTCTTTTCAGACAGTGTCTTGATTTATGCTATAAATAATCAGGGTAGGGTTTTATGTTG
This sequence comes from Illadopsis cleaveri, assembly GCA_013399915.1. Lineage (NCBI taxonomy): Eukaryota > Metazoa > Chordata > Aves > Passeriformes > Timaliidae > Illadopsis > Illadopsis cleaveri. Next base: position 290,869 of record VXBB01010841.1, read on the forward strand.
GAGCCTTTGTATGGGAGTTAAATGGGACGTTCTAACCTTTGAACTGTCTTTGGGCTACAGTTCAGAGGGATGGCACTGTGTTCAATGTCACAGAAAACATGAAAGGGACTCTAAGGGATAGGAAGAGTGATGCAGTATGCCCTTGTTGCTGTTGATTTTCCCCTGGGGATCCTTTTCACATTTCTTTTTGCTAATAGGCTTCAACTTTTTTTGTGAAGCATTTTCAGAAAATGATTGGGAGAGCATACACACATACAAAATTTTTAAGTAGCAAAGAATATCTTCAGGAGGGGGAGACGAGGCACTGTTAACATAATACATGCTGGTTTTGTTTGTACATGTAGTAGTCATATACAGAAAGAGGAAATGTTATTTGTTCATAGCATAGGTGGAGTACTTAATTATGTGGAAACTTTAGGTTATGGTTGGAGGGCAGATTTAATACCTAATGCAATTAAAGAAGTAGAATCTATAGAGAGTACAAGATAGTATTAACATAATTGGAGCACCTTTTCTCTTTGCTAAAATGATTACACAAGAAGAGTGTCTGTGCCAAATCTAACATGTTCTTCATGAGTGTAATCCTACCTGGTTTTGGGGACAGTTTGAAGGAGTCCCTTTGTATATGTCTGCCACATCATTCTGTGTACTGAGGAGTAAACCTCAGTATGAAGGATGTGCTTCTGTGGTTTCTGATAAATTGCAGTGCAGCCATGGCTTTGGTGTTTTTGTTTTCACTTCTGGCTGCTTTAATGCCCTGGGAATTCTGCCTTTACAGTATTAAAAATGAGCACAATATAGAAAGCAGCTACAAGTCTCAATGCATATTGTTCTTGGATTTTACAAATGGCATCAAAATGCAGTCAGAATTCACTCATCTCATAACTGGAGCAAGAAAAAAGCAAGGTACACAAGTAATTCCTCTCCACTGATGGACAAGGTCTGAAATGGGGGGAGGGATAGCAAGGCATGGAAAGTAGATACATGGAGCAAAGCCTTCTGGACTTGGCATGCCTCTTGGTCCTCCTGTGGACTTATGAGATCTCTCAAATGTGGATGCAAATTTCCCATGTCACACCTTGCTATCGAGTGCAAATTAAGTCTTATTTGAGGGTGGCTAAAATAAACGGTTAGTAGGTGTATTAAACAGTCTTTGGGTTCCATATCACATCTGTGGGAGACAGGCATACAAATGCTTTCTTTGGAATTAAAGCACATGCAGCTGATAGTCTTCAAAATTTCATTTTGGTGGCTTGCTTTTTATTTTTCCCTTAGAAATATAAAGCTATAATCAGGTGGAGTAGTAGGTCACAGGGTTTCATTTTCATGGAGAAGGAGAAGGGTGATAAAGACATTTTTTATTCACAGAGAATGTTATCATGCAGCATGAATGGGAACTGGAGCTCATTTAGCCTTTCTCTGCAGTCTCTCAGAGCTGTAGTTTACAGAAGAACATGTTAGAATTTATGGAAGTTTCATTACTAGATTTGTCAGGCAACATTTGTCTGTTGAGAAAAAGACAAACCTGCTTAAATTCTGGAGATGAAAAGGCATGTCTCCTTACTCTTAGGTGACAGACCTTTGTGTCTGCAGCCTGCCCAAGGTAACAGACTCAGGTCTCACTTCTGAAATTAGGTATGGATTTCCTGCTGGCAGTGGGGAAACAGGGCTGAGGTCTCCTACATAGGGATGTATTGCCTGATGCATATTCTCTGTGTGGAACTGCCTACCACAGAGTGCAGAACCCTTTAGTTTTAGCCTTTCTTACTTTTTTTCACACTACCAGAGATGTTGCCTGCTGCAACAGTGTACGAAATGCAGCAACTTGAGGTTTCAGCCCTGTGGCAGATGCCTCTTGCTCCTATGGCTTTGGAGATGCCTCACTAACTAAACCCAGAGTATCAGTTCTCAGGTGGCAGCCTGACAAGAAGTTTTGGGTGTCACCCAGAGGGCCTGGTACAGCAAAAGTGTCCCAGGCTTAGCCTCAGTGCTCAAATCTTAGCTCTCAAAGCCAAAGGCAAAGTGTGCCCAAATATCAATGTGTACATTAGGATGCCCCAGAAGGTTGGAGGAACTCCAGTGGCTGATGAAATAGGTTCTGAGGGGTCACTTGGTAAAGGAAAAACTCAGCAATTTTTACCTTGCTTAGAAAATAATGTGTGTCAAAAATAAGATAAAATCTTGCCTTTGCTCAGCAGCTGACATTTTGAAATGAGGTCTTTCATTCTCTTGGGGAAAAAAGGAAAGGTTTGCAAGAGGAGTTGTGGAGAGATCTGCCTCTAAGTGACGACTGTGGCAGTGTGCTGAGGCTGCTTGAACTCCTGAAGAAATTTAGGAGGCTACGCTCAATGCAGGGGATATGAACACAACTTCCAGTAATTCCAGTAATTCCAACAGCTCCTCTCATGTCCCCTCTAGAAGTGATACTGCATAAGAGAGTGAAAGCAGGAAGATAGAACACACTGACAGACTGAGGAACACGAAAGAGGCACACATTTCCCCCAGTTTCTCACACATCTACTTCTAGATGTTTGAAAAATTCTATCATGGTCCCCATACAATTATGCCTCTACTCTCTATGAGACATACAGTGTAAGATCCACAAAGTATTTGGGAACCTCCCACTAGAGACCGTTCTTTGGGCACACAGGTTTAGGCCCATATTAGATTTCTGCACCATTTGGAAGATGGCATTTGAGCTAAATGTACTGCATTTAGCCTCTGTTGAGACTGCAGGGTGTTATTCCCCTGCAGTGCCATGATGTCTGCAGCAGCCATGCTCTGCAGCTCTGCAGCCTGAGCCCACCAGCAAAACTGGGTCCCAGGATGGCTGCACACCAGTGAGTCCTGTGTACATCCTCCTAACCTGGTCACTAGCTTTGTATGCTCAAGCCATCAGGTAAATTTAAATGTGTCAATCAGGAAAACTCTAGCATTGTAGGATACAAGTGAGGGCAAGCTTTATTTAAAAACATGTAGGTTGGCTGTGGTTAGATCACTGGGGAAGCCTGTGGCTTGTCCACATTTAATGTTAAGTCAGGCTTAAAATCACATTAGTAAAAACAAGTTAGCTAACACATTTGCAGATGGAAATGCTTTCCCTGTTCTGATGTGTCTAGAGGAAACAGTTTCTTGTCTGCAGTAGTGAATAATGCTTTGTTGGCTCATGCTACATATTCCTACAATAAGAATAAGCACCTGATAACTGTGTTATCACGTCCCAGTGAGGCACTTGCACTCACACATCCCTGTAATGATCAGGTTAATCACTGCAACAAAACAAAACTGAAAGGAGAAAAAGGGTTAAGTTTTCAGTCCACCTAAACCCATGAATGGACTGATTGCACTTGTGTCCCCATATGGGACATTCACTTATTGGACTCGATGGTCCTTGTGGGTCCCTTCCTACTCCGAATGTTTTCCGTGTGTGAGTGTGGGGGGTGTCTGTGCATGTGTGTTTATGAAAGAGACAAGGCTGAAGGAAAGAAAGAGGGTCCATCAGGGAGGTGGGGACCATCTCCTTCGGTAGCAGCACAGACATAGATGGCTTTTGGCAAGCATGAACCTGGCCAGGTGCACCAGGTCTGCCCAGCTAGCACCAGCCTCCTGGGCCTGGTCCTCTGCTCAGCCTGGGAGACCATTCCCAGGAGGGAGCTGGTGCGGAAAAGGATGGCTGCAATCCTCTGCAGCTGCCATTTTTATGGTGTGCTTTGAGATGACTGTTTTCAGGTTCGATCTCTTGGGTGATCAGTGCAGCTTGGCAGCACTGCAAAACCTGGAGGCGCAGCAATTGGCAGTGCAAGGGGGCAGTGGTAGCTGTGGGTCAGCAGAGTGAGCTTCTGCAGCCAGCACTGCCCCAAAAGTTGTGCTCCAGTGGCTCCTATCCCTTCTTCTGTCTCACTCTATAATAAACAGTACAGACATTAGAGAAGTCATGTTGTCTAAGTCAAGAAATTACTAGGGTTTTCCAATCAATTAAGCAAAGCATGTGTTAAACGACTAATCTGAGGGATTGAATTGGTCCTTCTCAGCCTTTCCTTTTTAAAGGACTTGATATATCTCTAGCACAAGGAAAAGAGATGGCCTAGCAACATAAAGCCAAAAGGTATTGGGAAGCTGGAAGCCAATAAGCATATATAAGAACTCTCACCCCTTTTAATTACATCTACAGGACACTGAGAAGAAATCTGGAGAAGCATTCAAATTTTACAATAAAGTCCTATCTATTTCTTGATGCACTGGCTGCCCAGACAGGGGCACCTTTTTCTCTAGCCTGATTTACACACACAGTATTTATATGAGTATCTTCAGGTGGTACACTGAAAATCTTACTTCCCAGAGAGTAGTGAGATCTTTTCTTGCTACCATCTTATGTATACCATTGCTTGCCTGGTTTTTTGTTCTCAGGAATCTACTTCATGTGTTTTTTATTTCTTTGTTTTCCCCTTCCCAACAGTTTGGTTTGTGTGTTGGTAGCAAATGATTCTTATTTTCAGGTTGCATGGTTTATTAAGTGGGGAAACTCTGTGGTTTCAGGAGGCTAAGATGACATTACAAAACAAGTACTGGAAATAAAAATGCATGTCATACCAACTTATGTATACAACATTCAAAGCTTGAAAACTAAGCCAGTGCATGCATAGAGTCAACATTTGGGTCAGCTGTTTCAGGGCTGATGTCTGCTGGAGCAAAACTGGGTTATTCTTGAGATAGGCATTGTCTAGCTACATCTCCTCAGGGCCTCTGCCCCTCCAGCCAAGGTGTCATGGAAATTTAGCAAAGGACTCAAAAAAGTCCAGGCTCTTCTGAAAGCAGGAAAGTGGGACAGGGCTGTGGTGGTGCTGATGCTGCAGGCCAGGAGGGAGGCTCTGTGACTGATGTATGCAGAGTCCCAAGATCCTGCAAGTTTTTTGTGTGCGGCACTTCTGGGCACTCGGCGGGGCGCCGATAACCGGCTCTTCTGCTGTATTTAAATGTAAGTTGAACTGAGCTGCCCTGAAGGTACCCTCTTAACTGCAGGCAGAGATTGTATGGTTGGAAGATGCTGTGGTGACTGCTTCACCTTTTAAATGAGGCTGCTTATAAACCGTTCATAATTTTTTTGGTGTTTGTTACAAGTAGTTTGCAGCATCTACATAGCTCAGGGCAGTTGTGTTTCCATCTGTTCTGCCTGCTGTAAGTTGTCAGTTCTGGATTTGGCACTGTGGAGGAAAACTGACATACGACAAAGAGGAAGCAGGACCCACAGTGATTGACAGAATATTTTCTCAGTGGGAAAGTGCAGTGTACTCAGGCATAAAAAGGGATAATCCAGAAGATATTTATCTCTAGGGATCTAAATTATATTAGAAAGTATACAAACAAAGATCTGGTTTCTCTCTAGATGCCATGGGCTCTACACATTCTTATGCTATCCTTTAAGATAGATCATTGCTAAAGGAATGAATAAGAGAAAAAGTCTTTGTCGGTAAATTCCCTGGGAATTCATTATAATTCTGTTTTGAGCCTTTGAGTGCATTCCTGGAAGCATCACGTGTCACATTACCCTTATGTGTAGTTGTAAAAATGTGGAATTTAAACACAGTTTGTCCAAGATAATTTTTTAGGCTGTTGTAACTGTACCATTGAACCAATATGTGCTGGAAGGTGCCCAGTCCTTACTCAGGAGGTTTTGTTTTGTTTTTGTTTTTTTCTTTTGGTTCTTAGCTTAGGTAAACATTATATGTGGTAGGTAGGTAGGTAGGTAGAGAAAACTTTGGGATGAAGTAGCAGATGGTCCAAATCTATAAGGAAGTTTAATGGCTTAGTGCTTTACTGGGCTTCTGGAAGCTGTAATGCCTGTACATGGCAAAACAGATGGTGGCACTGTAAAAGTGACTGGCACTTCTGCATGAAAAGCTTGGGATATGGCATTTTTGCCTCTAAACTTTGTCTTTGGATACATTGATGAACTTGCCATGGACTTACCAAGGGCATAAAGAAAATTATTCTGACTGGCAAATGGCTGTGTTATTGTTTGTGTCAATGCCATCCTGGCTCATGGAAAGCTCATTGAATTGCTGTTAAATTGCATTGTAGCAAAATAACTTTCATAAGGCTGTGGGGGATTTTCTGAACCATCGTAAAAAGTGGAAATGTGAAAACTGAAATTATTGAGTCCATTTAATATCCCTGAGAGGTCATACCCAGCGAATGCACTCTGAGCTGACACAGATGGCACACTGCTCTCATCTTGTCATCATAGATTGAGAAAAGAACCTCTTAGAAACCATCTTTGTCTCTCCTTTCCCACTGCCCCTGCCCTCAGTGTTAGTTTCTGCTGTAGTGTTTCATTGCCATCACTGCAAACAACTTGGAGCTCAGCACTACCAGTCCTACTTCAACACTGAATCAATGTAGCTTCTGAGGGATTTGGAGAGTGGACACAATCAGCCTCTGTCCTACGTGATAAACAAAAGGGACCCAATTGGGAGGATGAATGGAAATTTGTGATATCCAGGCTTATCCTAGCCTTATCCTTTTTTGTGGTCATCTGCCTCTGGTCACCCTTCAGGGGTTTTTGAAAAAGTGCCTGGGATGTGTTTNTTGGCATAGGTTAGCTAGCCGTATGTGAAATAGAATTGTGTTGGTAGAAAAAAATCTTTTTAATCAGAATGATAAATCAAACCATATGGTCCAGTTTTTTTTTGTGTGTGTGTGTGTGTGTGTGTGTGTGTTTTAGTTGACTGACAGACCTTTATTTATCTCTGCTGGAGATCTTACACTGAATGTTCATTCCTTGCCTTCTATCATATGGCTCTCTGCTTGGTCATCTTGTCCAGGCTTGGCAGGTTTTCCTGTGGGAAAAAGACAGTAAACCTGGTGTTCCTCTTTCTGTCCATCACCTTTCTCCTGGATCTCCTGGTGCTTGGGAACTGTCTTCTCCTGCTCCTAGGAAGGACACAGGGCTTTGCAGCACCGTTGACATTGAGGGCTGTCACCTAAGAGTGCCACTCTCCCTCCAGCTGGACCTTTCACTCTGCTGACACCAGACTGGCTTTGCTACTCACTTTTGGGTTGTGGTTACATGACACACTGTGTCATTCCAGTGCACTCATCTGGAACACTCACCCAAAGCAAAGCCAGCTGTTTTCCACTGAGATTCAAGCTCCCAGTTCCATACTAAGGTGGACACAGAGGATGCAAGGGTTAAAGGAGAGGTAGAGCAGATGAGGAGGAAGGGGACTGTGCCTGGCCACAAGACTGAGACATAGCCTGACCAGCAGGTTGAGGGGGGTGATTCTCCCCCTCTCATCAGACCACACCTGGAATGTTGCATCCAGCTCTGGGAGCCCTGACATAAGAAGGATATGGACATGGACCTGTTGAAGTGAGTCCAGAGTAGGGCCATGAAGGTGATCAGAAGGATGGAACACCTCTCCTATCAGGGCAGCTTGAGAGAGTTGAGGGTGTTCAAACTGGAGAAGGCTCCAGAGAGTCCTTATGGCACCTTCCTGTACCTGAAGGGAGCCCACAGGAAAGCTTGAGAGGGGCTTTTTACAAGGGCGTGTAGTGACAGGGCAAGGGGCTAATGGCTTTAAGCTGAAAGAGGGCAGGTTTAGATTAGATATTAGGAAGAAATTCTTTACTCTGAGAGTGGTGAGGCTCTGGAGCAGGGTGCCCAGAGAAGCTGTGGATGCCCCATCCCTGGAAGAGTTCAAGTCCAGGCTGGATGGGGCACTAAGGAACCTGGTCTAGTGGAAGGTGTGTTTTTAAAGGTCCAGGAATTAATTTCAGGGAATGGAAATATCCATATTCATAAATAAAGCACTGGCTTGAATTTTTGCCAGAATTTAATCAGAACAAAACTCATGTTTCTAAGATGAAATACCTTTACAGCAGAGGAGGAAATACCATAATGTCCCAGTATTCACTGACTCATGACATTCTAGCTCAGCTTTGTATACTGAAAAAATTCGAAGTGTTTGACATAGACTTAAATAAACATTTACCCTTTTGGTGCTCCATCCAAGTAGAGCCCAAGGCAGTACTTGAGACTTATCCATTCATAACTGTGGGAGGAATGTGGGACCTTCTTTCAGAGTCATTCCAGCTTGATCAGCTGTGGTTTGTAGTGCTAGGAATAAAAAAGGCTTTTTTTGAAAAAAACCCAAAAACAACTTGCTTTCAGGTTTTTACCTCCCAAAATGTTTCTATCATTCTGGCCTTTTTTTTTTCTTAGTGGTTTTATTTTGTTTTTTTCAGGGTTTTTAAGCGTAAGTAATGTGAAAACCACACTTATGTCTCAGCTAGACATGAACTTGTGCATGAGTTTTTCTGTCACAACCCAAAGTGCAGCTTGGTCTTGGTGATTTCAGATTCCTGAAGTATGAAAATTTCAGATTGAGCTACGTGCTTGCATATATGCGAATTATATTTTGCCAAGAGGAAAGGAGATTTCCCTCAGCAATATATAGCTGAATGTCTGAGTTTCTCAGGCTAAACCTCTGTAATTTCTAAATTAGAAACTTTGGCAACTTGGAGGAGTTAGAGAGTGCTAGGCATACAGTGTGCTCCAGGGAAAACAACATTGTTTTATTCTGAGCTTTTGCTGCACTCTTAGTGAACAAAACTGGCGAAAGAAAGAGGCTTGTTTATGGTTGCACTAAGTAACACAGTTATCAGGGAACACTGTATTGCCTACACAGAAAGTATTGCTGTGGATATTTAGGTTCCCTCATAATGCTTGTTGATGCTTTCAGACTTTAATAAAGTTATGATTCATTTCTGAAAACAGATGCCCCACGTTTCTCACAGTTGTGCTAATTTCTTTATCTAATGTTTAAAGTCATCTCCCCCATTGACTTTGAGGGTAGATTTTACCTTCTTAAAATACCTTCCTGCATGCATATTTGTGCAGAGTGCTCTATCAATTGTTAATCTGAAAGGATCAGATCCCTATGCTTTGCAAATTTTTAGAGGTCTTTACTTCTGCTAAGAAGTTTGAAAATATTAAGGACTGAAGTTAACTTCAGTTAACTTCACCAGAAGCTTCACCAGAAGCATGGTCTGTCTGTGAACCTTAAAAGACAGAAAGGTTAGAGAAAATGAGATGCTGGAATATAGATTTCCCTTGGGTAAAAAAAAGTGTTTTAAACATAAATCAACATACTAATACCATTAAAGTGAGCAATTAAATACCAGTTCACTTCACATAACTCCTGCAATTGCCTGTGCATCAGTGTTAGAAGCAGATCAGAAAATGCTTTATTTTTATTTTTAATAAATCCTAAAGAGGCCTTTAACATTGTATTATAGAGCACTTGCAGATAAAACCTCATAACTTAAACACTGAGACATTAAATTAAGCTTTTAACAGTGGGAATTTTTTCAGAAATCAGATGGTATTTAGAATCCTGCAAAGCAGAAAAAATACACTTTTGCATTGAAAAGTAAGGTGCAGATGCCTTATATTTATTTTTTTCTGGCACAGTGAACTAGATGAGTTCAATTTTTGGCTTGTAAAGTCAACTCTTTCCACTTTTGTTTCATTTCAGTTTTAGTTGTGGAAAAGACATACTAAATTCATAGTCTTCCACTCATTATATTTGTTTCTCAGATTATGCTTTCCTACTAACCCTAGGTACCCCCATGTTCTTTTTCAAGTTGGATTAATTTTTCCCTCAGCACACCATTGAGGGAGGTGCTGGCTCAGCTAATAAGCAAATCACTCCATGAGCAGCCAGACTAACAATGCCTGCTTTCCAATGGATGCCTGTCTCTTGGTTGATTGACTTTTAACTGAATTAAGCTGCAGCTGCAATATGTGTGCATCTCTTAGCAGGCCCTCCAGCCAAAGTTGTTCCCCCTTGAGGTTGCTCTGTTGTTTAGAAATAAGTGGTTCAAATGAAGCTTTTCCACTATGCAAGAACTCAGGACTGTTGCTGTCATTTCCTTCCTCTTTCCGGCTTCTCCTGGCTAGTGTGGATTCATCACCATCTCCTCTGCTTGGCCATTGTGTTACTGTGGAACTCTGTTCTGCTGCCTCAGGCTTGGCTGAAAGTGCCCAGCAGGCTCCAAGTCCCTAGGGCAGCTGGAGAAGGCGGCAATTTGTAGCATGACCTAATCTTAGAAAACCAGGCTAAAAACTGGGGGAAAAGAAAAAACAAACAAACAAACAAACAAACAAAACAAAAAAAACAAACAAACAAAAAAACCAAACAAACAAAAAAAAACCCAACCAAACTGGGTTGGGGAAATATTGGGAATAGTTCATGTTTGGATTTTTGATCCTGAAAATGAATGCTTTATGGGACTTAAGCACTGTTTGCCAACCCAGTAGAGAAGCCAGTGATCCTGACAGCAGGAACAGGAAGACATCCATGTCTGCTCAATTCCAGGCAAGTTTACACCCCAACTAGGTCTATGCCATAAGCATCAGCATGGTTGCTCTCAGCCATTAGTCCTGAAGGTGTTTTTTTAATAAAGTGTTAAATATACTCACCAGAGCAGAAGGAGTATTGGTCCTGCCAGTAGCAGAGCTGGGAAGGGAGCAATGTGGATTCCTGCTCCAGTGAGCATGCTTTATAGAAAAGTGGAAATGTTCCAGTACATAAGCAAATAAATAAATAGCATCCACCTCCTGTGTGCTCAGAGCTATCCAGGGACAGGGGAGATGTGAACTTGGGTCATCTGATTTTCAAACACATGTTCTGCTCTGGAGCCGTTTAACCCTCCATTTCTTCTCCTTCTGGAAGTGATGCCAAATTTCCCCCCTGAATATGGCCTTTTGCTTAAGTATGCCACAAATAAAATTACAAACTACATATTTGATCCTAAAATGGTACATGTACTTGCTGGAATTTCTCCACAGCCTCAGTCTCGGAGAAGAATGTATTTTTTATGCACATGTAGATAAGCAAGCCAAAAAATCCTCGTTGATTGTGGTGGGTTTTCTTCCTTTTAAAATCCTTTTGAATCAAGTTCTTACATAGTTATTATATACCATTTCAGGACACATTTTTCCTGCTGTTTTGAGAAGAAAGAAATTTTTAAATGTTAGCATTAATGGCATTCAAGTTTTATAATGGTGCATGGTTAATACATTGCTGAACATGCCCCGGATTTCAGAAGTGATTTGCACAAGACTTTAGAAAAAGGCACTTCCTACAGAGGAAAAAAAAAATTGAATGTAGTGGTGCAGCACATATGAAGCTATTAGGCATAGAATCACAGAATCAAACAATGGTTTGAGTTGGAAGGGACTTTAAAGACCATCTAATTCCAACTCCCCCTCCACCTGACCAGGTTGCTCAGAGCCTCATCCATCCTGGTCTTGAACCCTGAGAGGGTTGGAGGACACACAGCTTCTCTGGGCAACCTGTTCCAGTACCTCACCACCCTCAGTAAAGAATTTCTTCTTGATACCTATTCTAAACCTGCCCTCTTTCAGTTTAAAGCCCCTTGTCCTGTCACTACATGCCATTTTGAGAAGTTCCTCGCCAGATTTCCTGTAGCCCCCTTGTAGCTACTGGAAGGTGTTATAAGGTGCCTATGGAGCCTTTTTTCGCCCAGCAGAACAACCCAAATCTTTCAGCCTGTCTTCAACAGGATGTTACTAGTTGTGGTCCTACCCTTTTTGTGACAGTTCCTAACAACGCCGGTAATTGTCGCTCACTTGTTTCAACAGCTGCTAAATTAAGAAAGGGTGTTGTTATTCTTTTAAATGCACACTGCTCTGGCAGTTATGGGTTCTCCTAACCCATAAACTGGAATAACACCTTTGAGATCAGCAAACTTCTTTACAGGTACAGTCAGGTAACTGAGATAAAAGTCTGGCCCAAATACTCAGTCCCCCAGGACTTTCCAAACCATGCAGTGAACTACTTTAGGAAGAACAAAAACATTGAGCACATTCATTTTGAACTAAGGAGTGTATGAGCACTGTATATCTTCCTTTAGGACTCCTTTTTACCTATTTTGGTCCACTACCATTTCATTTACTGTTTTTACATGCTCAGGTATTAGCGAATGAGTCAGCTAGGGAAATTGTTTAAATTGTGGTTTACTGACTAAAGGCTGTAGGAGAAAATGACACTTCGTAAATGCCATAAATTCAGATTTTTTTTAAACTGCCATGATAAAATTGCTGTTAGTAGGTCTGCTAGCTCTTTTAATTATATATTTTAAAGAAAGCATTTTAAATGACCAGTATCTCATAATTTCTTCATCTAGTGTATAATTTGAATAATATAAAGGAATTAAATCCTCTGAGGTTACAGGCAGACAAGGATTTGAAATATTGCCTGGAGATAGGTTGGGCTTTCCTGTTAATGGGACTCATTTTTATGCAGGGAATTGGCACATTCAAACAGACACCCTTTCATTTTAATGTTCCTTTTTGTTCTTCAGTCTCTGAGTGACAACATCCTAAAAGAGCAATGTGTGGCAGATGATTAAAAAGAACAAATATTCCAGACAGCATCCTGAATTACCTCCTGAGCAGCACTGATGATTGCTTGAGCCCTCTCTATGGCTGCAAAGAACTCAATAAGCTGTAATTGAAATAAATATGTGAAAAAGAAAAAATATGCTTTGTTGATTATCTGTACTAAGAGCTAGATCCAAAACCTGGTTTCCTCCAGGCATTTCTGGATGTATGTACTCACCTGACAGTGACTTAGTAGAGGCATTTCCTTGTGCTGTCAGGAATCAGCAGACACATGCAGGCAGAGTGAGTGGGTAGCAGCAGAGGGGATGCACTAAGACACATTTATCTAATGTGTTTCATTATCTAAATCACATTTTGAATGTATGGTCTTTGCATTGTGGATAACAAAAAATGGCTACTAGTGGGATTCATTAAGCAGCAACTAAATTTCTTCCTTTGTGAATGCAGTTAAGAACAATTTTTAATAAAATATTTCCCCTAAAAATCTGAAAGCGATCTGCAGAGATAAGGAAGAGAAGATATATACAAGAAGGCACTATGTTGCTTACATCTATTTAGGGCTTGTTTTTATCTCATCTTTTCCTTGCTCAAAAAATAATTGTCCCCCATGAATTTCACTGGGATCACTCCTGGAGCAAAGTGAACTCCTGGAGCAAAGTGAATGACATCCAGCAGAATTCAACCGTCCCAGCATGAAATTTTATCAGGCCTGTTATGTCTATTCATCTTTTTTTGCTATTACAGAAGGCATCAGGAAGTCGACCTGTGTTGCAGGGGTGGGGGCACCTTGGCCTGTTCTGACCACTGAGAAAACGTGTCCTTGAGAGCAAACTCACAGAAGACAAGAACAGTAATTCTTCAGATGGTGCCACCATCACTGTTGGTTCCTGAAAACGGATAGAGGGTTCTGTACTCCTCTCTTTTCACAATGGATTTCTTTCAATTATTAGGTCTGCAATGTCTGTGTTGTGTGAAAGAAAGGGTAAATTTGTTTGGGGAGTCAACCTTGGTATTGCTACTTGTTCCTCTGCATTGTACCTGTATACAGTCCCCTGGGATTTCCCAAGTGATGCTTGGCAGGCCACAGAGATGCAGTAAATGGCCCAGGAAGCACATCCAGGTGGCACAGCATGCCCTAATAGGGATCTGTTACCTGCAGGAGAACAACTGTGTTTGGATGGGGCAACATTGATGCTTTACAGGCTTTTACCCTGACTTTGATGGGAAAATGCTTTAACATGCAGATGTAACAGTAATTTTATCTGGGCACTTAAATTAAAAAGGCACATGTACCCTGAAGTCTTTTGCAAATATTTAAGGCACCTGGGATATAATCTGAAAATTCCCCCATCAAAAGTGGCACTTAGGCAATTGAAGCATGGGAGTGACCTTTGCAATAACTCAGCAAACGAGACAAATAGAAAGCTAAAACTCCTGTCCTGCCAGCAACTCACCTCTCTCTCCACAAATAAGCTATTCATAAAATGCTGCCGGGAGGGTAAATTGTGTGGCACATATTTCATTTCCTCTGTCTCCAGTATATCTTACCAGATGCCCTGTAGTTTCAAATAGATGCATTTTTTTCAGATTAAGCACTTCCTAAAAGTAATGATCCTTGATAACAAAACTGGAGAATGATTTGCTGCTTGATTAGAGACTAAGTCCGTGAAAATACCCCTTTTGATAGATGTACTGTATTACAGAGAGTGATCCTTCCCTGTCTGGTCCTTGCATGACTTGATTTGGCAAATAACACTGATTGTGGATGGACTATGACAGTCCAAAAAGTGGCACATCCACTAGAATAAATCATAGCCCAGAAGCCTAAGTTTAGCTAAAACACCCAGTTGACTAGTTCTGATATTTTCTATCCTTCTTACATTTCTTTACATTAGTTGTCTTGCCTGCAAAATCCTTTTATTTTGTGATGGGTTATAAGTAGGAAATGTTGATGTAGTTCTTCTTGGGTTATGTATGTCCTTGCTTTCAGCCTTAGTAGATTTCTGGTCTCTTCCAGATTTCCAATATATTACTGTTTGTTGGTGGCATTCAAATTAAAGGGGCATTTGGCCCTTGAGAATTCAAAATATGGGCAATTTAAGTAAATCACTGTATTAAACTCTGACTCACTTTGAACTTGAGATGTGTGCACTTCAAAGGGTCAGGCTGGATGTACAACTGGTAGTTCAGCAACCTACGCAATATTCTTTAGGCTGCCAAAGGCAGCTGGAAATATTCTGAGATCAAGCTTTCTTTTATGCAGTTTCCATATTTTCCTTTTTTTACCTTGCAATAAGCTAAAGAAATTTATGTATTGGAGGAAAAGAGAAGGAAATACTTCTTTCAATATTTCTGAAACTCAGCATTAGTTCAGATCTACCTTGAATTTAGCAGTGGCTGAAGGAATCTTCATTTTTCCTAACCTTTCTGTAACTTCCTTATTTAGATCTTTCAGGCTTTTGGATCTCAATAAATCCGAGGGAACTTGCTGAAAGGCAAGGCTGCAGGACTTGCAAACACCAATCCAAGCCAATGTTCTTGGTATCTCCAGATTTCTCCCAGCAGAACCAGTACTTGGCAATGGCCAGTCATTAGATTCTGATTGAAATAGACAAGCGTCTGGGGTGGGGAAAAAACCCAACTGTGCTTAGTTGATAAGTCCTGAGATGGAACATTTTCCTTTGGGAGATGAGAAGGATTTCATCTTTTGTGGCCTGGAGCAATCTGACACAAATCCATTCCACGATTCCCATACACCAAACACACCTTCTTCTCTCTCCACCCCAACGAAAGAGCTTTGCTCAGCTTCATTAAACAATTCCGTATAAATTGCCATATTGACACACTTCTCATTTATCTCAGCTGGAGTTTTTATTTGGGCCATATTTTTGGAAGAACTCAGTTGTCTCAAAAGTATTGGCGATTGAGTGATTCTTTGGGCACTGTTTGGTGAGCAGGATAGTGAGTTAATTTTCATGCTGTCGACTCACAGTGTTTGATAACCTAACCTGTGACAATTTCAGAAGCCTAATAAATGGTGCTTCAGTTTTATTTACTGATACTTCACTCAAATATGAATGGAATCTGACCAGGGAAATATTAAATTAGCTCTATCATGCCCTTCTCTGTCAGAAGGAGGTGAGTTATGAACAATAAATAAGTGCTGAATGAAATACTCTCAGAGCACTTTGACTATGTCTATGGTTTATTAGAAATGAAGCAATTCCACTTCATCTATCCTGTCCAGGTTCTCCAGATCCCTGAGACTTATTAAGGGAGAATTGGTCTTCAGTATCTCAAATGAATGACACACAAAGTAGGAGGGTTTAAAAAAATGTGAATTTTTAAAGCTCAAGTTCCCTTTCTTAATTCCTTAGGACACAAACGGCAGATAAATATATGTTTTATATAAAAGACAAAGATAAATCCAAAACATAATATTGGCAGAACTGGAAGATGTAGATCTATGTGAACTGGAGCAGTCTTTTTGGGAGAGAAACTGGACAGGAGGAGGAAGGACTGATAAAAAAGCACTGCTTTGAGTAGACTGCAGTTGATAGGGGAATGCAACTCAAGCAGCTGAAGGATAAACAAGCTAGAGAGTTGTGTATTCATTCATTCACTCAAGATTTTGGGGCAGGGAGGCTATTATGCTGGAGGCTATATACGCAGCTATTATGCTGGAGATAAGGAAGCAGCACATGGGAGAAAGATGTCTGGTCTGGACAGACTATTGCAGTACTTGTCCTGTTGCATAGGCAGGAGGTGCTTCAAGAATTTCTGTCCTCCCCACCTGGAAATAGCTCTGCCTCCCACTGCAGGAAAAATCAGCTTGCCTTGAGGCTTCCCCCAAAAGTGACCAAATCTCCATGGCACTCCAAAAAGGATCAGGTTCCTCATCTCCATTTATCAAAGGCAATCAGATGAGTGAGTCAGATGAGTCAGTCCTCTGGTTCTTCTCTACATTGTACTGCATCAGGGTAATTATAACATGTCATGGGGCAGCATAAATGGTGAGGAAAGCATGATGAACTGCTGCTCATGTAACAAAGGGTGTGGGGGTGGAAGAATGAATGCTGGTGGGGGAAATGCTGGACTTGCTATGGGGCAACCCCAGCCGACTCCAGAAGGTCTCTCTCATCAGTGGGGCACTGCTGCTGCCTGGGCTGGAGGCTCACACACATCTCTTTCTCACTGTTCTAAATCTACCAATCCTGTTTCACCTGTGTTCAGTGCAAGCTACCAGAATTTAACGACTATGACCTTTGTGAATGACTAGTTCTTTCATATAGTGGACCCATATCGCCTCTTTTTAGCCCAACTGATGCAAGTAGAGAAGAATGAAAGTCAGGGAAAGAAGAGATGTGACAGCCTCCTTCAGCTACACGAGGGTAGGAGGCTGCAGTAGGGCTGACGAGAGGTGGCACTTTGTTCTGTCATGTTTCCTGGGGCAGAAGGAGATGCCAATCATTGGCTTTGTCTGGTCACTGTCCATTTGTCTCCACAGTTATTGTTTGGACCAGGAGTGTGTGTTTGAAGTGTTTCATCCAAGCATCCTGCTTGACTGTGCTTTGACTCTGTCACAGGGTGGTCTTGAAGCACACAAATTTGGTACTTTTCAAAGGGAACTGTGTGGGAAGATGCAGCTCACCACATGTCATGCTCCCCAACTGGTAATGGACATTTAGTGCATGGCTGCAGAGTGGAGACTTGTGTAAAGTAAAGCTCACAAAGTTCCTACAGCATGGTCCTTAGGTTTCAGCACCAGCTCTTCCACTCTGACAATCCACTTCTGTGACCCCAAGCCATGTGCTGATGTAGGCAGACACTTCCTCTTCCAAAGTGTCCCCATGAAATTTTGGAGCATGCAACAGAGTTGGCTGAGTCTTGCTTTTCCACAGGATGAAAATTAGTTCCTTCCAACTTCTTGAAGAGTCAGGGAATTATAAATTGGGAATGGGGAAGTTGATCTGCATTTTTGAAAACCCTTTAGTTTCTCCTGTTAATTTTTTTTTATTCACCCAAATATATACATGTAACATTTGAGACTTCAAAGTAGAATTGATGGGTACATAGCCCTTGTCTGTTATTTTTCAAAAGCCTGAGCTATTTAATTCTTCTTAAAATAAAAATAGAAGTGGTAAATTTTACACTAGCTGACAGAGATTATTTTTTTTCTGTTCAAGTCAAGTCAAGAACATAAATGTTAATTGCATTCATGTATGTTTCCCTGCTATGACGTTAAGTGAGGGCGGAATAAGAAGGACTTCTCTGGCAGAAAGAGAATTTTCAGCCTGTGATTAACATAAATCAGGAATTCAAATCTGGGTGTCTCCCAAGTGAACCAATTAAAGCATCACAGAGCCCTAGATCACCCTGTCTTTCAGACTTCCAAGTGGAAATGCAAATAAAAACGCAGTGTGGTTATATGGGTTAAGGCGCAGCTTTTAGGAGAGGACTGAGCAAGAGAGATTGGCTTTTTTGTCCAGCTGAAGAGCTAATTCTTGTCACCCTCACACTGAGCTTCACGTCACTTCCTCAGTAAAGCTCCCTTCAAATTCCTTGGCCTACTTCCATGAATGAGGACAGCTAAGTCAACTTGGCTGTGATGAGCAGGTCACCAGCTAGGCCCATCACTCTGAAGGTCTCTTTACTGTTTTGATTTTCCCTACCTCTCTCTAACTTTTGTGATACGCTTCAAAACTTACGTTGAAATCCATCCTGTGCAAAAGAGTGGCTTTCTAAACCAAGTCTCATTCAGCATGGAAAATTAAGTAGAGTGTACTCTCAAAGAAGTATTTTAAATTCAGCTGTGATGGAAATGGATCATTGCGAAGGTCATCACCTTAAGGAGATTTTAAACCTCAAATTAGTTGAAAATATGTAGTAAATGTTTCCTTAAAGTGGAGAGATCTACTGCAATGTGAGTGAAAACAACTTGTAAAACCCTTGAGTCAGATTTCAAAATTAGGACAAATGTGTTTGCTGTATGCCCAAATTAATGCTGTGTGGAAGTAAGAAATAACTTTGAAACTGAAACAGAGCCAAGGCTGGCTTTGGAATAATTTTATTCCACAGTTAGCTATAGGCCTTCCAGTTACTGAAAAACAAATGTGGCATGCTAACCACCTTTTATGTGATGGGGAAAGTGACCACCAGGAGGAATCCTGGAAATATTTCTAAATCTGGAGGCACTCCAAGATGTGCAAATAATTACTGAAGTAAAAAAAAAAAAAAGAAAACTTGGAATACTTTCAAGGAATTAACATAATCTTTCTCGAAACTACAACAACAACCAAAAGAACCAGGAACGAGGAAAATTTGGATCCTTTGTATCAAGAGACAGCCAAAGCCCTCAAAGCACATTGGCTGCCCTGAAAGCATATTTATTCAGCTTTCAGCAGATGATTAGCAGAAATGAGACTTAACAGGGCAAAGATCCTCAACATAGGACCTGCCAGGAGAATTTGGAATTTGATGTTAAACTGGAAGAAAAGGAACTATGCTTGGTTTAGTGTGTCATTGAACCATTCAAAAGTTCAGGCTTTGAGATATCTTGAAATTTTTCAGATTTTGAATCTCAAAAACATTTGCTATTCTTTTAATATGACTCATAAGAACAAGTCAGATGGATAAAGAGAAGTTGATTTCATATTAGTGTTTTGGTTTTGTGCATGAGTGTATTCAGGAGATTAAATTCTTGGAATGAATACAGTATCTCCATACCCCTTTTGTTTTAGGCTTGCACTGTTATCTCTAGAAAAACAAGATAATTTTATTCCCTGGGAAAATGTCTCTATCATCATCTTAGACTGGTATAAACAGTATTTCTAGGAAAGGAACAAGGACATGAGTTTCTTTTTGCTTGACTGCAGAGTGCTCCTTTGTTCAGCTATTTGTATTTTTGCTGCTGCATTTGAGATTTTTTTCTTGCTGCTGCTCCTGGGATATGCTGTGCCTATGGCAGTGCAGGGCTGGCAGGACTGGGGAGCACCTGCTGCAGCCAAAGCAGAAGCCAGCCTGTTGTCCTCCTTGGGATGATCCTACTCTTCCAGCTTGCATGTAGCAATGGCAAAGGTAAGCCAGCAAATCTCCATAGAGAAGTAGCAGTTAAAAGTACTTATTGATGGCTGCTTTATTTATAAGTGCCTTCAATGCATCAAGTTAAATATTAAAATTAATTTTAGTAGAGGGAAAAGTCTGGACAAATTGGAATTTTAAAATTCTTTACATTCTAAATTTAAAGAATTTTCGTGTGAGTGTTGTTTGCTGTAGTCATCTTAACTGTTTTTCAGACAGTTCTATGTAATTTGAGGGATCTAAAGTGATTCATTTGGTTTTGTGATGTTCTCCACTCTGTAAACATACCAAATTCTTAAATTGTTCCTGCTTGTATCTCATAGCTCGTCCTTTTAGTCACTGCTGCTGGTCTTGTGTTTAGAAGAAGTGGTGACGTGCACTACAGAAGGTGCAGCATTGTTGCCAGTGTTGTTAAAAAGATCCACAGCCTCACCATGTCACATGTGACATCTCACAAGGCTCTGGCTGGGCATTAGCACATCCCCTCAGGTGCACTCTCCTGAAAGCCCTTGCAGTGGACAATTCCAACCAGCAACTGACAATGCCTGTCCTCAGTGCTTCCCAGAAAGGGGTTTGACCATGTTCATAGGGGAGCCTTCACGCTTGAATTTCTTGTGAGTAGTAGAGGCAAACTGCTCTTTTTTCAGAGCAAGGATGTGTGGCTCTGAAATTGTCAGTTTTATCAACCCAACAGTGCCAGCTGCCTCGCAGATATCAGTAATGTGGAGTAAAAATGAGGAGACCAAGGTAAACAAACATAAAGCAGCAAAGAAATGTGTTTCCTATCTGAAAATGTAGAGCGTGCTACAGATAATACACCAGGAAAGGTCTGTCGCAAGATCCATAGTCCCTGGGCGTATTTCATTCTCATGAATGGTGCTTACACAGCAGATAATTTGAGCTGGTTTTACCTTCACAGCGTTGACAAAGAAATATTTTCATCCCCTGAAACAGGTCTTAAACAATAGCCCTATCATCTTGCGTGCCCAGGGTGATCTGCTCAGGGGTCTGCAGGGCTTCTCGGGTTTCTTGCTGCCATACATATTTGTTATCACAGCAGACGACAGAGTCTGTAATGTAATAGGTACATGACTCCATTCCGTCTACAGACACGCTTTTGAATTTGTACATTTTTCCCTTCCATCTTCCTGCTGGTAAAACAACCACAGATGAATAGTAAAACAGGGCATTTATTATGTGGAAGCAGGAGACAGACAACATTTCTTTGCTTGGTACAAAATCTTGTTTTACTTTCAAGGAAACACAGAGCCAAGCCTGATAATTCTAGACCATTTTTACAGCATGAAGAGGCTTGCTGAAAAGCACCACTGATAGGAGGTGTTGATCTGTAAACCACAGACTTTGCCCTCAGTGTTCACTCTGTGAAGTGCTAAAGCCTTGGTATCAAGTACTCCTTACATCCACCACATTTTTGCTCACTGCTGTTGCACTTTAAGTATTCCTTAAAATTAAAAAAACCAAACACACACACACACCCCCCAATTTAACATAAAACAAATAGCTCAAAACAAACAAAAAACCACCATCACCACAGACTAGTTAGATAAAAGGGGAGAAAAGTCTAAATTTTAAATTCATGTTACTTGAAAAACAGGTTACAGAACTGCCCCACTTATGATTATCATCTGTCTCACAATGTGCCTTTTTTTGGATGTATTCTAAACCTCTCTTCTCACATAAGGGCTCTCTTCCCCATCCTCCTCTTTTGCCATTTAATTTAATAAATCATCAGAGCAAATGTGCCATGTAAATTGAAATATGCAGGAGAGTCATTTAGGGTGAGAAATGATGGGGATTATCACAAGAGAAAGAAATTCTATAAGTATATACTGGCCTCTCTAATTCTGACCAGTTTTGGTGTGTTTTGAAAAATCAGATTGTGCTTTTTTCTTTCAGTAAAGAGAATCTCTTGGACTGGAAATTAAAATTGTTTACTTCATAGAATGAGACTTACTGACACTTATAAATGGTAAACAGCAATATTTATCTCCCAGGCAATTGTATTTTCTTGATTAGAGCACAAGATGGGTAGCTGGGGTTTTTAACTATTTCTGCTAACCAAATAAATTTTTACAGTTAATGCATGCGCTGCGAGATAATTTGTATTTCAGCAAAATTTGCCTTCTCCTTTTTAGACAGGAAAATCACCTGGTGGTGTTTCACCACTAAAGCAGACAAACTTTATCTACTCATATCCCTGGAGATGTGAGTTAAAACCTTCTTGATTAGTAAAACTACGTTTCTATCGTTAAAAATAAACTTACTTGATTAAGGAGGGATTTTGCCACTGGCTTTTGCCTGTCCCTGTGGAGAAGAAATGGCCAATGGACATGCCTATGACATGGCCTCCAATGGATTTTCCTCTTCACCAGAGCAGGACTGGAAGGCTGCACTAGCCTCCAAGAGCTTATTTTTTTATGGAAGTTGAAAACCTGGAGACTCCTGATGGATTTATGAGACTTGGCTCTAGCTGGGAGGAGGGTAGCATTTATGTGAGGAATAGCTTGCGTTATCAATCTCATAATTTATTAATCTTTTCAGATGTTTCTGAGCAAAATGCACACTGTGCTAATCTGTTTCTAAGTGGATAAGGAGGCATGGGGGCTTGGCATGTGGTCAAATCACATCATCTCAGCAAGTGATTGCCCTTCCTTGAGATGTCAAATGGTGCCTTAACCCCATGACTGGGTGGGCTGGGAGCTGGCAGGGAGGACCAGGGAGGCTTCACCAACCCCAATTAACTCTAGCACCAGCCCCAAGCAACACCTGGTCCAGTCCTATAGCTGTACCTCAAGGAGCCAAGAGCAGCAAATTTTCTGAAGCGAGTCAGAAAGCTGGTGTCTAACCAGTTATGAAAGATGAAGCAAAATAGTCCTTCCTTCGGTGACAATTTAGGGAAACAATGGGGACTAAAAGGATTTGTCCTCTGTATATCTTCCCTTTTAAATAAAGCTTGTGCTCAATGGCACACCCATGATATCAACAAAAGATGGTGGTAAAAATTTATGACCAAATTTTACAAACATTATTTAAAAATTATTGCTAGATATTGTGTACACAAAACACTGAAAAGGAAATCTATTTTTATTAAAGTTTGGAATTTGAAAGTGGGAGATACTGCCAATAATTTTTCTAAAGTCTGATTTATAAATGAAGTGCTAATGAATAATTCCACAAATTGAACTACTTGGAGTAAACCAAGGAGGCAGATTTTTGCTGCTGCTGGTATAAGAATAAATTTGAGTAAATCTGCTGTGTATTGCCAATTTTTATCATACTTGGATGTGGAAATGTAATTTTGTGTAATAGTAAAAGAATGTAAAAACTCTGTACCAGAGAGCCAGTGCTCTCCCAGTTGTAGGAGCATCCTTGACAATGCTGGTTCTCCAGGCAGTCTCACAGGACATGCATGGTCTACACTCTGCTGTTGGAGAACCTTATTAGCATTCAATATTAGCAGGGCATAGGAAAATTGTACCTAAATTCCCTTTCCCAGGCCTATGGAAGAGCTGTTGTTTGCTCAAGTGCCTCTCCCTCTGTCTTTGCTCCTGGAGAAGGTGGGAGCTGCCTGGCCTTGAAAGTAGCAGGTATGGGCAGTGCTGGCTGCCACAAAGGAGGCAGGACTGGAGGACGGCACCTTTCTGGCACACAGAGGGGCCAGAGGGTATCTCCTTTTAATGCCAATTACAGCTACACAGTGTTTGCTGAGGGAGGGGTTTATTACCGTTGGTTAGGTTGTTAGTTTAATGAGATTAGACAAGATCTAATGAAAGAAGACAAGTATGTTTGTAGTAGTTAAGCTGCTCTGCTCTGGGATTGTCTGGGGCTGTGACATGGCATGCTCTAATAGCCTGTTCCCTGTCACATTGTCCCATTCCCACAGGTGCCTGACTGAAAGCTGTCATATTGTCAGCACTGGTATTTCCCCTTGTACTGAGCTGGCAGCAGATTGTCAATGCAATTTAACTGGCAGTCCTACATGTACATGATCAAATGATGGCATCCTTTAATAAACTGTGAACTGTGCAGCCAGTGATTACTTCCTGACAAATGGGTCAGCACAGACCCACTATCCAGTTTACCCGACACAGCTGCCTTCCAGGGCTGCTTAGCCAGGGAAAGGGCAGCAGCAAAGTGACAACTGCCCATCACTCAGATAACAGTGGGAAAAACTCACTGGAAACCTGTACAGCTGATGATGGTAGAAATGCAAACTGGGAGGGGTAGGCAAAGTTCTACAGCTGGGACGAGGGGTTGGTCAGGAAAGGCCTCCTGCATAACTGAGCATTGGCCATCACATTGTGGAGGACAAGAACAAAAACTCGGTCATCTTCAGCATCTCCAATGCACTTTTCAAATCATCTTCCAAACTTGGTTTCCTCAGACATTTAAAAAAGAGGACGGTGAAGCTGTAACTCTAGAGATTGGGAATAATCTGGTAGCCATCAGAAATCCAGAGCAAGTTACCCTGAGTTATTGCATTTTTAGGAAGTTTGGTGTCAAAGGCACCTCTGGTTTGTGACTAGATGATGACAGAATCACAGAATCATTCAGATTGGAAGACCTCTAAGATCTTCATGTCCAATTATTTTCATAGTACTACCATGTTCACCCTAAACCATATTCCCCCAGGGCCATCCATATACTTTTGAACACTTCCAGGTGTGGTGTTTCCCTGGGCAGCTAATTCTAATATTTGACCACCCTTTCAGTGGAGAACTTTTTCCTAATATCTAATCTAAATCTCCCTTGGCACAACTGGAGGCCATTTCCTCTCATTCTGGAGGAATTCGCAGTAAATTAAAACAAAATGCAGGATAGAGTTTTAATATCATTATGTATTTATTTTTTCAGGGGGAAAAAATCATTACTGTGTTGGGCCAGCCAAAGGATTACAATTCTTTTGAACCTTCTTGAAAAGAAACTGGGGAACTGATAGGTGCCCCATGTGCTTAAAATCCCCTTGAGGAACTGCATTTAAATAGAGACAAGACATTGCAAGAAGGTATTTTCTGCTATGCCAAGGAGTCACCACAGCTTAATTAATTAGAGTTTCTCATTTCTCAGACCCAGAGTATCCAGCTGTCTCATGCCCTCCCCTCTGCATTTGTGTCATGTACTCAGAATTTATGTCAACATTTACCATCTCATTGAATGCGTCCATCCTTTAGCCATGTGATAGGCCATGGTTATTTACTGCCTCATATTACCAGTCATTCCCATTAGCACTATTAACACCAGGGCAGGGGGAGCTTTTGTTTTGCATAAACACCTTGTGCTGACCTTCTTTGGAGAATTTTCCCATCAAGGAAAGACTCTTTGCAGATGTCTCACTACTGTAAGGATGTATGTTGAGGAAGCAGAGAAAGGATGTGAATCATGTAGGAATTCACACTGTACAAAATCTTTTCTTTTTCTTCCTTTCAATGTGCAGTCCTTTCTCTTTTTCCTTAATGATATTTTTGCTGGAATACTTTTTGCAGAACAGAAGACTGGAACTCTTCAAAGCTGCAGTGCCAAGTGTCTCCTCTCCCTCCTATTTCAAAATAAATCATTCTCCTGGTGGTAATGAGCAATACAGAAAAATGCAGGCAATGAGGATTTTGCCAGGGAGAGAGATTTGTAGTGCTGTGCTTTGGCTTCTATGCAAAGTTCTATTTAATGACGCTGCCACAGAAGGAGTATTATATTATCTGTCCCACTGCTCAAGCCTTCAGTCTCGGCATTGTATAAGCACACTACTTTTTTACATTTATAAGCAGCAAGCGATTCCAGAGAAATTCCTGTTCCAGCTACACAACTCAACAGACCACAACTGTTGTCATTACCTCACCCTGCTGGGGCAAGTCCTGCTTCTGCAGCTGCAGAGGGTCTCTGCCAGCTGCCCTGGGAGGCTCCAGCTGCCCTCCCGGGAGCCTGCACAGCCCACAGGGCGAGGGAGCTGCTCCTCCCCTCACAGCAAACTCAGGATCATGGGAGCAGCAGGGCTACAGCCACTCTTCAGCATCTGTGGAAGCCCTAGAGGGAAGAGGAGTTGTGGGAACCTGGCTGGTCCTTGGCTCTCAGTGGGCTCAGGAGAAACCTGGACCCATTAACCTGTCACTACTTATGTAGTGAGACAACCTGTACCCAAAGCAGTCTGCTGATGCCTAATGTTTGGTGTGTTTTCCTGCTAAATTTTTTCTTGATTTTGGAGGGAAAGTTAGGGGATTGATTTTCTGTTGGATTAACCAGGTTATTTTGACATTCAGACACAGTATAAACAGGTTTTTACCTTGGAAATCTGGAGCTTAAAAGAGCTAAGCTGTTGTTTGAACAAAATTAATTTTACTGTCAGAACAAAATATTTCTGAAGATTTCTGTTTCTCAGGAGTTGCTTGAAAATGTCAGCTTTCATTTGGGCGGAATACGCTGAACAAATAACATTCATAAATAATCTCTACAGCCTCACCTAGTTAGAAGAACCCTATGCCTGTCCCACCACTATGCCTTGACCTCATTCTGAGGCACAGATGAGACCATTTAACTGTGTTCCCAGCAGTTTCTCCCTGGTAAGATAACCAAGCTGCTCTGGGCTTTATTTCCATGGTGCAGAAGCACATCTGCTGGGAGCACAAGGAGAGCACATCCGCTGTGTCCCCCTCTTGGCACAGCCATTCCTTCACAAAGATCAGTGTAAACCTGGGCTGAACTGCAGCCAGGAGTGGGGATGGTGGTACCCATATCCTGTTACCAAGCTCCTGAGCTGCTTAATCCCTCCAGCTGAAAGCTGACCTGCAGCAGATGCTGACTCAGCAGCTTCCAGGAGTCAGAGATGTCCAGGCATTCAACATATAGGGCCACTTTCTCTGCTGGTGTTAGTTGCCCCAGCTCTAGTGACATCACCAGCATTACACCAAATCATGCCATAAACAAGATCAGGCCTTAATTATCTGGATTTGCCATGGCTCATGTTTCGCTCATGACACAGAGGCAGATTTTTGAGTCAAGAGGCCCTTTGTTAACACATTCCTACATTTTTCAGTATCTGATGTGCCAAAAGTAAAGTGGCTCTTGACACTTATTTCCTCTGAGCTGCCTTTTCAGCAATGGCTTAACCTTGATTTACAGTACTGTCAGTGGACCACAAGGCCCATCTACCTGGGAGTTTCAGGGCACTGTTATTTTTGGAGACAGTTGCCAGTTCTGTTCTTGGTCAAGTGTATCTCGTCAACTCTGTAGTAACCAACATGCTTATTTCTGGGGACACTTGCCTGAGGCAGTGCCCAGGAGAAGATACTGGCAAACGTGGCCTCACAGCCCCCCCCATCTCAGATGAATATTCCCATTTCCCCCATCATTATAATTTTCGTCTTTTTAGCAGGAGATGAATGTACCTTAATGCTCTAATAAACTAAGATACTATCCTTAGAATCTGGCAGGGGGGAGGACAGCTTTATGCATGAGGAAAGTGGTGTTTATATTAATGGTCTTCCAATTATCAAAAAGCAGTTGTAGTTTTCCTTGATTTTTACAATTCTTCATTTGGGGTTAAAGGCGGTTCATTTTCCCAGCAAGACCTGGAAAATGTGGCTTGCTTTGGCATTTCAGCAGTATTTTCTGGCACTTGTGGGATTTATGGCTGGTTTGATGAAGTTAAAGCTGGCACAGCTTTTCTGCAGGTGGAACATTTGAGCAGACAGGTTTATACAACTATGAAGAACTGCATCAGACTGGAGCAAGACTTGATTTAGAGGAAATCTTGGGAAGGTGGAGTGTTATGAGAGAAGAGAGAAAAATAAATATAAAATAAATTCAAGCGCTAGATTAGATGCCATCCTCTCTTTGCTGCCTGCTCACACTTTGGGAGTCTCTGGCATCCCCTAAATAGAAGGCAGGCACTCTAAATCAAAGCAAATGTTTTATCTGTCATTTCTGACATGACTCAATGTTTTCTTGGGTGGGCTGGCAAATCAGGTGGGCTGTAACCATCTTTTTCACCCACAGTGCTGTACTTGAGGTTCCTGCTAGTGTGGTGTCTCAGAGGCACTGCCAGAAGGTGGGGGCGGCATGGGGGGAGCCCCGTGTTCTCACCAGCATGAGAGATGAAACACCACTCTCACATCCACCTTCCATGATAGCTCAGATATTGTCACTGTCCAGACCTTCCCTGAAAGCTGAAGATTACACTACTTCCAATGTAAATGGGAGCTCTTTAATTGTTGGCTGCGTGTCCCAGGGCATGGTGAACATAAGCTGACTGGTGTTAGTTTAGGAGTAACATCACGCTCTACCATGGCTTTTCTTCAATGAAGTTTTATTCATAAGCTTTCTTGGTTGTGGCAGGGAGAGTTTTCTGGTTTTATGTGATTCATAGCAAGTGAACTTCATCTTTTTATTCATAAAATTCCCAAATGATCACACAAAAATGCCTCATTCCTGCCGCTATCCCCCCCAAGAGGCTTGTGTGCCAAAAAAAGACTTGGAATTGGCTGACAAGTAATTTCCTGATTTGCTGCCATTCCAGATTTACTCAGCTACCAGTCACCCCCACCATGAGAGTAGTTCCTGTTGGAATGGCAGCGGAGTTATTCCTTTTGTGGGTTTCTTTTTTCTTCTGTTCTACGGGTTTAAACCTGCCAGGTGCTGAACCTTAATTCCTACAAAAGCTATCAATGAATTCTGACTTCTGTCATACAACTAGGTGATGATGTGACATCCAGATCTCCTATTTTCTGGAAGTGTTAACCCCTTTTGAACCTTAATCTGTAGCAGATGGCTATGGCCCATGAATAGGGTTTATTTCCACTGGAGTATGTCAAGGAAAGGATCCAGAATGCTTTCTATCCCTTACCTAAATGATGTAGACACCACAGCCCAGAAAATAATGAAGAACACCTTTTGTGCTTAAGTATCTAAATCTCCTGATGCACCTGTGTTTGGCCCCAAAATTTCCAAGATCCATAGATGCAGGAGCACAAAGACAATCCTGCCTCCTTGGGCTCTGGGTACATAGCACCCACATAGGTGCTATTCTAATGCAGAAACAAGGCAAAGCCTGCCTTTCTCTTCCCAAATCCTAGGATGGACATTGTGTTCAGAGCTCACAGATCTATTAGATGGAGGCCCAGGGAAAGGAGATTGCCAGACTTGTTAAAAATATCATAGTGATTATATAGCCACCCACAGGTATCATCCATGAAAGACCCAATCTGTTCTCCAGGTGGTTGTGCCACCAGTCTAGAGGACATCTACGAAATCCTGCCTGTGCCTCCTGTTGAATCTGAGGCACAGTCAGATAGACTAGGGTTGAAAGAAGATTGACTGGAAGTAGTCCTAGGATAGGTGACTATTTTTGCCAAATCTGCCTGTTGCAAAGAAATTCAAGCCTGAAATTCTTAGCCAGTGTGACATAGCAGTGTTACTGGTACTTGCAATGGGCAACATACTTTTTTATGGAGTTTTGTAAACATACAAGTTTCAGTTCTCCTTTTGTTTAAATGAACCTTTTTAATCATTGTGTTTGCCGAGAAAGCCCTAGCAATGCCAACCCTGCAGAGTTCCATGTCAACAGGTAAACAAAAATTACTTCTATGTAATTTTTTTTAACATCCCTTTTTTCCTCCAGCTTTAATTGTGTTTTATTGTTTCTTGGGTACAGCAAAGTGCTGAAAAAGTATGCATAACTGATTAAAGTAACCTTGAATTATGTGCTGAGTTTGATGGCAGGGACATAGGTTGTGTTTCTTTGTGTATCTGCAGGTTCAGATCGCACCTGCAAGGCTGTGCACTGGGCTGTGTCAGTACAGACAGGAGAAGAGACGGGTTGAAAAACCTTCACGGTTCTCCTGACCTCCAGCAGAATTGCACAAAGGAGGGGCTTGGTGCAGTGATGTGCGGGAGGCTGCATTGTGTCAGTCATTTGAGCAATTGGCCCCTGGTCTTATCCTTAGCACATACTTAACACGTCTTGCCAAATTATGCGGTTGCTTAGTAATGCGAACAAATATCCCCTGGAGATTCAATAACCAAACTCATTATCACTTGTCATGTAGGCCAGGAACTGAATCCAGATCTCCAGGAGTGAATGACTGGTGTGTTAACCTAGTCTCCTACTGCTAAAATGGCAGAATGAATATATGAAAAGTCAGCTCCACACAGTGGGTTAAAATATGTCCATGGTAGAAACACAGAGAAAGTTTGTTAAAAATGATTCTCATTATGTAGATTCCATTATCTGAAATGGTAGTAGGGGGGAATTTAGTGTTCGTTAATGTTCTGAAGAGAGACATAAATGAAGACTGGGGTTTTTTTAATTATTTACTTTTGTTTTTGCAAACTAAGCAATAGCTGTTCTGGCTAAGTGTTGCAAAAGAAGAGGTTGTTGGCATGTGTCATCTGCACCTCAAGAGGCCACTAAATCCATTTGAAAACAAGATCTTCATCCAGTGCCACTTGTGGATGCTGTTAGGTGAATCTGCAACTCACCTTAGCTATGTGCAGAGGCTCGCGACCTTGCTCCAGACAGGTTAGTTTGCAACACCATCAGAGCTCATCAAAATGTTGCTGACACTTCCCCAGAGTGTCAGCAACACTGGGAAATCTGACTCATATCCCGGTCAGAAATGTGCTCTGCTGCAGGGACATACCCGCTCATCTGGGACTGGCTGGATCACCCTGCATTGTGCACACTATAAATCCATGATCTGAAATTTTTGCAAGTACTCCACCTCTCTTCAGCGAGTTCCTTCTGGTTCATCAGGAAAATGCAACGAGTCAGCCAGTTTGCTTAACAATGATTTTTGGCAGTGAATCCAGTATTTGTAGATCTGCATACTGAATACATATGCTGTTGGCTATAAAGATACCACATTTTTTCACTCATAAGCAATCCCAGCTGCATATATGGTTTTTGGACTTTAAAAAAAAAATTATTCTGGAGTAAATTTCAGACCAGCTGCTCAGCGTACAAATGCAAATTGGTTTAATTCATGTAGATAATGTATGCACATCAGACATTGAGGGTGTGTATGCACTCATAATGATGGAAGTTCAGTGGAGATGCAGACTGATAATTTGCCTGAACAAGGTCGATACTGGCAAACATGGAAGGGAAAATCTTAAAGTTTTGTTGTCCTTTCATGTAGCATCTACTCAAAGGTAAAATGGGCATGATCTCCCTTAAGCAGCATTTCTGTCACTTCTGCTGGACATCATTAGTGCAGATGAATTATTTTCTAGAGTTCAGTCTACAGGATCTTTCCACTGCCATCAGCACTTTTCAACTTCTGCTGAAATAACCCTGTGGGACAGCAAGTTTGCAAGTTTTGTGCAATTTTTTGTGTTAAAATAGCCACCAATTGTTATAATAGAGACCAAATTGAGGGGATGACAGCTTCTCAGTACAATGTTTTGGAACTGGGTTTGATTCCCCCCCCCCCTTTTTGTTCTATGAAGAACAATATGAAGAACTATTGAACACATAATTTCTCATTTCCTACCTGTGTGAAAAGACATTGATCTAGTAGCTACAGGGTCTCACTGGCTGAACAGTCCTTCTATATGTCTGGGGATTTTTACAGTTATCATGTTCTTGCAAGAGTAATGGCATATTTAGTGCTCCAGAAGTATGAATCACTAGGTATTTGCTACACTGATATGCCCAAAGGGCTTTTAAAGCTACTGTCACACTGCATCATGCTTATATTGCCTTCATCTCATGCTGCAGAACTTTTGCACGTTGCATGAAAAAGCTTGACTGGGGCTGTCATTCCTGCAAGGATTTTGGTGTTGGCCATATCCGGAGCCAGGACACAGGTCAGGGTGCTCTGGGGCACAGAGTCATACCACGTGTCTGCTCAGGCCTGCATCATTCATTACATCTGTGGTCAGAAAGAAGCTTTCTCTTCCACTCAGCTTACAAGGTATATTGTTGATGTGTTTTACAATTCTTCTTGGTACTTATCATCTCATGATGAGCCAGGCCTCTTACCGAAATTCGCTGATCTCCCTTCTGTATCAGGAGCAGGACATCGACATTGCTTCTGCTATCTCCTGCTGTCTTCATTTACCGTGTGAAAGTTGGAAGTTCTGGTCATTCCTGCTGGTGTTAGGTTCATGAGAAGGATTTGAAGCTGCTTTGGTGCCTATAATGAAGTGCAACATGTAGAAAAAAAGGCTGAGAAATAAATCTGTTGCAACATTTCTTGTTGATTGCAGAGGACTAGACTCAGGGGCCATGTGGGAATCCAGCATTATTTCTCTGTCCATTATTTCTTGACTTTCCTCTTACTTGCTCAGACTATGGATTTGCTCATACTTGCCTTGTTCCAGCCTGCACTGCTAGGCAATTACAGCTGAATTATTGTTGTGCTGTAATGGACTTATGCATAATTTCTGAGCACAGATATAGTCTTTCAAGTTCTAAATCCATAGAAGTATTCAAACGAGGATATGGACAATTCCTTAGTTGAGATTCTGGCAGGCAGGGGGATAAGGTGGTAAAAAGAAAGCACTGGCATGATATGGAAATTAAATTCCCATCCTTTGAAATATAGCATGGTAATTCCCATCTGCTCAAGTGAAAGATCCAGTGAGGTTTCTCAGACTTGGAGCTATCACTTACTGTCATACTGAAACTGTGTGTTTAAGGTAGTGATGAGCCCATTTGGGGGCTGCTACTCTAAAAGGAGGTTCTGGTTCCCTTCTGAGCCCTCCCATTAGATGTGAAGTCCCATTGTGTTCCTCGTGCAGCACGTTGTCCTCATCTCACAGCCTGAGGAGGCAGCTCAGGGAGCTAAACCCACAGACACATTAATCAGCAAAGATTTGCCTGAAGATGGGCTCACATATCATAAAACTGCACCCTTGACCACTTCTTTCTCAAAGTCTTTCTTCTAGGTCCCAGTGCTAAGAGAGTCCAGAGAGTTGCAGCTTTCTCCAGCGGCTCAGAGACATGACCACAGAGCACTCACTGCTATTTCACAAAATGCACTTGCAGACCCTTGGTCTTCAGATGTGCTGAGGTCACATGACACACTTAACTATGAATAGCTTTTTGAAGTATGATGGAATATTTAAGCATAATGAGCAGAGAAATAAAGCTGAATTGGTTTTGATGTCATGGAAATACAAGATGTAGTCTTTTTCAGAGTATCTTTATACTTTTTCCAAGCAACACTGAACTCTTTACTTCACCTGGGTTTTGCAGATGTGTCACTTCCCTACCAGAGTCACTGTCCTGAAATAGGGACCTAATCCCAGTGAGAAGGGTTAGGGCAAACTGGGAGCCTGAGGTGCTAGCTGAAAGAGGGGAAAGTTAACGTGCTGACTTAGCTGCTAGGGAAGTGTTGAGGATTGTGTGTCTTACTTCTGCCCCTCTCAGGGGCCAAAGTCTCTTCTTCCTTTTGTGAGATATACCCTAATCCTTTCCTGAAGTTATGTCTAAAATCTGTCTTTGAAAAGCAAAATACTTTTCAGTTTTTTAACATGGACAGAGAAGAAGCCTGTTTTATACAATATCCCTATGATTGTAGCATTAACCCAAGGTAGAGGCAAAGGGGTTCAATTCTATGCTGAAGGGATTTGAAACCATACAGAGATGAATAAGTAATAAAAAATGTATATACCAACACTATTTTGCTTAGAGTTTAACTTTGTTAAGTCTTTTTCTGTTGCTAATATGCAGTGTGTCTAATTGAAAATCATTTCCTTTTCAGCAGAGAAAATGATTTCAGTAAAAGCAGTTTATTTCACCAAGTTAGGCAGTTACCTTCTTAAACCTGAAAAGTAAATGCCCAGGCATCCTGTTATTATTGGTTTGAATTATTTATAACCTGTAGCATTTCACAAGACATTGGAAAAGCAAATGGATCCCATATTTTTAGTATTAGTTGGTGGTAAAAGATGCACGCAATGCAATATAGGATTGCTATCATAGCATTTCCCCTGGTGTCATTTGCCACAGAACTTGAGTGTGCTGCCACAACATTGACAATCAGGAATACTGTCATTATGGGCAGTGGGAGAGTGCTTGATTTATTTGCATTCATGTAAGCAAAGTCACAAGTTGGCCTTGGAAAGCAGTAAGGTCATTGCATCTAGCAAGGTGTAGCTGCAGTTTTCAAAATGACTGCACAGCTTGGCAAGATAGGGTTTATGAGCTGACTTTGTATTAATAACACATCTATGTGAAATATTTTCCCCTCTGAGGTTTACAGCCCTGTATTTTCTCACAGAAAAGCAGAGGTATTAGCTGTGTTGTGCAGCTCTGTTGATGTCAAATGCAGGTGCTGATGATGCAGATGTCTAACTAACTGGGGCTAGATTTCAGCACTGATTGTTTCCCCCCTGGCCACTTGGGTCCTGAGATTTCCTGAGGTAGGTAGAGGTGACCAACATCTCAAAAGTTGTACCTGAAGTCAAGCAGTTTTGTTCTGGAATAAAGTATTTATCGCCATGACAAAGAGAGACCAGAAAAATTGGGAGGGAGATGGTGGGTAGGGAAGTGTGGGAATAGTGCTGACGCTCACATACCTGTGCCTTTTCCTCCAAAATCTCTGAGCGTCAGGCGCCCCTGATTATGATGGGGGTTTTCTAGCTGGTTTTTTTTTTTTATTTACTGTACTTCATTAGTGCCAGTGCTTAACATTGGATACTGTATAATCCAGGTTAGCCAGAAAGTCAAACACTTCTGTCATTAATATCAATCTCTCTGCCAGAGGGCTGGTTACAGCACAAGCCTTTTCTTTTCCCTTTCCTAAAGACATTTTTCACCCAGATCAACGACTGGTGATTATCCAGTCTAAATCAGGATCCTATTATGTGGGGTAGAGGAGACTCTTTTGACTACTGCTGAAATGTATGTAATAATAATAGCCTTAGAGAGGAATGAAATGTAGCACAAGCATCCTGTGTGTGTCTCTTTAATTAGAAACCATGCAGAGTTTGAAATCCAAGGTGCTTCCTAACATGTGCAGCATTCATTTTAATCATTCCTCAGAGTGCAAGAGGAAGCGTCAATTAAGTTCAGCATGAGAGAAACTCCTGGGAGTGGGTGCAGGAAATTAATTTTTTTAGTAATACTATGAAATTGATGATGATGATGATGCCCAGGGACAGCACTTTGAAAGCATTAACCTGAAAAGGCAGTGAGGAGCCCCATACTATGTCAGCAAGCAGCCAAACCGCTGAAAGATCCTTAAGGCATAAATTTGACCCATATTCTGTAGATAATCAACTTTCCTCTCCCCAAAGGGGATTTGGGAGAATGATATAAAAGCAGGATTTGCATTATGAAGCCTTATATCTTCCTTGATGTTTTCCTTGTCTGCTTCAACTACTATTGCTTCCAAACATCAAACTGCACAGAGGTTTGCTACATGCAGGGGAGAAGTTGAACTGTTCCTAATGGGAGCCCAGCACAGTAGTGGAGGGGCCTTTTCCACCCCAGAGGAGATGAGGACTGGCAGCACTGGAGTGCAAGATGCTCTGTGACCTGTTCAGCACAGTGGGGCACCCCTGTCCAGAGTGCCCAGCACACGTCAGAGTCAGAGCTGATTAAAGCCCTCCTGGCAGTCAGCTGGGTGACATGCAGGAAGGTGCCAACCTGTTCTGTCAGCGGGACTGAGGCCCGAAAGCAATTCCTAATCATCTGCATGAAGAAAGCATGTGTCAGTAACTTGCAGCTAATGAATCATTTCAGGGCACAGGATCTGGATAGGAGAACAAAGTGGAGGCAGGGTGTGGGATGACAGGGAACCTGCAGTCTCGCCAAGGAGTGGGCAGGGATTCTGAAAAATAAGGTCCTCTTTGAGGACCACAGGGATACTTCTGATAAACAAGGTTGAAATGCTGTGATTTAAAAAGCACAAATTTTTCATTTTTACTGGATAGCAGATATTTTCATATTGCTAATCACAGCAAGCAGAAGGGAAATAATCTCTCTAAATTCCTGGCAAGTGGGTCATCATGTACATTTCTTCAGACAGTGTGAGGATGGACACTCCAGATGGGCTCCCACTTGAGAAAGTCTCCAACAGCAAAGGGACGAGGAGGCTGCTCACACAGTGCAGATGTGGATGAGCTAGCTCCTCTCACACTGACATTTTGAGCCAAGAATATTTCAACATTAGCATCTCCTAATGTCATTTCTTCTCACTGGCTATAAAACCTGTCCTGGTGCAAAAGAAACCTGTGTGATTTTCATGTAACCATGAGAAAAGAGCCGTAGCCGTTTTTGTGTAACAGGATTTGCGTGGGCTGTCGGTTAAGGGCACGCTGCTGATAAATAAGGTTCAGTTGTAAATATTCTCTAGTGACATAGGAATTTATCCACCTATTGAAGTTTACAACTGAGCTACCAAGGAAACATGTTCTTTAGCTCCACTGTGTATGCAGCCCACGGTGCATTTATCAAATGCCCTGTCAGTGCAGGGAAGGCACAGTTCAGGTTATATGGTATTTATGAAACTGTGAATACCACCTCAGAAAGTTCTCTTAGAGTACATTTTTTAAAGCTGTCTTATGAAAACTTTGGACAAGTGGAAAGCAGAGGATATATTTTCAGTTTTATAGTGCAGGAATCTACTCTGTGGTCACATGCAGTGTAAAAGATACAACATAAAGAGGTGCTTCCTAGGCACCACATTTATTTATCATAAAGCATAAAGTACAAGCTGCATAAGTGAATTGAATGCATCTTTTTGCAGCAGTTTGGGGTTTAAATAGGAATATCAGATCCTCCCCTTCATCAGAAATAAAAACCAAGGCTGGCTTCTCATCCTTCACCCATTTATCCATTTCAGTTTACAGACCACCCTGACACCATAGACAGGTTCTTTGCGTGAGGACTTGTTCATCCCATTCCCATATCAGAGGGTCTTCATGATCTTTTGTCATACTGCCTCTCCCATACTCCTTGAAAACCCTGGCAGTGACCCTGCTCAATCCCCTAAAAAAACATCCCTGTTTCACCCTTCAAGCCTTGCAATACTCTGACAGCCTCAGAGACTCTTCAGCTCCTCAGTAAATGCAGGTGTCAGTATGGAGGAATGATCCCCATCACCTTAGATGTGTCACCTCAGAAAGACTAATTTTAAAAAATCCTTAATTTTTAAATTTCTCTAGATTGAGGTTTTTTTGGGTGCCGGAGCCTGTGAGCTGAGGCTGCCAACATGGCTTGTGTTGTTTCAGGTGCCAATTTTCTTGATTCTTGGTGATTTAAATAGTGGAAGAAACGTTTATAACTTTTAAGTTAATATTTGTATGAAGGGAGGGAGAAAGAGGGGAGAAAAAGAGGAGAAAGATTTTTCTGGTGTGAATTTATTTATGTTAAAAAGAAAGAAAGAAAAAAAGAAAAAAAAAAAAAGCAATATTGACATCTCTTCTCTATTGGTAGCAATCCCGGCAAGATTCACCGGAGTGGGGCTCCCTCTGTTGAGCTCTGGGAGCTTTGCCAGATGGTAAATACAGCTGCCCACTCCATTTTTGGGGCAGCTTCATCTCCAGGCCCTTCCTTACCCCTCTCTCCTCCCTGTGGTCCAGCTGAGAGAGAAAAAATTGTAATAGAAAAGTCCCAAAGAAGCAGAGTCTGGGAGTAGGATCTCTGAGCTGTGACCTGCCTGGTCTCTGTCAGGAGGAAACCCAGCTCTGATGAGTTGTAGCAGGACTGGACGATAAAGTCCTTTCTGGGGTGGAAAT
Organism: Illadopsis cleaveri; assembly: GCA_013399915.1. Lineage (NCBI taxonomy): Eukaryota > Metazoa > Chordata > Aves > Passeriformes > Timaliidae > Illadopsis > Illadopsis cleaveri. The sequence continues at coordinate 328,079 of VXBB01010841.1, forward strand.
GGGAGAGAGTTTCTGCTTAGGAAACACTTGAGTCACAAGACAAGGAGCCAAAAAGAAAGATGTGGAAAGCCTGGAAAGTAAACCTGAGGTATTGGGCTGGATAGCAGAGTTACAAAGACACCGCTGGAAAATGTAAGTTATCCCGTGCTTCATCAGCTACCACCAGGAAAGATCAAATGAAGCAGTCACAGTGGAGATTCATGTCATGGGCTTTTATGCAATACTTCTTGTATTTTCCCCAAAGTGTTCCTTTTTTTCTTGCTGTGACCTACAGCATAAGGAATTGTGGAAGATTCCAGAGCTGTAAGTGCTGCTGCCATTGTGGAAGGGAAGAAACCTGAAAAGCTTAAGGCTCTCAAAATTGCACGGGGAACTGACTTTTAACTCATCTCTTTTATTAAAAAGCAAGCAGACTGTTTCTGTCAGGTGGCTGGGAAAACTGGGTCATGGTTCTGACCAAAGTGGTGTCATCTGGGGAGTAATCAATGAAAGATTTCATGTTTATTTAAAGGTTTGAAGACACTTTGAATTGAGAACACAAGGCAACCTTAAATATATAATGTTATAGTGCCTTGAATATAAGGAGGTTTTTTTGTGTTTCTCTGCAGCTTCAAGGGAGCTCCTATTTGATTTGTCTCTATTGGTGGCTCTGGCAGGCTTAATGTAGCCAACTGTGCTGTCTTTCCTCTTTGAACTGCTCAAATAGCACACGGCTGTCAGTTTGCTTAGTAGAGTTCCACTGGAAAATGTTTTTTCTGTTATTTGTGCTTTTTTCTGTGTTAACTTACCACCAGTTCCTGAAGCTCAGGAAGTGTTTAGTGGTTCTTGCCCTTGTGAGGCAGTCAGCTGAGGCATATTTTGTCTGATGGTTTCTCAGGAAGCCACACTGCATACTTGGATTAGAACTTGTCTCAGCTATTGGCTGGCATGTTTTGTAGACCAGCTTCTGCTGTGTCTGCACACAGCAGCCAATCCTTTCACTGAGATCCCTGCACAGGATTATAAGGGTCAAATCTGGTCTTTAGGATCCAGTGAATGTTTTCTGCCTGAAAGGTGAAGGACAGAGTCTTAGAACGTACCTAGCTTTTGTAAAGGCTATGGCCAGCACAAGACATCACTAAATATTTTCCTCTGTAGAGGCTGCCAGACATTCAGCTTTGTTTCAGAGAACATTACTTATAAGGTTAACAGGTAGGAATTTTCTATACATCCACACCACTTCATCAAGATCAACGGAATAAAAGTGGCTCAGCTGAAACCAGAAACTGACCTACCTGGCCAGCAGTGTGTTCACAGTACCACTTATTAAAGAGCAGAGAGTTTGGAAGCATTTGAGTTTTGCAGAACGTGAGGGACTTTGTGCTGACATGATTAAACAACTGGCTGGTGTTACCCACTGACACTCTGGGCAGCCATAGCAGTGAATTCATGGCTGGAAATCCAACCTGACCCTGAATATCATGTGTTGTTTAATAAGAGAACATGTAGTTTGAAAATACTTCACTTAAACAATGGGTTACTAAGAAAGAGAGATCTTTGAATGTGTAAATATTGATAGATAGTGAGTGAAGGGCTGAAGCAGTGTGAGATGTGCAGAGGACATGAAGCTATTAGCTGCGATTATGAGATCAGATGCACTCTTGCATTCAAGCTGTGAATCTTACCAAGAGAAATGGCATTGGACTGTAAAACTAACTCAGCTCTGATACTGGTGAAGCAGAGAATCCCAGACAGACCTATGTGACAAGCTGTGTAGTGGAAAGCCTGCTGTTTTTTTGTCAGTTTTGCTGCGTGCATCAACTGCATTTGCTAAGAGAAACTTTGAAACATTCTTTAATCTTGGTGTGTACAAATATGGACCTTATAAGGTGAAATGCAAGTTGTGCCTGTTTGCCAGATAAACTACTAAATAACCTGGGCAGATACTGTTCTCTTGGAAGATCAGTTTGTGCTCCATTGGCCCATTGCTGAAGAGGATGAACACCATCCTGTGCTGTTCTGGGGTGATCAGTGCTGTTGTTCCCTGTTCATTTGAGACAATGTCAATGTGCTAGAATGATGCTGTACCTGCCTGCCTTCGTGCTCCATCTGTTGAGCAATTCCCCTGGTATCTTCATGCTAGTTAGAGAAGTCATTTCTGGAAATGGCAGATAGGCTCCTAATCTGTTTGGACACTTCCTCTCCATGTATAAAGGCTACCTCTTGCAAATGTGTAGAGACATTCCCAAGACCTTTTAGTTATGGAAAAGCATTTTACCTCTACTCCAGGTGGGAGCCACGTGCACCTCAAGCACGTGTTGTCTGCTTGCATCTTCAGGTGTCACAAGGACTGCAGCCCATCTGCAGCACCATCAGGGATGGTCAGGGCCTAAATATAAGTTAACCATTTAGTCAAATAAAACAGTAAAGCTTTAGTTAAGAAGTTTTATTTTTATTGTGATTAATTAATACCTATATGACACTTTTGATAAACATGTCACTTTCCAGAGTATATAAATGATTACATTGTTTTCCTTCTCCATGGTGCCGTTTCTGTTGTTGTCTTAAATACTTTTATTCTTAAAGTTGATTTCAAAATGGTTGTACATGCAACGTGTGATTTTTGAGGTTTTCACTGATCTGTCATGCAGAGCTGACTAATAGCATATAAACAGGTTTTGTCTTTGCTTCTTTGTGCAAATTTAGATTCTCTTTGATTAATTTTCCTGTAATTAGCGTTCTGTGAAAGCAAATGCTGCAGTGTCACTGTTGAGATATGTTGGACGGGTGACCTGTACTTCTGAATCACTGCAGGTAGGACAAACCTTCTTACACAGAAGACAAAGCACTTTTGAGAGTTTTTGCTGTGATATGATGATGATTTATGATCTGTCACCCTGAAAGTTCCTCTTGAGGACAAAAGCCACTAAAACCTCTGCAGGGCACACATCTGGTGGTAGTATAAGTTTTTTGTTTTGGCTGCACGGGCTAAAGTTTGCCTCAACCCCTTGTTTCTTCAGCTTACTGCATGCACAAGTACTCTCTCCTGTTTCCTAGGGCTGACTAAGAGATGTGTTTTACTTTAGGTGAAAGGTATTGCTCTGGAAAGGTGTTAAACTGAGAGTGAGTGCAGTGGGCAGGATGGTGAGGGGCAAGCAGGCAGTGCACAGTCCCTGCTGCCCCTGCCAAGTCCGGCAGACAGGGCTGTCATTGCCACCACAATGGGGTTGTCTGTTGTGCCAGACTGCCTTCCACTTTTCTGTCCTAAAGGGATCCGAGCAGGCTCCTGATTTAAATTGCTCTCAGCTGATTTGCATGGGGGTTTTGGATACCAGTATGCCAGTAACAGGGTAGGCACAGAGAGTAGCCTGTCTCTTCCTCAGCAGTCCCGCTGATGGATGCTCCATCACGCAAGCCCTGTCCTCTCCAGCACAGCTGCTGGGATTTCTGCAGAGCTCTTATGGGTGTCAGGAAACCATATGCTGAAGTGCTACCCAGCCTGCTTGTGGGGAGTTTCCTACCAGTTGGTAAATGTAAATTCAGTCCAAACCATCACCACTGAATCTTTGCTTGTGTAGACCGGGAAATTCAATGTGTGATGCTTCAGAGTAATGGAGCAAAAAATTAGCAGTATGTATTTTAATTATTATTTATGGTCTATAGTAATAGCTTGTGTTTAACTGTATTTTGCCACGGAGATGTGCATGCTTTTAATTACTTTTCATTACTTTTTTCCTTTTCTTCTTTATCAACTTTTAATTTCTTTTTTGTGTTAAATCTTGATAATGCTTGATGAAAGAGATAAATGTATATACATTCATGCAGAGGAACAGACTCTTCAGAAATGTATTTGGAATATGGGTGATATGGAGATAGATGTTGGAGAATTTTGAAGGACTGCAACAAGCAACGTGCCAGTGTGTTTTGCTAAAGTGACTTATTACAGGCTTTAAAAAAATAAAAATTACTGTCCCTAGCAGTGTTCTTATCAGGCTGTTCCAGTAGTGTGTTCTGAGGTTGTTTGGCTTTATCCCCTCCTGGTTCACCTCTAGCTCAGATGATGATCAAGACGCATGGAGCAAAGGGAAAGAGGAGTCAAATACTCCTCCACCTTTTACATTTCTCCAAATCTTTTATTCTTTCATCCTCATGACAATAGGGGTCAGGTGATGCTGCTGCCCCATGGGGCTGGCAGCATTACACCTGCTTCTTGGGGTGTGATGTGCAAGGGAAGGAATTGAAACTGAGAGGTTGAGGTTTCCATTCTTTGCACAGCTAGACCTGCACAAGGCAAGAGCTTGGGCAAGAGAAACTACCCTTCAGCATTAACATGGCTTTCACACTGTGGAAAACAACCCCCTGCTTTGCTATTGTAAAGAGAAGATGTAGCTGGAGTCTCAAGAGGTTTCTTGGGTTTCAAGGATCTAAACACAAATTTAGTTTGAGAGAAGGGTTGGATCGTAGCATTTGTGTCTGGGTTTAGTAGATGGATGCCTTGCCCTATTTATTTTATTTTTGATTTCTTGCTTTTTGGGCACCCGTACTTTGGGCAAGCATTAGACCTTTTTTTTAAGTAATGACCTCCTCTATCAAGTCCTGCACGCAGAAGTTGGCGGGCTGTGACCCCTGTTGGAGCCTGGGTTGCTTTTGAACACATTGGGAAAGTGTTTATTTTCTGTAACTTTTGAAAACCAAACACCTACTCTATCTGTGCAGCTCTCATTCTACTAAGCTTTCTACTGGGGGAATTTATTGGAAGCAAGCATGTTTGGGTTTTTTCCCATTCCTTTTGTTCTTCAGGATACAAAATGAAGAATGCTCCAGCTTTGCCAGTTAATTGCTTCATGGCTGTTGTTTGTCAATTTGCCAGCAGGTTTCTGCTTAACTGCTGCCATTTGACATTGCTGAAACACAAATGCAGAATGATTGAGTTGCCAACATATCATTGAGTCTTCTGCAAGGGGGATTTTCAGCATATTAACGCTTCAGGCTTTCACGTCAGTATTGATTGCTGAAATAGAAAAGAAACCTTTGGCAGTATTCAGCATTGTGCCAGCATGGATTTAGTGGCAGGAAAAAGAAACTGGCTGTTGCCATTGACTGTGACTTCATCCCTTCCTTTCTTCCTTTCTTAATTTTTTTTTATTTCTGCACACACCCACACAGAGTTTTGAAATTTAATACACATCATAGCCAAATGCCAGCTAGCCTCACAATAAACCAGCAGGGCAAATCAACTACTTGATGCAGTCAGATGTCGAGGCTGTTTAATTTTGCCGCCACCTGCATTATGCCTGACCAGATTTCATGGCAGCTGGGCAGGGGGTGATGGCAGGGGTTCCTCACAGGGGAGCACAGGTCAAGAGCTGACTTGGAGGAAGGCAGTGGAGTGGTGGTCTCTGCCAAGCTCCTCACAGGACAACCAGGCTGCCACCACATTGGTCCCTGGATGCAGGAGTGGCCATTGTGAAGCTGGGTGGCATGGGGAGAGGAACAGCATGATGCTGCTGGGGCCAGGCTTGGAAAGGGAGCTCCCCTCCCTGGACATAATGAGGCAGAAGATGCCAAGATGGGGCTCCATGGATGAGCAGGGACTTAGGTGGTGAAGCAGGGGATGAAGTGTATGGTGAGGGTGTAGTGCAGTGGCTCAGTGTTGTCCACCAGCAGTTGCTGTGGCAGTGCTCATCCATGGAATGGGCACAGGAAAGGTAAGGAGGTTTTGCTCTGCTGGAGCAGGGAGCAAGAGGAAGGGGCAAGCCTCCTGCAGTTGCTGGAGACACACCTCTATGTGCTTTGCCTCACCTGAACCTTGCCTGTCTCTGCTTTGCTTTAGCCTGATCTCTTTGATGATAGTTTATATCCTGTTTTAGCTTAGAAGGTTTTGCAGGAAGGACCACCTGGGCATTCTGAAGGTGATGATTTCTGACTGAAATGATGTTGCATGGAACATAGACCTGAGAAGAAATAGGACAGGGCATGAGCCAAGATTTTGAAACATAAAATGGGAAGCACATGCTCACCAGCAGGGCTTGGGGAGTTTGCATGTCAGTCAGATATCAGTCCTGGGTGGCTGCTTTTCCTTTGAGTTGGGAAAGTCAACTGAAGAAGAGGGGGGTGGATAGGCCAGAATTGCCTGCACAAAGATTGTCAGTGAGGAAGATAATCAGGATCAGAGGAAGATTTCTAAGAACCACATTACAACTAGCAAACAGTAGCAGAGATTGTTTTTATTCTGTTTCTGAAAGATGCTTAATGCTCCCTCCTTTCAGATATAGTTCAGAGGAACTTTCTGATTCTGATCTGCTTCTCACTTTTAAATTAACCAAAAATAGGAATAATTAAGGGAAACTTCCAAAAATATGCTTCTTAGGAACCATTAATATAATGTGACCATGAAAAGTCCACCGAAAGCTAGATCGTTTGGACAGAATACAGCATCAAAGAAGCTTCAAGAGTTTATCTTGGGTGTTTGGAGTTGGTTGGTTGGGAATATATTTGGGGTTTTTTTGGTGTTTTGTTGTTGTTGGTTGGTTGGTTTTTTTAAATTGTGATATTAATTTTATCTCTTTGGTTGATTTGAGCAGATATTTAAAACTTTAGAACAGAAAAAGTAGCTTTATTTGAAAAGGATTAGAGGACACTGGTACCTGGGCTACAGTAAATGCAAGGTGTACATGGGATGCTCAAATCAAAATGGGTACATAGAGCCTTACAGAAAGGCTGGGAAATGTCTCAATTTTTCAGTCGGAGAGTATTCTTTCCACTAAATAACATGTTCACCTTAAAAGGTGCCTCTACAGAGTTTTTATTTGATAAACTGTGATTCAGAATTAGAAAAGCTGTAGCTGATAATTGGAACAGTTTGTTTTGGAAGTCCTTCCCACGGTCAGTTGCCCAGATCTTCTCTGTGTAGGACAGTTCCTAGATGACATGATCCACAGATAAGCCCATGATAAAGAAGAAGAACACAAGCGCCTAAACTGCAAATTCCCACATTATGGTCTCCAAATAAAACAATGCCAGATTTCAAATTTATGTCTGGCAGTTGGTTTGTTTTTCTTAAAAGTCTTCATTTGCATCAAGTGAAGGTAAAAACAGGGACCTGTATCATCTTCTAGCCACACCAATTAATTACCAATAATAGCCCAGCATGTTTTGCATGAGAATTTCATTGATGTGTGCAATGGAATAAAATCCACTTTCTTCTTCTGTAGCACTGAGGTCTGTTGCCTTTTTACACAGGAAAATTAGGTTTGGGAAGAGAAAGTGGCTAAAAAGTAAAGAAAGTGATCTGACCCTGAATTGCCACAAAGATCTTGGGAATAGGAAGGTCCCATCTAGGGTAAGTGGTACAGATAGTGTTTGCCAGGTGTGTCTGGATCAGCAGTGTGCACCTGGCACAAGTCTTACTCTTACTTTGATAAATTGTCTTCTCCCAGCATGAATTATAGTAATGATTCTTTTATTTCTAAATTGCTACAAGGCTTTATAGTCTTTCAGCTTAGTGTGGGGGTTTTTTTCTAGTTTCAAATGAGTAATGCAATCTATGCCTTACCTAAGGAGTTTGATGGTATTGTATACTTAATCTTTAAAATGCCGTGTATGGGGGAAAAGCTTTGCTTTCAAGGGAGATAACTATCCTGGCAGAAAGAAAAATATCAGTAGGATGCTGGCACTGATTTGACAGAAACTGTTTGATGCTTTGTTAGGTGGCTGTTGATTTTATGCTTTTTAGTTATGTTTGAAGGAACTTCCAAAGTAACTGGTCTTTAAGTGGGTAGCTCCATTCAGATACAGCAAAATCCAGAAGAATACAGAGCAAAAACAGAGGAACTGCAGATTGCTAATGAGAAAAGTTAGAACTGGGGACACATCTGAATGAAATAGAATCCCCCTCCACAGAAGTGCTCTGAAGAGCTGTGCTGTTTGCTTGTCTCCTTCACTGTGGGCTGTAGGCAAACAGATCTGTCGCACAGCTTTCCAAGACCTGCACACCTACTAAAGCCTTTCCTAATAAAAGTGATTAAGTTAACACCTGTGTGTGAAGGTGCATGGAAGAAAGTTACTCTTTGATCCGTGTGGTGTCTGCCTGCCGCAGTGACCATCTGGTGCCCAGAGGCGGGCGGAGGCGCCGGCAGGGAGTGCAGGCAGCGGGCTGTGCTTCTCCTCCTCCTGCCGAAAGATGCAGGTGTAAGAGCTTAAAACCCACCCCACTAGGGCAGGCCCGTTTAATGCACCCATCGGAATTGAAAAATGCCTCATCTTGTGGCTTTAACAAATACCGTGAAAAGTCAACCCAGGATCTCATTTTCTGGAAATGCAGTGTTTCTGTCGGACCACTCCACTTTCCCCCTGGGGAAAGCATCTGAGTGTTATTTTAGGCACAGGAATGTCATCCAGAAGTACAGGCTTAAGAAACACCTGGGGGAATACCAGGGTGTTTTATTAAATGTAGCTTTACTTTTTCATTGTCCCTACAGGACACCCTATTGAAAAGCATGATGCACAGCAGGGAACAGACTACTCAAAGGCATGTGTATGCAAAGAAAACTGTGTCATTTTTGTAAATACAACTCTGAAAAATAAAGACTCTTACAGAAGGTTGACTTTACAGGACCCCCTCTAACATCCCTTGTGTTATGCGCTGCTAGATATTTGCAAGCTGACTCTTAGTTCGAATTAAATAAAATGAAAAATGGTATAGGATAATACAGCAATACACCTTTTCTACCCCAGTATGGGTTGAAGAACTCTTACAGGACCAAAGCAGCAGGAAGCTGTGTCCAACACAGTTACCCGCTGCTCTGTGGGATTCATCAAGAAGAGGAGCAAGTGGACAGGGAGGACAGGGGCTGTACAAACCAATACTTCCACAAAAACATTGTCCATGCAGTCACAGCCTGGGTGACATAATCTATCTTTCACTGGGATAAAATGAACTCTAGGAAGAATTCTTCACACTCAAGTGGCTTCCATCAAACAGGTTTCACTCTTTTATCATACCAAGCAATGAACTTTTTAGGCCTTTTTTTTTTTTTCATGGGGCATGATTTTTTTAGTCAGTTTGTTTAATTCTTTTAATGAAAGTGAAAGCTTCAGAGCTCTTTTTAGCTGTAAAAGAAAGGTTTGAGGCATTCTGCCTATTCCACTTTTCCACAATGACATTAATTCATAAGCAACAAAGAATATTATAACTGTTTACAGTAGCCCTCAGTGAATAGCATGAGACTTGGGGATTTTGAATGAAATAAGAGTATTTGGTTACAGAATCAAAAGCTAAACAAAAAGCTTTAGACTCAAAAATGTTTGGAGTTGTTCAAACAAATGCAATGAAAAATTACCAATTTGCCAGCTTTTATAACCCTGTAAATCATCAAGCTTGTGTTGTTTTGTCTCTCTTTTGAGTTTCAGGAACCAAAGCAACCCTAAAGGTCAAAATGTCTCATATTTTACCTTTAGACATGTCCAAGTTTAGTTGCTAAAACATACATTTCTGCTTAGTAGGATATTTTGCAAATTAGGTGGAGCTGCTTGGTGGTGTAAGAGGTACTGCAGGTTTCAGCTGAGCTACATGAGATGGACAGTGCCAGCTGTGATGAAACACACCTACCTTCTCAGGCTTACCATCACATACATCCTAGTTTTCCTGAGATCCAGCGTAAAGCATTATGTGGCAGTCTGCTGCAGTCATTGGGGTAATTTGGTAAATGATCATGGCTGATCAGTTTGCTTCTAGCTAAATAATGACTCTAAGAAAGATATTGGTGCTGGCTGGAGATTGCTTAAAGGCGTTTGTTTTGTTTCCCCAGAGTGTTTCCCAGCTTCCCTATGGCAAAGCCCTTTACACCTATGAGGGAAAAGAGCCTGGTGACCTGAGGTTTAACAAGGGGGACATCATCATCCTGCGGCGCAAGGTGGACGAGAACTGGTACCATGGGGAGCTCAACGGGAACCACGGCTTCTTCCCCGCCAGCTACATCCAGTGCATCAAGCCCCTCCCACAAGCTCCACCTCAGGGCAAAGCACTTTACGACTTTGAAATAAAGGATAAAGATCAAGACAAGGATTGCCTGACCTTCACCAAGGTAGGGGAATAGGCTTTTTAAAAATGTTCAGAAATCTGCTTTGGTAGGGAGTGATGGGGCACATGTGGTGCTGGCAGCTGACTGAGGGGCATAGAGGTACTGGGACTGGTGGGACACCTTCCTGGTCTTCCTGGCCTCTCTGGCCTACCCTGCACTCTGTGACACAGCTTGTGCCATGAATAGCAAGGCTGGTATAAAGCTAGTGAAGCTCAACAAGTAGAACTGGCTACATGCTTTCTGAGAACATTTTTTCCCTCTAAAAAGCATGCATTGAAATGTTCATCTGCATTGAAATGTTTCCCAAGAATTACTCAAATTTCAGAAAAAAATCTAATGGAAATGTGTCTTTTAATGTTCCTTATTGAATCAGATGTTCCAGTGTTTTAAAATTACATTCAGCTTCAAAATGTATATTGCATCATACCATATACCAATTAGCAGTTGAAATACACTATCATCATAATAGTATTTCCTATTTTAAGAACATAAAGACAGTAAAAAGCAGACATTTAAAAAACAGTCTCTGGGTTTTTTAAACCAAAATGTTTAATAAATTCCCAGTGAAATAAGAGAAAACTGAGATATTGTAATTTCCTTTGGATTTAAAATGTCACGTTTCCCCTTTCACCCCCACCTCCCCACCTGCTTTTTGCCTCCCGCTCCCCTCCCTAGCAATTTCTGTTGACCTTAGATGGGTTTCATGGATATCAAGAAACCCATAGTAAAATAAATCATATCCCCTATTGTTAATTTATGGCAGTGAATGCCATGGAGAACCTGTTCATTGTCATTTTCTGTTTTATTTCAGCTGTCTGTGGCTGTATAGTATCACATAAAGTAATAACAGTTATGCTGAAAATGAATATGAAATAGATTATAAAAATATCCTTCACCAGGATTTTACTGACCTCCTCTTTTGAAGCTACTTATTATAGCTGAATGAATTATTTGCAGCATATAATTTTCTCACCGAATGTAACATCTTTTTCACTCATGCAGTGTTTCTCAGCAGAATGCAATTTCCTAGACTATATACTTTCTCATATTTATTTAACAAAGGATTTGTAAGCACTTTTGTTCCATAGCAAGTGAAGTGTTTGATTGCAAACACTGCAAACCCTGCCACTAACCAGCCTCCCTGGAGCTGTGAATCTCTGTGAGAAAGTGAGCTGCTTAGTGAGAAGTAACAGCCCTGCACTAACAGAAAGTTAGCAGAAGTTACCTCTGAGACCTTAGCAGTAAATATATATTTTGTGGTGCTTTGTTTTTCTCACTGCCTGCCCAAAGGTACGCTGGTGACTTTTCTGAGATGCAGTCTTCCTTGTCTGCTTAAAGTATTCCTTGCTTGCTCAGTCTTAAGAAATTTAATAGGTATGCCAGGCAGTTGTGGTCTTTTTTGTTAGAGTAGGTCCTTTCCTAGACACTTTTGTATTTGATGTATTTGGTACCATATATTAGAAAACCTCCTTTACAATAACTGCCTTTGTATAGTGATAGTTCTCATTTTCTCAGCTGTCCAATGTCATTCTGACATGGAGCATTTCTTCCTGCTGTATAGTTCTACCCTCAATCTCTCAATTTTCCTTGTTTTCACCCCTCGTATTACTGTCGGCATCCTTTTATCCCTGATAACTGTGTTTTCCCCAAGGGGGCTTGGTTCTCTTCTACTGCTGTTTTCTTCTTTAGCTCCTTCCACTACACACACTGACACCTTGTAACAGTTTTTATGTCCTACCTATTGTTCTCCCTGACAGTGAATAATCTATTTTTCATCTTGGGACTTCACCATAATGTTTTCATCAGTTTTCTCAATGCTAATTTTAGCTGTCACCTGTGCTGATGAAGGTTCCTGTTTAGCCCAGATTATAGATCATCTGCTGATGCAGTCAGTTCCTTTGCACAGAGTCCTGAGCACTGCAGTGCTGTAGATGTGATTTGTCACTCTGAGCAATATGCATCACTTGAATGTCTCAGTTTGCATCTGAAGGTGCTGGACCACATCTCAGTTTCATTTATACTATTTATTCCTTCCTCTAACAGAGGGGTTACATTGGCATAACATTTATACAAACCAATATAACCTATTTGTGTACTGCACTTATTCAAGGCTACTAGACACTTGTGATTGGATTTTACTTATATAATAAAGGAGTTTTCCTCTAAAGAAAAGCCTTAAGAAGGAAACTCAAGCATAGGGATCTTCTGTATCATTCTGCTTTGTTGTTCTTTTGCTGCGCTTTGCTTTTCCCCATCCCCCTTGTTACTGTGCACTCAGAATATCTGGTACAGTAAAAGAAAACAAAGGAAGGATATTTGGTGTTTCCTCTTACTAATTTGTTTTGCTACATTTTTCAAAATGAAAATGTTCCATTGTTCCAGAGGTATATTGCAAGGAAATGAAGTCTGCTTTACACAGATCTTCATGAGGAGTGCTGCAGGGTGCTTCTGCCATTTACCTGTTTTTCCTCTCCTATAGATACAACACTCTCCAAATAAAAGGCCAAAGATGTAAATGTAATAAGTTTTATGTGTAAGAATAAAATCAGGAGAGGCAGTGAAAAATCTATCTTGAGTATCCAGTGCAAAACACAAAGCTCCCACATGTCATTCTTTTACACCATTTGGACTGCTCCCTCAAGTCCTCTTCCCAGAGAAGCCATACATACAGGCATAGGGTCTCACCTCTGTTGTCTCCTCTGTGCTGTCTGTAAGATGATAGAACATACCAGATGTCTTATTTAATATGTTTTCCCTCAGTGTCTGGCAGTGATTAGCCAAACTAGGCAGTTATTTTTTCTCTGTAACAACTGGTTCCAGCCTTGTGTCAACTTTGCACCAATTTAATGCCAGCAGTTTCAGAAGGTTTACTCCTGAAGTTCCCTACTGTGGTTGCTATCATGCTGTGGCCTACAGAGCCTAATTGCATACTCTTGGGATATACCTACTGGCTCAGCTTTCTAATCTCTCCTAATGTGGTGCCACAGTATGGACATGGGATCCTGCTGTCTCTGTTTTAAAAAATAATATGTCCTCCTCTGGGCTATGAACACTGGTACAAACCACGTGCAAGAGGATTCTGCTCTCAGGTATAGCAATACAAATCAGAAGTAGTTGCATGGTTGTCTGTGTAGGTGCTCCAGCCTTACACTGAGTCCAGTTTCAGCCCACACATTTGTTTTGGTGTTCAACCACCCTTTGCATGCACCTTCATATGGCCATCAGAAGACTGAGCGACGCTGGTAAATGAGTCTCAAACCTGTCAAGGTAGCATCAACTGTTTGCCATGCTTCATTGCTCATCACATTTTTAATAACATCAACTGTTTCCCTCATTTTCCAACACTTTTGTACCCAGCCCACAGTGGTGTCTAACAAGAGCCATGCCAATCTTAGAACCATCACATCCAATACTTGTTCCTGGCTGTGGAGTGGCCCCTTAGCATTCAGTTCCAGCAGCATTTGCTGATCGCAGAGGGACCATCCCAGCAATAGCTGGTGACAGGGATTCTTGTGCCAGCTGGCAGGCACTGTTGCTGGACTCACCAAGCACCACGTGGTGCCATCCTGCTATGGCTGAGATCTCCCCAGTGCTCTAGATGGAGTAGTTATCTCTGCAGAATAGCAGGCACAGCTGCTCTGTATTGCTTCGTTAATGGCCATTAATGACTAGAATAGAAAATCAGGCTGTGAATCATGACTGTTATTGGATACAATTTTGTGCTGTTTTCTCAGCAAAAGGATTCATTTCTCTGTCAATCAGATTGCTTTTTAAGTGATTTATCTTTGACTTCTTTTCTGATAATGATTATAAACTGGAACTGCAGGTCCCACATGCCTGTCACAAGGCTGATCCAGGCCTGATGAATAGAGAGAAACTCGAGCAAGAAGGAGAGAGCAAATAATTAAAGGGTCTACCAACAGGCATAAAGGGAGAACGACATATCTTTGTCCAAACTACAGTGGATACCATTGGCTTTTGAAATGAGATTTGAGGCTTGGATTCCTTTATGCTGCCTGGAAATCAATTTAGTCAATGTGAAATAGTGAAGTTCAGAAAGCTGAAGTGATATGCCAAGAGATCTGTGGCGTTTTGCTATTCATGATCCTTTTGGGAACCTTTCTAGGAATTTATAAGTAGCATGGCTATCCAACTAATATAAGGTTCTAAAATAGTTCATGCTGAAGCTTTCACCAGCTCACTGTATAGAATGATGTCGCTGGCTGTGAATTCAAAGAAACTCTCTAGTAATAAAAAATTTCAAAAGATTTTTTGGGATTTGCTGTAATTCTGGAGATTTTCAACACCCTTCTTAAAACCAATTCTGTAATGGAATTCTCAAGAATTTGCACTTTGCTCTCCCACAAAGATACTCATTTTGAATGTCAGCATATCTCAGGATGCATTTCTCATATATGACCATATTCAGCAGCCAGACTTGGGATGCTTCCAGACTTCATACATCCACACAAGGTAAAGTTGAAAGGGATCTTCAAAGGTCAGCCATTCCTCACCCTATCCTTGAGCAAAGTCAACACAGGCACCTTTCCTGCCAGGTGTCTGTACAGCCTGCTCCAGGGATGGGATTGCACAGTGCCTCTAGCAAAATCTGGTCGAAAGCTTCTGGGGTTTTACAGTTAAACATTTTTTTTCTTAATTTCTTACGTGTGTAAATAGATGCAAATATATATCCATTTATATACAGTGCTGGGTTAAAGGTTGGACTCAATGATCTGAGGTCCTTTGTAACTTGAGCAATCTATTATTCTATTCATACCCATATGTATGCACTTACACACACGTAAGATTATATATGTGCATGTAGTGTAGACTACATCTCATTTTGTGTTTTTAAAAACTCTTTTTAGGGAAACAGCTGAGCAAATATAAGAAGTAGGAACACTCACAGCAGGTCCCTGAAGTGATGCAGTCGTTTCTTTTCCTCGTTTACACCCTTTACCTAGATTCTAAATTTATGCTAATCGGTCTTTTGTAAGAGCATGTGGAAGCTTTGCAGAGATGCATTACTGTCAGTTCTTTAAACAGATCAAAAATGGTCTGTGCAGACAGGGCTTTGGAAGGGAATGCTATCTGTTTCTTCAGGAAATTAAGTGCACAAATTCTTTTTGCATCCTTCCAGCTGTAATAAATAGCTGAAGGACTCAGTTTGTAGCCGTTTCTATGAGCTTTCCCCTAATGGATCATTCAGATGAATAATTCAAAGGAAACATTTAAACTATTTCAGAATGCACATGTTCAAAATGCACATGTTCAAAAACTACAAAGTACATCACATCACATCTCTGTTCTGGTCATTTTTTTATCAATGTAAATCTGTGATCTGAACATCCTGGATCAGGAATTTGTGGCGCTTTTTTTTCCATGTGAGAAGTATCTGCAAAAAAGCCAGCTGCCCTTGCCTGGCCATTTGACATCAGTGTCTTGTTACATGGAGCATGGTAGACCATATGTAGTTCTTATTTTCACAGAGTAAGTAGTGGAAATAAAGTGAGATCGACAGCGAACTCTGTCTCAGCTTCCTGGAGGAAGAGATTTTCTTCATTTTTGTGAATTTCTGCACAGGAGCAGAGAAGATTGGATGCCATGAGGGAACAAAGCTGAATTCCCAGCTTCTCTCAGCCTGCTCTTTCCTTTTCTCATAGGAGATCTGAACATCCAGGCAAAGCCCTGTTGAGAGGGCCATCTTCCACAGCTGTTGTAGAAAGTGGTGCTGGTTTAAGCCTGTGTTTAGTATGATGACCCCAGAAGACATGGATGGTAGCAGAAATCCATTGAACTGAGTAGTTCAAACTGAGAAAAGTCAGGGTTTTGTTCTAGTCACTTGAGCTTTCGTAATGACTTGTACATTTTGAGTTTGGACTATTTGGTTTGTACTTTGCTTTATCTCTTGTTTTATAATCACAAAGAAGTTCATCATCTGCTGAAATTCTTATATCCCTAAATTAAATATAATATTAAAATGACATTGTTTTTAGGAAATTATCTTGTATCTAAACTGTAACTGATCCAACAGGTGAATGCAATTTGGTTTTGCCGTGTTATCTTTGGGGTTTTATCTGCTTTGCAATTTTACCTTATAATTTTTTTTTAAAGAAAAATTGACATTCAGTGTGTCAGCAGTGTTGGCTTGTTGCTGAGCACCTTGTACTATTCCTTGTTGGAAGTGTTTCCAGGACTACCTGTGCTGAACTGGTGCTTCCATTTGAATTGTGTTCCAGAGCAGACAAGCATCACAGCAGACCCTTGGATGCACAGGGGCTACTTCATGCTGAGGAGTTTACACCTATGATTTATAGGTGACCTCTTGCGTCAGACATTCTTCTCTCCCCCCAGTGAAGCCAGGAGTTACCTGTTCCCACCTGCTCTGCCCAGACCCTTGGAGCTGCTGACAGCCAGCATGAGCTGCACCTGTCTGTAGAGTGTTTCAGTGCACTTTGAGTGGGATACTTGGGATGTGATGCTGGGCCAGGGATGCTGCTAGCCCAGGATTCAGGAAACACTTTTACCTGGCTTATGACCTCCTCTTGTGTACTCATTCTCTAAGCTATCGTGTGGGTAACTAAAATTTGTCATCTTTCTACTGAAAATACCTGATTATTATTTTGTGTATCTCTGATTTTAGGATGAAATTTTGACAGTCATCAGGAGGGTGGATGACAATTGGGCAGAAGGAATGCTGGGTGACAAGATTGGCATTTTCCCTATCCTCTATGTGGAGGTAAGTTTATAACGCATGGTGGTGGATGCTGGTCTGGAAATCTTGCGACGGTTTTGTGCCTACAAGGGTAGGATAACCTCAAATGTTCTTATATGAGAAGGAAAAACTAAAACAGAATTACTGAAAAGGGAATTTTTTTGGTTGCTGTCTGCTAAGGCACTATGGGGGTACACCCAATTCAATTTAAAGTGGTCAGCAAAATATGTTCCATGGACTCCTTCTATAGGCTTCCCCTTTGGTGTAATCTCTACAGTGCATAGGGAAAACAGGGGAGGATGATGGCAATTGGGATACCGTGCACACATCTGAGAAGAGATGTGAGTTTTGGGCTGGTGGAGAGCAGCAGTGGAGGTTCAGCCGTGGTCTGAATGCACAGATGTTCAGAGGGGTGCTGAAGGTGCCCTCTGCCTCAGTGGGGGCTCAGGTACCTCCACCCCTGTGCCCAAGGGCTCTCATTCCATGTGTGCCAGACCCATCTTTATCCTGAGCTCTTTCCTGTTGTAATTTCCACAGGATTCTTATTTCAGAGTAAATGCTGAGACTTCACTTCCTCTGTGAAGACCTGTGGTTCCATGTCTTCCCACTGCTGCCCGTGCTCCTGCTGGTGGTCCCCTTCCAGCCAGAGGTTGCTTGGGACCAGAGCTGCAGCCAGCAGTAGTGCCAGGTGCCAGGTGTTGTCCAGGTGCCAGGCAGAATCTTTAAGGAGCTTTCCTCCCTCATGGGTGAACCAGGGGTGAAAAGAGCAGATGGACACCACATGCATGTGTATTTTTCCAAGGTGCTGCCACTCTGCACCCGGTACTCAGTGCAGTATCACCCTGTTTCTGCTTCCAGACATTGTCTGGTGCCTCCCTGTAGTGAAGAATCTCTGTTGTACCCACAGCAGAGCCTGCTTTACT
The DNA here is from genome assembly GCA_013399915.1 of Illadopsis cleaveri. Classification (NCBI taxonomy): domain Eukaryota; kingdom Metazoa; phylum Chordata; class Aves; order Passeriformes; family Timaliidae; genus Illadopsis; species Illadopsis cleaveri. The sequence continues at coordinate 345,778 of VXBB01010841.1, forward strand.
GCGTGTGGCTCTGGTGCCTGCCTCCAAAATTACTTCTCCAGATTTCTTAGTTAGTGATTGGAGACAAAATAGAGATAATTGGTGCCTGACTACCTAATTATTAACTCCGACAATGACCAATTTGGAATAAACCGTCATTAATATACATTCCATTCCCACAGTTGACAAGAACAATAATATTAAAAACAGAATGTGTAGGAACTGTTATTGGGAAACCAGCTGCCTCACATAAGTTAATGACTAGTTTTCTTCTATTCTGAATGTGTAAGAGATGTTCAGTTTGTTGTGACTAAATGAGAAAGCTGGGTTTCTCCCAGGTTTCATCCTTTTCCCCTTCTTTTTCTTGTCCTGGGAAAGTGCAATGTTACTGTCCTGAATTTTGCTGCAGAAGGAGTGAACAGGGGACCTCTGCACAGCCAGCCACCATTGCACCTCACCACCTTTCCACAGCTCAAGTTTCATCTGTAGGCTGGCACTGTCCACACACTGTGCAGCATCCTCATCCTTCTCCCACTCCTAGGTATCTGTTCTCCCTAACTACTGCACCTGAAGGGCAAAGGGCTCATAACCTCAGAAGAACAGCCTGTAGGAAACATGTGCAATGTCTTGCTGAAGTTCTCCAAGCACTAGCACGTCCTGGGTGGCCATGGGGGAGCAGGAGGTAGCACTGTGCAGAGTCAGAACAGTGATGCTTGCAGATTCTAAAGAGATGCAAACAGCCAGGTAGCCAGCACCAAGGGCCAAGAATACATGTAGGAATGTCTGCATGGATATAGATCCATACCAGACACACACACAGAGTAGGTAAAATAAGTACAATTGTATACACTTATTTGTATATTCATGTGTATACACACACGTGTTTTATCTGTGCAAATTCGAAATCTGGAGACTTGAAAGGCCTATTCAAATGAGATACTTGAGTGCTATGGCCATGATATTTGTGCAGTGGTTTGTAAAACCAAAAGTAAGTGATCCTCCAGACTACAATATCGGCCACCTATTTCATCCACATAGTGGATGAAGGCCTTGTTCTGAATATGAAATGAGTTTATACAAGTATTCAAGTTATGCAATTATGTTGCTGTTCATTAAAAATTAAAAGGAATCACCAGGTCAAGTGCCAAAAAAGTTTTGAAAATCTCAGTGCTGATATTTATAAAATAAATCCATTAAACAAGTAGTACTTAAATCCAAAAAACTCCTCAAGTCTGTCCAAGTCCATTAAGTGTTTTCAAAATCTTGGCAAAATGTAGAATAAGCAAAGTTTAGTTCTCACAGTAGCCTTCCATTTGTGTCAGTTGATTGGCTGAAGTGTGTGGGATTTTCACATGGCATCCTAAGCCCTGCACTCTGGATAGAGTGAATTCCAGCTTGGCAGGCTCTGGTGTCCCCAGCTGCTCCCATGGCCCAGACAAGAGCTCTTACTCTTGCTATGCAAGCCAGAGCATTAGAAAACAAGCCAGTCACTTTGAGGATCTCAGGGTTTAGCATGCCAGGGCTACAAACATTGGATATAATCCTTGTTGTGGCCCCTTGTGGTAACATTTTGTCCTGGCAATGTGCTGCCATATCCTTCACACAAGTGCTTGCAGAAAAGGCTATTGCAGGTGCTTACAAAGCTTTTGCAGTGGGTGGTGGTGGAGGGGTGGTTAGCAAATTCCTCACCAGGATCACCACTTCTGAAAAGGAAGCCCAGAAAAACAGCTTTTAGAGCCAGACCGTGGTGGCAGAAAGAGGTACAAAAACCCAGCAGACATCAAAATATACCTTGCCCCTGCAGTGTTTTAGAAAGTCTCTATCTCAGCATTATGTTTGGTTGTCTGTACAACCATATGAGTGTCATGTGGCATGGATCTTATTCTTTATTCCTTACAAGTGTTTAGCATGGGTGCTTGCATGTCTGCAGCACCCTTGCTAAAGGCTTTTCCCTGCCTCTGTAGCATCATCTCTGTCCCAGCCTCAGAGAAGCTACAAGTGGATCAGGAACAAGTATTCACAGCTCACAATGATTACTTTTACAGCATGAGTCACAAAGAATATGTTCTGTCAGGGAGAGTTGGGGCTGTTGTTTCTTCTTACTTTGTTGGTGTCCTCCATCTTAAGTAGAAGTCATTTGGGCTGATAATTTATGTTTTAATTTGTATACAGCAAAAAAACCCCTCAACGTAATGAAATTGATCATCAACGTGCGTTCTGTCCTGAAATAAACATTTTGTTAATAATCTATATGGTTTGAAGTCATATTCTTGCTAGGAGTTTTGGACCTGCAAGGAATTCAAAGCCCTGACAAAATTTCTTTTATTTTACTGTCTTCAAGCTAGCTCCTTCATTGTTAATAACTGCTGCTATTATCTCTATTTGAAAGTTGTGTTCTGCTGCTATATGTAAAATTGAGAATAATTAAGAATAATGTGTGTCCAAATAGATTTAAATATCTGGGAGTGAAATTTGAGGGCAGACGTGTGCCAAGTATTTGGAGGGATGCATCCTGCTCAGATGGGCAGGAAGTGGAAATTCAAAAATCTGAGTTGTTAGAGCAAAATTTCTGCCTGCAACCCCCAGAGCAAAGAAGATTGACCAAGATCAAGAAGCCTTATGAGTCAGTGGTAGAGAAAGGCAATTATGTTGGGCACTACTGTGACTGTAATATCAGCAAATTACAATTGATGAAGTGCCAACCCATTGTTATAATGTTTTATGGCAGCAGGAGCACTGAAAGCTGTGATTAAGTAATATTAGGAGCTTTAAAATTCTTTTCACAGAGCACCGAAGCAGGGTAATGAGGATCTTCTCCTGTTCTTCACAGTCAAAAAAGAAAGAAAAAAGTAGAAAGGAGGTCTAGGAGAAAGAGGGAGGAGGAGAGTGGGCAGAGATGATGGTTTTAGTTCCCTGCAGCATAGGTCCAGAAGAGTGCCCAGGGAAAATAATTCTTGCAAGTCAGTGTTTAAAAAGAGCTCAACCAGTGAAAGTGAAAATAAAACAAAATCCAAAGGCAAATGCATTTCTTAAAGAAAACAATGATTTTTCATTCCAAAATTATCTTTGCAGAGCAGACCATCCATTTAAGTTTTGTACTGTACTACAGGATCTAGCAGTCATCCTAAAACAGCTTAACCCATACAGGGGAACCCAAACACATTTACCAGGAGCCCAGCTGAGGTTGTTGAGTAGTGTCACAGAGACTCATCTTCCCAGCAGAAGGTCCTTAGCTGTGTAACTATGTACTTTACTGAGAGTAGCCTTTAGTTAGCTTGCAAATGAGTGCAGATGGTTTATACTTTCAGTCTGGATGGCAGATTTTGTCCTTTTTTTCTCTATATACAGATTCGCATCAGCCATTTCCCACTATGCTGGTGTCCCCAGTGGCAGTCATCAGTTATATTATTGAAAACTCAGATGTGTCCATGTGTGTATTTCTAGCTCTAAAAGTTATTTTGACCATTTTCAAAAAATAATTGTTGCCCTGTCCACTTCTTGTCTATGTTTTTTCTCTCCTCAGTCTGTCTGGTTTCTCCTTTCAGCTGCAGGACAGATGGGTCCCTATGGGACTCTCATAATTAATTCAACCTTGATGTCTGACCCGTCATTTATTTTTGTGTGGTCTTGGTGGCAGCACACTCTAAATCTTTCTGAGTATCTTTTATGAAAGCCTTCCAAAAAACCTGAAGCATTAGGTGTTTATTAAATAGTAACGTTTGTTTGGTGCCCTTTTCAAAAAGAATGTGCAATCTCTGTTTTTAAGGGCTGTAAAATGGTTCATTTTAGCCTTACAAATATCATTTAATGTGAATAAAAATGGAAGCTTTTGAAAGGTGGGTAGATGGAAACTAATGCAGATGATTTTAGAAAAGCTGACTTACTAAATCTCAGAGGAGCAAATTCATCCCAGTAGTAAGTAGGTGTAACTCTAATGAGTTAAGAATTATACCCATTAACATCACAATTGATTTTTTTCTGTTCTCTCCTTTTGCATGTCAGATAAAAATGGAATAAGAACCTTGTAAAGCTGACAATAATGTAAGCTCTAAAAGATGTTCAGCCAATTTCTGTTGAAAAGCTTTATTGATACGCATTTTCAAGTTTAATGCATACATTGTTCTAAGAATTTCATTCCTGCACCTTCATAGCTTCAAAAAAAGGTGGTCCCACTTGTTTTCATCCTGTATAGAATATTACAGAATATTCCAAGATACTTCCTAGTATCAGAATTCTATGTGAATGGAGTACAAAATACAGTTCTCATGTTTCACATTCAAACTAAAACATGCAGAATTTGTTTGTAGGCTGCAAGAGGGACCTCTATTTTCACATCAATCCATTAATAAAACTCATTGATTTAAAGTACTCTTACATGCATACTAAGTAAAATAATCTATGGAAGTTCAAATAAAGATTATGTTAGTTAGGAAAAGTAAGAGTATTAGCTGTCAGAGGTAAGAAGAAGATTAAATATACAACATATTACAATACATAAATATATATTTGTCTCTTATGTATATGTTATTTATATATACACATTATTTTTAATCTGTGGCACATCTTTTCTGCATAACAGCTTGATTTCTTATGTTCCCTTTTGCTTCTATAAATAAAGAACCTTGTGCTCTTTGATTTAATTTCCTATGTAAAATGTAAATTAGCCTGACTGGGCAGAAAATTCGGGGGTTTTTTTTAATTTGACTGGTTTCTTTTAAGTTCTCTGTTGTTTTCTAGTGCCCTTCATAAAGTGATCATTCATACAGATTCTCTAACACTTTCCTCCATCTTTGGGATACAAAACTGAGCTGCACTGTCGCCTTTTGACTTCAATATCAGGTTTCCCCTGGACTAGCTGAGCACCTCTGCTCTGTAGACCTTTTTGAGTCACTCACTCCCTTCAGGCTGTGTCTGGACAAGTCAAAGCAGGGCTGCTTTCTGGTTTCCTTGTCAGGGAACACCACATTTACACTGAAGTTCATTTCAGGTGAGTTCCACAGAGGGGAAGCCTGCATACAGAGGTAGGTAGGAGTACTGTCATATTTGAGTCATCCTCCAGCCCAGACAATTATGAGATCTGTGTGAGCCATGGTGAGAGCCAGCATGTAAATTTAGACACAGCTGTAGGTTCTGCAAATTTGCCTTTTGAGAACTGACAGTTTTAGTTACAGGTCGTCTCTTGATTTTGCCCTTGCCTACTTTCATCTGAATGAACTCAAAATTATTCAGATTTATATGTTATGACCAATATTTCTATTCATCAAAACCAGATCCAGGTTGTTATCACCTCTTATTGTTTTAGGGCTTGTTAAACCAGAAATTTGCCAGCTGTCATACCCAAAAATATCTTTCCCACCCCTCCTACTTATGAGTAACATCTGAATTTCCTAGACTGTGTTTTGTAAAAATAACTTTCTGGAGCAATTTATAGCAAAAAAAGATTTCCAGCACAACCAACTTAAGCACACAACCTTTGCAAATAAGCCCATTTCCAGAATCTTTCAAAGTCATATAAAAGAATTCTATATCTATATACATATTCTATATCTATATATAGGGCATTTTTGAAGTGCTGCTTCCTAGATGCCAAAAATTAGGTTCCTAGGTATCTAAGTTGATCCAATAACAAGACTTTGGTCTGTAGCCACGATTCACTGAGGGACTTCCAGCACTTCCCATGCAAAATCCTGTTTGTCATCCTGCCTGGTGCAAACTGACTGGGGTCTGGCCTGCTGTGTTTTGCATCTGCTGCCATTTCCCTGTGCTCTCAGGACATCAGTCCTTCCCCTCACCTCCAGATCACCTGAACCATGCTTGTGCTTTAATACATGTTTTCTGGTCCTGGGTGCAATTCTGTCTCATTTCTGTTATTTCTACACTGAGTTTTGGGTTCTGCCTCAAAGTTTTTGTTCTTCTGTTACAGTTGCAGAGTTGCTTGTGTACAAAACAAGCACTAGTGATGATCTCAGAAGGACCAAGTAAATAGATAGCACATCTCTTAGAGATAACTTCTGCCTGTGCAACAAATGTGTTAGACTTGCCAGCGGTGCTCAGAAGCCTCACAGCATGCAGCCATTGCAGTGACAAACTCCAGCAATGGTGCAGGTTTCCAAGCACTAGAAATTAGCATTCCCAATTGAGCATACCCACTGTCCCAGAGCTCTGAGTGGGGTCTAGAGCATATCATCAGTAGTCCATGATCTCTGGAGAAGGTACTGAAGAGATCTTTTCTCTTTTCCAGCCTTTGATCACCTCTGACACCTTCTAAAGATTGTTTCAGCACTGATGACTTCCTGGGATCTTTTTCCTTTTGAAAACAAAGTGTATTTCAGTCTCACTTACCTAGAACTAATGCATGAATGTATATTAAGAAGCTATATGTCAACAGATACACTGTCTAGCAGTTAATTAAACATAAAATCCTGGAGGATTTCATTATTTCTCACACCAGCATTCTTCAACTTGTTTCCTAGTGTCCTTGTTAGTGCATGTTGCACATCTTAATTAGCTTCCTTCTTGGGGAGGTTACCTGATGCCTTAAAATTCTGAGTGGGAATCTTAAATCCAAATATATACATGGAGGGTCAGTAGGAGGGTTTTGAGAGATGCCCCTGGCAAACTGGCTGCCTTCTCTGCCCCTTTGCTTGTGACCACAGCCCCATGAGCAAAGAGCAAAATGTTTCCCTGTGTCTGCCACAGCACTGATGCCGGGAGTAATGAAGAAAAAAGGGGGTCCAATATTAAAATCCCAGACTGTGAAAGGACCTGGCAGAGGTGAAAGCCCATGTTATTATCCTTTGCTCTGCCAGTGGTGGCTAAGATGCTCTCCATCAGAGGGACAGGAGGGACAGTTGATGAGAGTGACACCAAAACTGAATTGCCAAGGAATGCCTGTTAAGAGTCCTCTCTGATCTGTTTTCAGAAGATAACATGCAGCATAAATATGATGGAGTGACATGGATTTGACAGTTGAAGCACTCAGTGGATAAGGAATGGTCTGGGTGGTCACATTCTAAGAGTGGCAGTCAACATCTTGATGTCCAAGTGGAGAGCAGTGACGAGTGGCGTTCGTTAGGGGTCAGTACTGGGACCAGTGCTGTTTAAAACCTTTGTCAGTGACATGGAGAATGGGATCAAGTGCACCCTCAGTAGGTTTGCTGGTGACAGCAAGCTCTGTGGTGTGGTCAACACGCTGGAGGGAAGGNCAGGGGGGCTGGAAGTAGATTATCTTAAAGGTCCTTTCTAACCCAAACCATTCCATGATTCTACGCTTATTCTACCATGGTAAATAGTCACAAATGTGTCTGAACTTGACCTTTTGAACTTTTTAAGAAGAGTAGTTTCAAAAATAACAGTTTCCTGATAGGATGTAGCAATTAATAGTTTTTACCTCTTTCTTTACTTCTTACTGCTGCAAATGCTGGAATGGTCAAACTGGTTTTATTCTAGGCATAAAGAGATCTGGGAGTGTGTGTATGTATGCTAAATGAATGCTTCAAATAATAAAAATAACAGATGAAGTTGGGGTTTTTTTGCCTAAGAATGTCATTAGCTGTGCCAAAACCAGATGTTTAAGTCTGAAATCCTCTGACATTTTGTTAGGTGTTAGAGCTGAACATTGAAAAAAACAAATTCAAATGACTAGAGGAAGAATCTGCAAATTAAAAACAAAAATCAGAAACAGGGGAAGATAGTTGGAATTAATTTAGGAATCTCTATCTTTTCCAGATTTTCTCTAGAACACACAGGACTCTTGAAATCTGACCCCTTTGTGTTTAGTCTATCCTGTAGAAGAAGTTGCATTGGTTTTTGCTTACTTTATTCCTTTACAAAGTAGACCAGCCATTGTTTATTTAATCTCCTGCTGCATTGTTTGTGAGTGTAATACTGGCATTATTTTAATCTGACAAAAGCAAGGGCTGCTGCCAAAGGGATTGTCCTGCTTTTACCTCATGTGTGACAATTCTTGCCTTCTGCCCTCCATGTTCCAGGACTACCAGATATATCTGTATGCTGAGATGAATCAGGGAAGTCTCCCTGTTGAAAGCTATTCATTTAAGTTGGAGTTGTTTTAGTTTCCAGTCATAACTGTTTCATCATCCCATTGACTGTATAGTCACATGAACATCCACGCTGATGCAGGGCAGAAAGAGGGAAGATGGGAAAGGAGGCCATGTGATATTTCACACTGCAGAAAAACATGTCTATGAGGGCAGCAGCTCCCACCCACAGTTATTCTGCAGTGATTGCTGCCATTGCACTGTGCTCTAAGCCATCACAACAAAATAGTGAGGTGAGGAAAGTGGGACTTTGTGCAAGCAACCTCTTCCACCTTCTGGTTGTCCCTTGACTTATCTAATTATTTTATTAAGTTATAATTTTCACAGAATGTGTAGGTTGGAAGAGACCTTCAAGATCATCGAGTCCAACCCAGCCCTAACACCTCAACTAGATCATGATATCAAGTGCCACATCCAGTCTCTTTTTAAACGCATCCAGGGATGGTGACTCCACCACCTCCCCGGGCAGACTATTCCAGTAATTTTATGACAAAGCATACTAGATACTCCATAAACCAGGTTAATAATATTAGCTTTTGCTTAAGTGAGGCTGAAGGGAGTGTCCTGCTCTAAATCTGACTTTGAAGTCTTCCGATCTGTTTAGACACAATTGAATCAAATTGACAGGAAATTTCATGAGAGAGCTTTCTATAATAGAATTTTTCTGTAACAGAATTTTTCTGGAAACCTTGGGACAAAGCAGCAGAGGTGCCAGAGCATTCAGACAGTGATAGACTTATGCTGGAGATATTCTCCTCTTACCACATGGCTAAAGGGATGGCACTGAGGAAAAGGGAAGCTCTGTTTCTCAAGAAGAAAGCAACCATGCAGAAGGAGGGAAAGCACTCCCTGATGGTTATCTCCTTGATCTCTTTTCTCTGATCTTCTTCAGCTTCAACAGCATAGTAAAGAATTTACAGTCATGACTTCCTCTTATATTCTTTTTTTTTTCCTAGCCCAGGAGGAAGGACCAATACTCTCATCTTTGAGAAATTATTTCCTCAGCATCTTCCTTCCTTGCTCCAGCCTAGTGCTTAGACTTGCCTGTTCCCAGCCAAAGCATTTTGCTTCCATAGGTGCATTGCTCAGGAAAGAGATGTGTGTGGTTATATTGATTTGATGGATGCAAGGTTTTACTGTCCCTCACTATATGAACTATGGGAGTGGAAGAAGAGCTATAGAGATGATTAATGCTGAATTCCTGGAAACCTCCCAGGACAGATGAGATCTGGGAGCTCTTGGTACTGGCACTGAGCTTCTCTGCTCTCCAGCACCTGGGGGCCTGTCATGATTTAACCCTGACTGGTTACTGCTTAGGGTTAGGCTCTGCCTCAGGCACAAGGTTTTGTTATATGGGGGTCCTTGAAGGCACAAAAGCACTCTTGAGGGCTGAGTATAAGGTCAAAGTAAAGGCAGCTCCACACCATTCCAGTGACACACAGGTCTGCCTCTGCACAGAGGAACTCTCACTAAGAACATACCTGATTTTTCAGTGCAGTACACAGTACACAGTTAAAGTGTGTTACTTTCTCTTTGGCCACTGGTTAAAGAGGGAACAGTGTACTTTCATAGCAAGCAATAAAGACATTGGCAGTGGGAATCACATCCTCATGAGTGGTTTCATTCATTCATTTGGCTGGCAGTTCTACTAGTCTTTGCCCAACCTGATTACTGATCATTTGCAAAGATCAAACTCTCATCAGGTCATACCCTGATTATGGCTACATCCTTTTTGCATCCTTAGCAAATGTAGGCGTGCCTCATTCTTGACAATCTGATGTGGTCATCTGCTGCTACTCCTTTCTTTCTCTGTGGAGCCTTTTTCTGTTCTCTAGAGCTCACACAACTTGCCCTTACTTGCAAGCCTTTGCTTACTCATTATTCTCTCTGCCTATTGTCTTTTATTTATTACTGAATGCCAGCTATGACAATCACTTTGTCAGTTTTTTTAAATACAAATTTTCTTCCATAGTGCTCTGTTCTTCACTGTTGTGATGAATGCTTCAAACATCTGAATCAGCATTGCTCCTCCAGCTAAAATTGTTCTTGGCTGTGATGGCTAGAGAAGATGTATGTTGTGCAAAATCCTCTGTCCATCTTGCTGATAAGATTGTTGCATTGTATATTTTGTCTATGACTATACATTGTCTCTTGTCCCCATCCTAAATTGTACTTTCTTTGGGCCAAGTGCTCTGTGTTTACATAATGCTTCTCACAATGGAATTCTGATGTGTGGTGGGAGCAAAACAATAAAAGTATGAATAAATGTCTCTGCGCATCACGTGATGTGGTCACAGTCTGCAAAACTTCAGTTTCCTTGGGACAACTTGTCTCTCTGTCTACAGAATGTAGGTGCAATGCAGGTCACTCTGTTTTCAGAATGGAATGCATTAGGAAAATATTTGAGCTTAAGTAATTCCACAAACAGGGAAAAAAACCCCTGTGTTCTGCAGTTTCAGAAAGATTTCCTGCTGTGCAGATTTTTTGCTAGCCCATTCCTTTTGCCATCTCAGAGCTCAAACAGCATGGCCTAGAGCAGTGGTTTTCCAAATTCCTTCCACTTGTAGCATACTAGCATAAACAGCATTTGCATATGGATGTCATAAAAGTGACTAATGCTGGCAATCATCATACTTTGTTGCAGTAATGTGACATGTGCCTGAGCATCCTGAACGATCTGCTCCAAGCTCATTGGGGCTGAAGGAATGGCACACCTCTTATCTAGCAGTGACACCTGTGGCAGAGCAGGACAGAAACCATAACACTGATCCAGCTCCAGATGAGTGTACAAGAGGCAAGGGCACTAGCTGCTTCACAGCATGATTCCACTGTGCTGGGTATGTGTCCTTTACTCTGAACAGAAATTAAACTCAAAAAGTTGAACAAGTGACATTTCTAGTTTGATAGCCAGAGAGTTCAATGTACTTTTGACTGCAGCTGTTGGCAAGTCAATGAAGAGACCTCTCACTCTGAACTCAACCTTGCCCCCAGTCATATTTTAACATCTCGGATTCTCCAGAGGTCTATAAATGGTTCTTTGAGGTGAGAGGCAGTGAGTCATGCCATGAGTGTGAGGTTGAGTGCTGCCATTTCCAGTCAAGAATTTGCAGAGTTTAGGGAGTTTATCACAGTTCACTCTTGTCAGATTTTTCTTCCACAAGGTGAGAGGGGAGGGTTGTGAACCCAATTGCATCATCATATAGCACGGAAAACTTTTTTTTCATATCTTACAGACTGGCTTTCAGTTACTGGTCAAGCTTCCAAAAAAACTGAGATGTGCCTGTTGTGCAGTGTGCAATATGCCATGTGCCACAGCCCCTGCCCCATAATGCCATCCCAACCCTTTGTCCATCTTTCAGCAGTATGACAGAAGTATAGAGGTCTCCAGGGTAAGACAGGCTTATGTAAAAATCGTTTTAAAATAACTGGTCAATGCATAGAGCAAAAAAAAAAAGATGCAAATTAATGCTCCCTTTGAGAAAAAAGAGCCATGCTACTGTACCAGGCATCAGCACATCTATGCGTGAAGAAGGTGCTTTAAATGTGCATGCAATTCAAAGCAGAGTTTGCACTGTAATAACACAGTAGACACAAATTCAGGCTGTCAAGACATGTCTCTCTCAGCACAATTTACTTTTTTTTCATCTCTGTGCATAGTTAAGAAGACCAGCCTCCCTGTCACACAAACAGTTCATGTATCCTGGTGCAGCTGCCCATTTGAAACACACACAGTTCATCACCCATTTCAGAGGAACATCTCAGAGCTCTCCCTATAGGGAGCCATCTGATGGTTTGGTGAAACAGCAGCACAATATGTCCTGACTCATACTTTCACCCCAACTGGCAAATAGTAAACCCAAAGGCTAGATGCATCTCTCCAAAGACAGCTAACTCTATTCTTTTATTTGACATCCATTGGTGTTGGCTGCTTCCAGAAAACATGCAGTGTGACCCTGGAGCTGGTGCAGGAACTCTCCACCACAACCAGCAAGCCTGCTTTATAGCCAGCAGTAGCAGGAGCTCCATGCACACAAAATCTAACTATACAGCCCCATGGGACATCACACTGTTGCAAATGCTCTGTACCACATCCAACAATCCTTTTCTGGCTTGTATTTGGGAAGCAGAAGCCAGAACACTATGTAGTAAAAAATGTCTCTAAATATAGTACACACAGGGTAAAGACTGTTTATCACAACCCTTTAGTGCTAATATCTGCTTGAATTGTGTATACCTTGGTTCCTTTTACAAGCAATTCAACCAAAACATTTTCTTGGCATTTGCTTTCATTCTTCATTTCTGCCTTATCAGAGATACAGTACAGTGTGTTTATTTGTATGCAATTCCCCACAGGTAATCTTCAGTTGCAGCACATAAAACTTAATTTTCTCCGATTGCACAAGATTTCTTATTCTACACAAAGTTGTAAATCTCTGCAACAAAGATTCCTTGCTTGCTTAGTGTAGGCAAAGCCTTGCATTACTTGAAAAATTACTTTGGCTTTCCCATATGCTCCTTGTGCTGCAATTCTAAGAGCTTCCAAGAGCTCCAAAGATTTATCCGACTTCATGCTTTCTGCAGGTAACATTAATGGTGTGAGGTGATGGTGTAGGTCTTTTTCTCATTACCCACCAGAACACTTCTCTTATCAAATTTATAAAGGACTTCAGCAAATATATGCTTTTCTTTCATCCTTATCTTTTGTCTCATTAAGCTGGAAGCAAGTGTTTTCCTTAAAAAAATGATGGAGTATTGTTGCTCCTTTCACAGAAACCTGATCATTCTCAAGAACTATATTTCCAGGAACAAATCTTAGAGTATGAACAAAAGGGCACAATGTCATGTCTGGTAGCATGTATGCACAGTGCAACTACCGGGAAGAGAAGGGTCTCTGCAACATAAGCATGATGTTCCTGGTTCACAGTCCTATTTATAATTACTTGCGGTCACACACCATAATTTGGAAGCCATTTGCTTTAAGACTCCCAGGCTTGATGTATGACATCCTCTGCCCTTAGTTGGTGGTATTTAACTTGTCAATTTTCAGTTAATTCATGATTTTATGGGTATGGTTGATCACTTGAGGAAGCAATAGCACCAGGAGCCTTGTGACACATTAAGGAAGGAAGGAGGTAGAAAGTTGCCTGAAAACTCTGAAAACACAAACCTTGGCTCTTTTTGAAGTTATTATGTAGAGTTTACATATGATCCATACAGCTCTGCTCCAGGATCTAAACAATCTTTCCTAGCCCGTGCTGAAATTTTTAGGTACAGCTGGCTCACAGTGAAAGTTTTCACAAGTGAAGGGCTTTCTAGATGCAGCACAAAGCTGCTTCAGAGGACTTCCCATCCTTGCAGTAACAGGCTGTAAAGATACAGGACTCATACAGCTGCCAGGGTTCTGTGAGGCAGGAGAACATAATTTGAACTGCTTCTGAAAGCCTCCTGATTCATCCTGGTCCCCAGCCAGGGTTGCTGCCCAGCATAAGGCTGCTCACATTTCTGCTAGCATCAACCTTTTCCCTCATGGTGCAGGTGGACACCTGGACTCAGGAGGAGAGTCACAAAGGTTTTCCAGTTTACAAGAACAGGAGGGAAGGATACTCAGCGTAGCCAGAAAGTGGCTTTCTATTGGGAAAGTGTTAGTGTTGTTTCAGGTCTCCCATGGCTATTCCCCAACACAGGGGCTTTCAGCCAGGAGTCCAAGTAGCCTGTTGAACTCCTAAAACACAGTGGCTTTGGTAATTTCTTGTCTTAGCTGAGAAACATCATCTGCGAAACAATTTCCTGATGGACATCTTGTCAAAACAAGAAAGTTCCTGGGAAGTACTTAAGTTCCAATGAGTTTCATGTTTTGATGAAAAAATAGTTTGTCAGTAAAATCTGCACAAGCTTCAACAGGGACTCTTCTGGTACTGAAATTGGTGCCAGATGGGCACCAGTCCTTCCACAGTTGAAGGCAGCTGGAGTTTTGCCACTGACTTCAAAGGAACTAGGATCAAGCCCATGAATTCATGACTGCACTTTTTATTTAGCTTTCTGAATAATTTATAAGTAAAAATAGGCTGTATTCTCCCACTCTTTCTGATGTTGAGTAAAGCTGTATTTGGTTACATTTCTTGCTTTCAAAGGAGCTTTGGTGCAGTCATGAGTGTCTCATTATGGGAAAGAGTGTCCATAGGGGACAGATAGAAAGAAAAAGGAAATCCTTAGGCATATTGAAGGCACACAGCAGATCAGAGATTCAGAGATGACAGATCAGAGCAAGAGAGTCCTCATACTTGGAGCTGAAGGCTAAATAGCTAGCATTGTTTCAGGAAGTGGAGGGCAATCTAGAAAGCATACTTCTTTTTGGTGAGTTCATCTATTTTTAATGATATTGCATTTAGTTTTATTTTCTTTCTTCTCATTTCTTTTGACATTAGTTTCCATAGCATTTCTTGCTGTGCTTAACTCCTGAACAGACTTTGCAGCAGACTTCACATTTCTCTGGGATACACCAAACTTGTTCTCCACCACTGCAAACCATTTTCCTTCTTAAAACTATCTGGAAAAAAGGGGAAAGAAAAAAATTCCCAGTTCACCACCCAGGGTTTAGTGTTTACTTCTGCTGCACGCATCATTTATTTTCATTCTGCAAGATCATGATGACACGCTCGTCCAAGCACATGCTGTTCCAATATGCTACATTCCTTCAGCTCCTCAGTGCGTTAGAAGTGACATTGCTGCTAAATGAGAAAGATCTTGTATTACAGGCAAATAGATTGCTAAGTACTGCTGCCTTTCAAAGACCCCTGCTGTAAACAAAAAATCATTGACTTGCTTTTTCTGGACTATACATGGTTGTGTATGTGGATGACTCTGCTTAGGAAGGCTATCTGCTGTAGGGTTTTAGGGACTTTGTTCCTTGAGAACATGCTGACATATTTAGCAGGCTTTTGGAAAAGAGAATGAGACATACACCTCAACCTATGACTGGAGGAACAGAACACTTGAAGTTTGAGATGTGTCCTAGGAAAGTATTTCTGCAACTATCATTTAGTTTGAATCTATTCAAGCAAGCTCATGTACTGTGCTTCTTATATTTTCTGGGTGCATGGAATAACTGTGGTCTCAATCACAGTGTGGGTTTTACAAACCTATCTTCCATGATGGATAAACTACTTGCAGAAAATCTGTTCCACATTTGCTTGTTCCTCCCTGGCAATAAATTAGAAAAGGCAATAGTGGATTGTTAGAGATTAACACAAAACCATTAAATAGTGCTTTGGTTTAGCTATAATATTTTCTCTTAAACTGTGCCTTACTAATTACTCTTTATAAGATGGTGCCTAAATGAATAATTGAGATAGGATTTTGTGGGTTTTGCTGAATGAATTTAAATTTTCCATGGAAAACTTTGGAGCCTTTCTCTAAACACTTTTAAATCCAAATTTACAAAACATGTAAAAGATTAAAATTATAGATACATTCAATAAGACTTGGTCGAGGAGCCTTTGGCACAAATTTGCCTGCCAGTATCCCACTAGTAAGCTCTTGGAATTGCTGTTTGTCCTCTATACTAACCTACCAAAGAACTTGTAAAATATTAGGTAAAGAAAGTATTATATACTTCCTCCTAATGTCCATTTGAGTCAAAGGCTGTTTTGTTACTTGGCTACAGCAGAACAAAGATTGTATCCTGCATTTGCCAGTAGGGATAATAGTAAGGAAAAGCTGTTTTAGCTTTCTGAAAGACTACTTTTTGGGTCTGAAAATGCTTTTACAGATGCAGTCCTCTCAGAAACCCAGCAGAGTCAGAGGAATCTTGTATAGTTATGCCCTTAGTTATTTAATAATCTCACTGTGCTTCAGAACATAAATTATAATACTAGCAAACTAGTTTAATGAGGGCATATGAACTTAATATTTCCTGAAAGTACCTACTCTGAAGTGAAAATGCAGTAATAAATTCAGACTGTTTATTTTAATCACAAAATCAGATATGGAACTGCAAGTTGCCAAAGTCTCCTCAAGGCATAAAATAGGGATGTGCATGATCTTCTCAATATTTATGAACTGTAAAGTATAAAAATCAGCAGTCCCTAGGTGAAAATATTTTCAGTCTTTCAGAGGGACATCGTGAAGATGTTTTATTAATAATTTTAATTTTGTTTTCTGCTCTGCTCAGTAGTTCCTTTCTAAAAACTTGAGCATGATATTTTTTCTTTCCAATTTGTTCTTTTGTATTAGGTGTGGAGAGATTTGAGGGGATTTGCAACTTTTTGCTTTTAAAACTGGTTTGAGTCTTATGCCTGTATTTCTTTTCTATATGTTCTGATCTTATACCTGTATTTGAACAGCATCATTCTTTAGCTAATAGTTTCCATAAAGACAGAAAAAAAAATTTTTTGTAGCAAATGAAAATCTTAATAAGGTAATACTTTCTGGTCCAAATAGGCTCCAATTTATCAAAATACTGAATCACATGTGTAAAACTGAGAATTTAAGCAATCTTTTATTATTTAGAAAAGAATGACATTTTAGTCACACATTAGCAACACTTTGGTCTGCACAGTGTCAAGTACATGCTGAAGTATATCTGTAAGCCACACAGTGAGGTCCTCTCTTTGATAGGGTACATGTCAGTCAGAAATTAATCCCTTACCCAGACCTAAATGACTAGAAAGTAAGAGTATTCAATAGCAGAATTGTCCTCCTTCTTACAGAAGACAGCACTATCAGTGAAACACCACAACCCAGGAGCTGCTGTTGTGACCACGGTATATCAAAGTGTCCCTTGGAAGTCTGAACTGGTGTAGAATAATTTTGCCACTAACATGGATTAATAAATGCACTAGCATGTTTGTCAAGGGAGGTGTAGTAAGGATTATTTAAATCTGACCTAAATTTCCCATGTTTCTCTCTTGTTCCATAATAATAACAACAATGAATTCCAAAGTAATAATTTGCTATTTGAAGTAAACCTAGAGTTAATTGCCATACACAGCAGACAAGAAGTAGATATCCCTTACTCTTCATTCCATCTGGGGTATGTAAGTAGGTGCATAATGTTGCCCATTGAAATTGTAGTTCATTAAGTCATATCAGGATATAAAGAACATATTTGGTCCCACATGGGACTATCAGTGTAGATAACAGTTTCTCTCCTGTATCTGCTCATCCTTAAAAGAGAAATATGTTGAAACCATTTACAGGTGGTCCCTTTTAAACCCACATGTATTAGAAATTAGAAGTGTGCGTGTATATCTGTGCATGCAAGCACGTGTAACAGAGATGCACCATGAAACATTCTGCAGAAAAAAAATGAGATTTATGTAGAAACTAATAAAAAATAATTTTGGCAGTGGAGAAATCCTGAGTGATGTAGCTTAATATTTGTCACCTGTGTGGTAAAGTCACAAGTAGAGTATCTAAGACAGTCATATCTAAAAGCCAGAAGAAGGGAAAAAACCTCTCCATTACTTCATATCACATGGGCTCTCTGCCTGGACACTTAAGTCATGACATCTTGCATTGTGGCAGGGTGGAGAGTATGGCTTCCTGATCAAGGCCACTAAATTTTTAATGAACAGCACTTGATTACTGCTCCCATTGTAGGAAAAGGTTGTTTGGAGGTGAACAAGGCTCTGTGCACAGAGGTGTTCCACTTCCACCCTTTTTCACTCCCAAAACCAGATGAGCTAGAGCTGTCTCCAGTACAATTGCTCACAGCTAGGGAAGGTCTTCCTGAGAAACAGGCACAGCAGCTCCAAGAACTGAGACTGGTGCATCCTTATCTCAGCATGCAGGACCCACAGCCAATAGTCACTGAGACCCTGTGAACAGTTTTCTGCACCATCTCATCACATCTCTTGCATGATAAAGTCCCTCAGATAATATAAGGCTTGCTGTTGCAAGATTTTGCATTTCTAAGACAGAATTGCAGGGCTGCTGGGAATGTTTGACTGGTTTGGCATTCAAATCCAAGCCTTATCCCTCTAAATCCTATGTCAACTTTTCTAGGACATCCCCTTTATAAAGAACGTATTTGGGGCAAAATCAGTCTCACTGCAGTCTCAAGGGCATAAGTCTCAAGTCACTTTGGGCTTAGCAGGACCAGAAATTCCAATATAGGATCTTTCTAGAGAAGGGATCAAAACTGAGTGAGAAAGTTGAGTTCTGATATTAGAGATTGTCATAAGAGCTACAGGCTTCCAGAAATGTCAAATTCCTGACACTGACAGTAGGTCAGAACTTTCCATTAAGCTCCTCATCTGGAAGCAAATCTGCTTTAAGATCAGATGACAGACACCAGAAAGCAATGCTTGTTTACATATTCAGAGTTTAAAATAAGAAATTTGCAATCATGTTTATGTTTAAAAAAGGGTTTTTAAAAGTTTTTTTGTGAAGAGGAAGAACTGTTTGCTTTTACAAAGTAGTAAGCAGACTTTTCTCTGGTATTCATAGCCTATTTGGGAAGTACTTTCCAGCATCTGTGGGCAAAGCTGTTTAAAAACAGTTCTCTACAAAAAATAAAGTTGTAAGGCTATAAAGCATTTTTTATCTTGGCAGGCCAAAATAATTTTTTCCCAGTATTTCAGGAAGCCTCTGACAATCTCAAAGTTGATTAGCTTGACTGTTTGGGGAGAAGTTTTCTTTCTGTCTTTAATCTTCTACTGATATTGAGATTTACTTTTGTTTATGTCAGTAAAGGGCTATTTTTTATCACTTCATGTTTAGATGTTTGCTCTCTTATTGACATTTCAACTAGGTGCTGCTTTGAACAAAAAAGCAAGGGATTTTGTTGTTTGAAAAAGAACAGCTTCAGCATTAAATTGGATTCCAGACAGTGGGATTTATAATCTAATTCTTACAAGAGATTCAGAGCTTGATATCAAGAGCTGGAGCACTTCATTGTCCACATGTAGCACGTTGTAAAATCAGAAGTTCTAATTTTTTTTTTTAACTCTATTCTTTCCTGTCTCAAAGAGTTAAAATATATTCTTTTTCTTCTTGCTGTTGATTAGCAAAAATTTCCTCACCCTCTGCTGTCGAAGAGTCATACATATTTGATGGCTTTATCCTTTTCTCCTTAATTTTTCAAGTAATTCAGCTAGGCTGTCTTCATCAATGGGGTAAGTGGAGCTGTAACACCTACTTAAGGGAGGGGAGCCATCTGGTTTCTTTACAACTTGGAGCCTGCTGGCAAATATTAGGTTGTACCAATTTAGAGCATGATGAAGTGGGAAATAATGGATATTTCTTAAGAATCTGAAATAGGATCAGCTGTTATCAGCAAAAATTGGCAGGTGCAGTGCACTATGCTGGCTGTCAGCATGGTCTCAAGTTGGAGAGTGCAGCTGGGAAAATGACTTGCTAATTGAATGGTTGCAGGACTCCCAGCAGCTCTGAAAGTAGTGCAGCATCATTAATTGGAGGCTCTTGGTTGACTTAGTGGAAGCTGTCACAAAAAGAAGGATCCTGCAAGTTGAGGTTTACTTTCTAGATGTTAGTGTGGTTTTTGCCTGTTACACTGAATGAGTCCTTGTGGAGTCAGAAGTGCTTTCAAACTCAGGAGGACTGGCCCAAGGCTAGCAACATCTGTTATTTCATTTACAGCATGGTGACAGTGGTTGGGAGTTACAAAAGCTATGCAATTACACATTTGTTTAACTGCATGTTTCTGTTGTTATCTTTCCCTTCGCTCTGTCTTTCCCTTTTATTTTCAGTTGTGTTAGGTTTCAAAAATGGCTTGGCTTGGAGCAGAAATTATTCTTTTTTTTTTTTTTTTTAATAGAGCCTTGGAAGACCTTGTCCTCAACTGTTTCTTGGATGCTGCCATAATTCATAAAAGTAGTTATAGAAAAAAAGGTCTAGTTTTGGTCCAGAATAATATTAAATACACCTCTGGTTTATGTGGATCTCAGAATAGCAGTGTATGCAAAAGCACGTGTGCATTAGCTGTGGCTCCCTTTTTCATATGTTGTTTTTATTTATTAAATGCAAACATATTGCGGTGCATCCTAGTTTAATATAAAGGTCTGTTGGCAAAATGTGGCATTTTCCATCAGCTGTTAACACCCCTTGAGGGAAGATATATTGGCAATGAGTGCTGTGCAGAAAGCACTGCTGACTTCAGAGTGCACTTCATGTGTCATTAGTGACGATAGCATCCCTGTGTGCCTAAAATCTCTCCAGCTGTGTACAGTGTAGCTTTCCTGGATGAGTTATGAAGGCTGGGAGGTAAGAGTCTTCAGTGACAGGGTTGTGCCACCCAGCATGCCTCTGGCCAGCATAGACACGAGGTTATCTGTGAGTGTGGACTGGATGAGGAACAGAGGGCTGAAAGCTGGCCTGAGCCTCCTAGAGCAGTGTTCATGGGCTGTAGGTCAAGTGTTAAACCCTTCAAGAGAACTGATGAGACCACTTTTTCAAGCTGAATGCTGAGCAAGTCTTCCAGTGGCCATCAAGCTCTTCCAAAGTTTAGGTGACACAGCTAGGGGAAATGGCTTCAGTTTGCATCTGCATTTGGATATCCTATGTTAGGTGGGAGGCAGGGAGATGAAACTGGAAAGATTTGGAAGTTGTACCCTTGATCAAAACCATGTGTGGCAAATGTCAAGCACAGCCTGTGATGGAACTGAGAATAGCAAAACATTGATGTAGAGGCTCCTGCCTTCTTCCCCAGGCTCTGACTCAGCAGCCTGGGACAAGCTGTTTTGGGGAATGCTGCGTTTTTAAATCTTGTAGCTTAATGTGGACCAAGTTATGGTGCCTGGTTCTAGCTTAACTCTTCTGGATGCTTACTTTGCCTCTTTTGATCTTCCTGGCATTAACAAGTGGATGGAAATAATTCACCTGGCCTCATAAATCAAATAAATTCATAGAATCATAGAATCATTTAGGTTGGAAAACACCTCTAAGGCCATCCAGTCCAACTGTTGATTCAGGACTGCCAAGCCTACCCCTAAACCATGGCCTTGAAGTGCCATGTCTTTTAAGTCTTTGAAATACCTCCAAGGACAGTGATTCCACCACTTTCCTGGGCAGCATGTTCCAGTGCTTGACAACCCCTTCAATGAATAAATTTTTGCTAATATCATATTCTAAACATCCCCTGGAGCAACACAAGACCATTTCCTCTTGTCCTGTCAGTTGTTACCTGGGAGAAGAGGCCAACCCTCACTATGCCACAACCTCCTTTCAGGTGGTTGTAGAGAGAGATAGGGACCCCCTGAGCCTCCTTTTCTGCAGTGGAGGGAACCTTATCACTCTCTACAACTCCTTTTTTTATCTTTCCCTTTTCGTCCCCACACAGCTGAATGAATCTGCCAAGCAGCTCATGGAGATGGACAAGACGTGCTCGGCAGCCGCCTCTGGCTGTGACATGCCTCTGGCGACAGAGACGGTGGCAGTGGCGGCGGCGGTGGGTCTGGCACCATGCTCCACACTGGCTGGTGCGGGGGCTGCCGGCGCGGCACAGCGCCAGGTGGAAGGCAAGAAGAACGCCAAGAAGCGCCACTCCTTCACTGCCCTCAGCATGACACACAAGTCCTCCCAGGCCGCCAGCAACCGGCACTCCATGGAGATCAGTGCCCCTGTTCTCATCAGCTCCAGTGACCCACGGGCAGCTGCCAGGATTGGGGACCTGAGCCACCTCTCCTCCAGTGCCCCAGACCAGGTAAGGGGGGGTGCAGGGGGGATTTGGACATCCTTAGCAGGTGGCACACCCTTGTGTCACCTCTTCCAAAATGGCTCACCCTCGCATGAAGCAGTCACATGGTGCTGTCATCCTGGTGTGACAGTAGTTGGCATCTGCCATTCCTATCCTTGCATTAATCAGTGGGCAGGCGTGAGAAGCCAGAGGATAAGGCCAAATTGGATTCACAATACTGCAACGCTAAAAAACAGGAAGGTTTTTTTGTTAGAAGTCATGTAACTATTGCACCAGTTTCTGCTGCAGAAAGGAGTAATTTTGAGTGATCCCATTACCCTGAACGTATCTGTTACTCTGCAGGGTAGCAATGTCAATATGAAATTCACACACTGGGGATAAAAAAAGATTTTTGGAATAATTATTTCTGTACAGATCACTGGAGGATGAGCAAATGTGCTGTACTTTGACAAGTGTTGTACCCAGCAAGTAGCTGCTGTTCAAAGAGTTTTTAAACCATCACTCATGCTGAGAGTGCAGCCCTCTCCATCCTTCCCCCTCTCAAAGAAGGATGCAGAAGAGCATCCTCCCAGACATCCCCACAGGTCCCAAAAGGAGCTTCCAAGAGGCTGCTTCTGGGGCCCTGCAGAAAGAGGAGTCAAACTCACCAGGGGTGCAGTGAAACCCGTTGCAACTACCCGCTGTTTCTGTGGGTAGGGAAATCCAACTGGCAATTTGCAGTTTGAAGGTGTAGAAGAGAAGGGAGAATAGTCACAGTCCTAAAGCTCTTCTGCCTCAGCCTTCCTGCCCAGTCATCTGCACAGTGTGTGTGCAGGTTAGCATCCATAGGTGGTTTATAGACCAGTTCCTCATAGTCTGTGCTGCTTGTTAGTGCCAAGATAACCTCAGCATGACAGGGTCTTCCCTCACATCATGTCTCTGCTGAAAAAAGCCATCCTTTCCCTTTTCCTCTCCCTGGGCATGCCTTCTGGCCCCTCACATCCATGTCCCCATACAGGGACAAACATGGATCACTTGCCAACCCTGTCATGACCCAGGGTTGCAATCCATGTAACAGCCACTGCCCATGCTGGTATGCATGGTGGGGAGAGGGGCAAGCAGCAAAACCATAGGAGCTGCTTTGGGCAGAAATGCCTGTTTACGTCCATCTGTAGTGCTGGCGGGTCTCTGCTGTGAGGCCAGTGTGGTGCACCAGACCATGGGGTCACTCCTGACAGCTGTGCCCTGCTGTGACCCATGACATGAGCCCCAGGCCCCTGCAGCACAGGTTTGCAAGGACACTGGGGGAGGCAGGGTGCCTGCATGCACACCACGTGTGATCCAGGGCCAGCCAAAACCGTACTGAGAGGACACTGCCAGAGTGGGGCAGTACTCTCTGCTCCAGCTCACTTTCCCCCACTGCCCACCCACATGTAAGAGCCAGTGAGGCAGCTCAGCCCAACTGTAATAGCACTCATTTTCTTCCACATGACTTTTCCAGGAAGGGTTTCTGTGGAGTAAGGTCTTCCCCCCTTTCAGCTCCCAGCAGGAGGGTGAAGGTGAGGATATGGCCCCCACAAAAAGCAGCATGGGTGCCGAGATGTACTGGGACATCTGTGAAGCAGCACAAGTACTACACATGAAGGAGGGTCCCAAACTTGTCAAGTAAATGACACCCAGGTTTTTGGCACTGAGAGTGACACATTTGGACTTTACAGAGACATGATAGACAGTGGCTTTTCTGTCCCCATGCTAGTCAAGAGAAACACAACACACACCCTCTTTTGTTAGAGTCATGTTGAAGACTCATTCTGAGCTAGTAAACCACAAAGGTTATACCGTAAAACAAAAAGTGCCTTGATTATTCTCCCCTGTTTTAACAGAACAACTGGTATGCGAAACCCCACTCATGTCTCAAACAATTTTGTCATTTGCACACAAGTGGTAGAGAACAAGAAGCGCCTGATGTTCCTGGTGACAAGTTATGATTATCGAAATCCAGCCCACAGGAAGCTTGGTTGGGTCCTTTGCAGGAGGTGGGAAGACATAATTGGTGCCATGGTCAAAAGCTCATCTAAGGCTGGGGTGTAACGAAGCCCACGGTGGGAACAGATTTGGGGAGTGGTTCTGCCTCAGGGCATAGAGCCAGTCTGCAGACTAGGCAGTTGAGCATGTGCCTCTATCACTGCTGGTCAAAACTTGGCCAAAATCCAGTAGGGGAAGAAGACTCTTGGCAGCTCAGATCAACCTTAGTGAAAAGAGGCTTCCCCTCTATCAAAAAGTGTCATTGCACCCTGTCACCCCAAGTGTGGCATTTACATATATTAATACATATCTCTGCTTTTGGGAACTTTGCTT
Source organism: Illadopsis cleaveri (assembly GCA_013399915.1). Classification (NCBI taxonomy): domain Eukaryota; kingdom Metazoa; phylum Chordata; class Aves; order Passeriformes; family Timaliidae; genus Illadopsis; species Illadopsis cleaveri. Next base: position 369,811 of record VXBB01010841.1, read on the forward strand.
TCTAATTTAGGGGATTTAAACATTTTTCTGCGAAAACTTTGCAATGAGTGTGGATCTATGGGGGGAAAAAAAGTGGGGCTGAAGCCTTCTATGTTGTCTTGACTGTAGGAACAGCATTCAGAAAAATGCTTGTAAGATTAGCAATAAAATCTCAAGAGCTACAAACATGAATTTACCGGCTTTTAAGCCTTCTTAGTTAAGTCTACAAAAAATACAGAATTTGGCTCTTACCAAATGTACATTAAAATTGCACAGTTATATTTATATAACTATTAATCCCATAATAATAGGGGTTACATTTTAATTAAAAATGTCAGAAATTCAGTCTCTTCTCTGCCATCTGCTAAGACCTGACATGGCTCTGAAGCAATTAATGATGCTTCAGCCTTAGACAAAATATCAGTTCAGCACTTTCCTTTTATTGACATGGCTGAATGCCAGCCAGAGTAGCATAAACAATGGGCCCCATGAGCTCTTACATCAAGGCATTCAGGACAGCGAGAATCTTGTCTTCAGACTTTTTGCTCTAAAATGCATTTGGCTTTCTAAGGTAAATGCCCTGTATGTCTTGTTCAGGGTTTGACATCTTGACAAATCTGCAAACTGATTCTACTGCTGCTTCAGAAGTGCTCAGAGGCATTGCAGAGAGCATGGGCACGTTGTAGGAAGGCTGTACATGTAGCTGCCAAACTCACCAGTGAGCTCTGCTGCAGGAAGGTTTTCTTTCCTCACTTGTAGAGGAACCTCTCTGTCCTTTATGTCATTGTCACAGTCTTTGAGTGGTTCTCTCTGTAACTATCTCAGACCCTTGCTGGTTGGCAACAGCAAATTCAGCCAAAGGTTATTTCTTATAAGGGAAACAACAAATTTACAGTTTAAGTATTTAGCAAATATATGCCTTTTTTTTTTTAACTAGAATGTAAATTTGGTTTATTGTATCATTATATCCTGTCCTTGAAATTTCCAGGCATGTTTTCATTGCTTATTTAGTAGATCTCTTAATAAAAACAAATAAAGGAATTTTTTTCAGTTTAGTAGGTATGAGTTTCTCTGGAATGTATCAGGATTGGTATTTAGCTTGCAGAGGATTCTACACTTTGAAAAAGTTCAACAGTTTTCTTATAGCCTCTCCTTTGAACAAACAGAATTCAATTACAGGAGTTCTTGAATGGCATCTAGTCCCCTACCTCAAGGCGACCAGCTGGTGCCCAGCAAAACCATCTCCTCAAAACAAGCATCAATTTTCCCTGTAGACCTGAGGCACCTACATCTGGAACACCTGCTTTCTCTCTGCTGACATGAGAAGAAACAGAGACATCTAGGGCTTATTGCCTAAGTTACTGCAGGAACTTAAATTTTAGGTGCAAATTTTACATGTTTCAGTAAATGTAGCATATATTCCACCCCTTAGAAGTAATTTCATGTGTAATGCTTTATTCTTGTGGCTTTTGTCAATTCCTGTGAATTGAAACCAGACTTCCACACTGAGCTGACATGTTTTTTTGGTTTTATGAGTCGTTAGACTGTTATAAGCCTCCAGGAGGGCACAGAATTCTACATATTGTGCACTGACATGCAGACCAGACTATGAAATCACATGTTTTGAAAGCAGTTCTGCATATCATTAATTTAATAATCAAAGACTGCTGGCCTTCCATAATGTGTTCATTGTTCTTTAAGCAGAACCAACTCAGCTGTTTTCCAAAGCCAACATGTATTTTGAAATGAATGATGGTCTTAAAAAACATCTTCACTGACTACAAACTTCGGGATGCTTGAAAGTTAGAAGAATCAACATGAAGTCACCTCAGCTGGATAAAAGGGTGACTGGAATTCCACAACAGCCCGGATATAAAGCATTTAATTTAAAAGAGGCAATGTTGGAATCCTAATTCTGCCTGCAACTAAATTTGCTTGTATGCTTTCTCCTGCATGCTGAGCATCACTCATTAAATGTAAGATCTCCATCTGAAAGGTAATAGTGTCTGTTCATCATGCAGAATGTCCTACCATAATGGCAAAATGGATTTTTATTGAAGATGTAAGTAGTGCTGCAGGCCTGTGATGGAGCTGAAGCGGAATTAGGTTACGGGTGCAGAGGAGCGGCTCGTAACTGAGGCTCCTTGGGGAGTGGGGAAGGTCCCCCTGGAAAGTAATCATGCCTAGGCCTCAGATGGCTTGTCTTGCTTCCATTTTCACCCCTTATGAATTATTCGTCCCTGATAGTTGAAAAGGTCATGGGTCAGTACTGCTCCAAATCCCCTGGATTTTGATGGAAAAGGCGTCTCATGAATAATGAAGCATGGCTTTGTGCACACCAGGGTGACAGCTGAATGAGGAAGAAAGGATTCTCCCCACAGAAGGAACTTCTGTGTATGTTTTGAACAATTCATCACCATGCATAAGAAGTCAAATTGTATCTGCAAGTATTAGTACAAGCTCCTAACCAGAGGACACATGTTCAGGAAAAGCTGAGAACAATGTCTTGCATGCTCCCAGTCCCAAAGAGTGACAGTATTTGAAATGAAAAAGGTTCCTTGAAGTGTCTTGCTATATAAATCACTTGGAAGTGTGTCCTTATCAGTTATTTAGAAGTGCTGAATTTTAGCTGAGAAAATGTAATAGCAGAACTCTGGTTGAGCCTTGGCTGATAACCTAAATGTGCTGACCATGAGAGGCATATAGATTATACCTAAAATCCAGAGACTAAAAATGAACCTTGAATTTTCAAGTGCACAACAAGCTCTGTGAAAATAAGTCAAATTCAGGTATTTTTCAGCTTTGGCTGGGAGTGCAAATTCTATCCAGCCTGCTCTGTTGCTGACTGTGAATGACAACTGATAGGATACAAGAGCGACACAGGTGAAACCAAGGGCAGCTATTTCAGGACGTGGCACTAGTCAAAAGGGCAAAAGAGAGGAAATATTGGTCTAACCTGTCTTTCTGTAATTTAGATCAAAATATGTCACAAAAAATGCATAAAAGCTTTTGCTAAGGTCTAACATAAATTAATTACTTGTCCTTGTACATTTCCAGTTCTATTCATAGTTATTTGTAATGGATTCCAGATATCACCTATTCTAAATAAATTTATCTTGTTGAGGGGGAGCATGGTTGTAGGGGGGAAGGAGTTAACTTGTTCTCACTAAGAAAGTTTTAGGCAGGAATGATAACAGCTTTTTTTTTTTTTTTTTTTTTTTTTTCCTACCAATAGGTCTCTGAATATACTCTGTGCATATTGGGATATATGGATGTATTGCATTTTTTGTCAAAACTGTTGCAAATGAGGCTCATGGTCTGACTCAGTCTATGGACTGATTACATAAGACACCAGGAATCCAGGTCAAAGCAAAATTGTCTTTAGGGAACTACCAGGTTAGAGACAGTGTCTTCTCTTTTTCCTATAATATGCCTTATCACAAATATATTTTGAAAGATTTTGCAAGAACCACACAAAACGTAATTTTTTACAGGAACTAGGAAGAGAAAGTTGTGCTTTAGAAGGGTAATTCAACTCTGTATGAAATCCCACTGCCTGTAAAAGCAAAACAATTTTTTTTTTCCCAGATGCTCCTCAGGGTAGTAACCCAAAAACATTTTTCCACTGAAATAATTTTTGCACACAGTTAATCTTGAGGCTTTACAGTACCTGCCAGTCAATTACTGCTTTGGAAGTCTCAAGAGCAAGTGAGACACTGTCTTGGTATTTACCCCACACTGTAAAATCCTGTTCATCCGGCACACTCCAAGTGTACATGTATGACATTTAAGCAGAAATTACTAAAGTGTATATTTTCCTCTTTTTTCTTTACTAAAGTGTATATTTTCCTCCTTTTTTTTTTTTACTTGAAGAGTTTGTTTATTTGTTTACCACTATTTTCTCCCTGGAGGGGGACTTCCTCCAGGAGGCATTGCACAGGATCCTGATGAGTTTGTTGTACAGTTATCAAAAGGACAGTTATGAGTGTGGGATTAAATTAACAGCTTTTACAGGTCAGGTTTTCAGTTGAAGCCTTCCTGTGTCTCTGTGTTTGATTTTTCATGTTCTTTGATCCCAGAATTGGAAAAAAACTATTTACTACAAACCTATTTAAAACCTTGTGGAGGAGAGCTATACCCTTAATATAGTCTGAGAGAAACAAGGCTGAATACAATATAATTTTAATGATGCTCATCCACATGTTGCTTAATCAGTGCTCATTTGGGGGAGCTGAGAAACTGCAAGCCAAAATAATCAGTTCTTTTATGGATTCTAATGTCAGATGAATCTTCAGAAGAAAATGACAAAAATATTTGGTTTTTTTTTTCTAACTTTCAGACATCGTTAGCTTGCAGGATAGGGGAAATGGGAGCTTGGAAATTAATTTACTTGACTTCTCCAGCTCTCTGCATAGCTCTATGAGCTACTGAGAGAAGACATGGTCTAGAGTTTTTGGTCTATTACAAACCTGGTTGTAGAACAAGCTGACATAATACTCTGCCTCACCTTCATCCACAGCCACAGATACTTGCAGGTTGTAAGAACCCCTCAGTAAATCATATAATTTAGCTCCAGCTTTTGCAGGAAGGAACTGGGTATTTATGCAGCTATTTTTGCAGCTGCAGCTGTTATCCTGCACATTTGTTTGTTTTTCACACACACCGTTATGGGAAAAAAATAATGCTTCCTCTAGAATTGATAAGTCCATTTCAGCCCCCACTTCGATAATTAGCATTTGATGAGGCTACTTGATCTTGCATGTAACACTTTTCATCAATACTTGGTGTCACTACAATGAATTAAGTACTAATACATTATTTCTAGGAACATTAAGGTTCAGAATGATTGCCACAGTCATTGTTTTATGGAGTCAGCAAATTAGAGAAACGAGTCACAGGAATCTTAAAGACCATTAGCCTGTTTTTATGATATTTCTAGAGGACGGTATGTCAACTTATGCAAGTTGAATGGGTGTTTTTCTCTTATTTTAAAGTCATATTAAAGAGAAGTTTAAAGTAAGCTGTAAATATGCATTCAAGACATTAAAAGATTTTTTTTCCTGAGAATTAATGAATGTGATAAGTGCCCTGTGGTGAGAGAGTGCTGGATTTTCTTTGAAGTCAAAACTGAGAATTCTGGTTGGTGATTTTCTAGCTGATAAGAACATTCGTTTGATAGCAACAATTATTTTTTAGTGAAAGCTACTGAAACCTGCAATATCATTGTACTCTGTTCCTAGTTTTATCACTGTCTTCTTGACTTCTATTCCACTCGAAGACTGAGTCCCTTGCTTTTGCAAGGCACTTCACTAATCCCTACAGGCACCATGTCTTTTCAAATTAAACCACAAATGTGGCCTTAAAGCACTGGTGAAAATCTAAAGTAAATCTGCAAGGGAAAGAAAAATATAATTCATGCTGGAAGTCCAAACTGGTAATTCTTATGCTTCCATAAAGGTGTGGATGGGAAAAGGAATGAATTTAAGAAGATATTTCAGCCCAGATGAGTAGTTGTTACCTTTCATTTCCTGGTGTCTCTGGGCTTGTCAGTAATATTTGGGGGAGAGTTATGTTTCAGTGGTCATAAGGAAGCTGTTGTGTTTATGGGAAAAAAAAGCAAAAAGTCCTTTTAATATTACTCTCCAGCCTGTGAGTACATAATCACCTACTACACCAGAGTAGCTGGGGATAAAAACAGAGGACACAGCATGAGCTGGGAGTGAAATACCTGTCATGCAGCACCATTGTGCCTGTGTGTATAGTCTGGGAGTTTTACTCAAGATTTAGCCTTGCACAATACAGGTGGTGCTGCTGTGCTACCAATGGTCACAGAGAAGCAGAAATTAGTGCAGAGGGATCTGGAGATGGCTTTCAGCACACCTTTGTGCAGCTGCTTTTCCCTGCTGGCTGGCACCTGGGTCTGTAGTGTCCAGAGGAAAAGAGCTGGTGCTGTTGAGCTGAAACAGTGGTAAGTGATGCTTGGAGGATGCCAGACTGAAGTGGATGCATGAAGAAGTCGGATTTGGCTGTTCACTGGTCTAAGTAAATGGGATCAGAGTTGGCAGTGTCTGGTTCAGAAAACTGCATGTCACCATTAGAGTAAACAGCCTCCTAATCAAGAGGTGTGCACCCAGGAGATCACCCAATGGCCAAATGTTTAAAGGCATTAGAGGCTCATAAGGATAGCAAGGAGCACCTAATGGCATTTTCAGAAGTGACTCCTGTTACTTAAATTGCAATAAAATCTGTGGGAATCAGGCAGTGAAGTACTTAATGCCACCCTGAGAAAACTACAACGTGCCTGTTTTTATCAGTAAGTGCCTATGTGCCTCTTAAAATCCTGTCTGTCAGAGACATCTCCTACCCGTAAGGCTTTAGCAGTGCTGAATAGCAGAGACTGAAGAAGGATTAAGACACAAATTCTGCAGTGTTTGAGCCCTCCCTGTGTAATGTCTGTGCATGGCTCTATTTGTGTGTCTCATGCCACCCTAGGAAGATGGATCATGTAGGGACATGCCATCAGAAAGCAAGGATGTGACATGCAGACTTCCTAAAAGGTATCAAAGCACAGAACAAGAAAATCAGAGCATTGTCTTGGATTCGCATTCCCCTGAGCAGATGAAGAGGAAAGGAGGACATGTTTAGTACCTTGTTCCTTAGATCACAGTAGCAAAAGTACAACCTGGCTCCAGGGCTAAATAAAGAAGGAAAACGAACTAAGTTCTGCTACCAGCTGTGATGGAGAAAGGCCTGCTGTGTTCTCCAGGAGGATTACTGCTAACTGGAGAAATACAAATAAAATTTTGTGAAGAGTAGAAAAGTAAACTTCCAACACAAGTAATCAGAAGTATAAAGAAATAGGAGATTGTTCTTTTGCGAAAACCAGTCTCTTCAAAATTTTATTGCAAATACTATCTTGCAAAATAATCTAGCAATATTGTATTTTATAATATGAGCTAATTAGTGATACATACAGGAGACAACAGGACCTTGAAAGGGACAACTTAGAAAGCCTTCACCAACTGTGTCAGGGACTGTAGTTTAAATACAAAGCTGGTGAACATTCAAATGCATAGTATTCAAGCATACTCATCAAGCAGCCACCAAGACAATACAGCAAGGAGCACAGAGACACATGAAGCTGCAGAGCAGAATACTTTTGTGACACTAAACATCAAGATGTGAACAGAGGAGCTGAATTCAATGTGTGGAAGGCCAGCAGGTTCTGTGGAGTAAAACCTGATGACGAAAAGCAGGGTCATAGACGGACTGGAAAGTACAGTCATTTCAAAGCCTGTAGGGAGAGCAGCTAAAGAAACCAGAACACAATCAGGAGGCAGGCACTGATTTAGAGTTTGGATGTATAGGATACTAGACTGTACAAAGTGGCAAAAAGGAATGGTTTTTAGGTTCCAAGCTGACAGCAGATGCAGTAATATTGGAGTAACCAGATATAGGCAAGAAACTGAATGTCAGGTAGATAGATAAATACAGAACTGTGGAGACATCTTTGGGATTATTCAAGGGAAGAAAGCAAAATTGTCATCCAGCAACAGTGAATGGCAGTTACGTGATTTCTTAATCCCTTGCACTATATGTTAGTACAAGCATAATAGAAAGCACTTGAGATCATGATCATGCTTTCAGTAATACAGAAGACACAGAAGGCCCCATTGTCAGTGCAAACAGGCAAATAGATGATGCTTTGACTGCTGGTCTGCTCTCTTGGCTTGAACTCATCACTCTGCAGAGTCAGTCAGGCTCAGCCCAGGCTGCCTGCAGGGGACACTCCAGGCTGGGGCGGTTGCACCTCTGCAAACTGACTTTACTGTAGTGTGCAGAGGGAGGATCATAGGAGCTAAAGAAGGGGTTAGCATGTGTCTTACAAGAAAGATGAAGCATTGGTCAGCTCCCAGAGCTGGATATCATTGCTACTAGTGGAATGAGTCAGTCCTGTGGCTGGAGTGCTGGCACTGAGGGCTACGGGCTTCAGGAGTAGGCAGGATAGGTGAGGGGGAGGTGTGGCACTGTAAGTAAGGGAGAGGTTTGCACAGCCCTTAGAGTTAGTGGTGATGTGGTGAAGAGCCTCTAGGTGAAGACTGGGGGGAAGGAAAACAAAGCAGGTATTGTAGAGGGTGTGTACTACTGATTGCCCAGTCAGGATGTAAGCACCAGTGAGTTATTCTATAGGCAATTAGAACTCTCTAGATCAGTAGTCCTTGTCCTTATGGGAGATTTCAACTTCTCAGACATCAGGTGGAAATATCATACTTCTGTGACAAGTCTTGGAAATTCTTGAGGCTTATAGGAGAAAACTGCTTGTCATACTTAGTGAGCCAACTGGGAAAGAAGCCCTCCAGGACTTGATATTTGTGAATAGAGAAGGACTCTTGAGGGATGTGACAGTAGATGGCTGTTTTGGCTACATGAAATGGCTGAGTTTAGAATTTTCACTGTGAAGACAAAAAAGGATGGCAGAGTTGCTTCCTGAACTTCATGAGAGCAAACTTTATGCTATTCAGGGTGTTACTTAGCAGAGTGCCCTGGGAATCTGCTTTTAAGGACTTCAGAGTCCACATGTGCTGGTCAGGCTTTAAGATTCACCTTTCAGAAGCACAGGAGCAGACAACTTCACCATGCTGTGAGTCAAGCAAGCAGAGCAGAAGACCAGCTTGTTTGAACAGGGAACTCCTTGTGCAAGTCAGGAGGAAAAAGAAACTGTATGACCTCTGGAAGCAAGGTTAGGCTTCTCAGGAACCTGAGTACAAAGCTATGGTTCATTTACAAAGGGAGAAGACATGAAAGGCCAAAGCTGAATTAGAGTTGAAACTGGCCAGTGTTGTTTGAAATAACAAGAAGAGCTCTTTTTTCAGATGAGGTGTAAAGAAAATATTGGGCTGACACTTGGTGAAGATGGTGAATACTTGATAATACTTGGTCAATCTGACTAACAGGGATGAAGAAAAAGCAGATGCATTCTATGCAGGTTTTGTCTCAGTCTTTAGTAGACCTTCAGCTTCCCAGTCCCCTGAGTTGGAGGACCACAAATGTGGGAACAGTGACTTTTTATCTGTGGACACTGGAATTGTAAGGGACCAGCTGTATCAGCTGAATGTTCACAAGTCCATGGGGCCTCATAGGATTCATCCAAGTGTTCTGAAGGAGCCAGTGAATGTTATGGCAGGACCCCTCTCAATCATCTGTCAGAGATCGTGGAGGTTTAGGGAGGTCCTGCTGACTGGAAGCTTGACAGTGTTACTCTAGTCTACAAAAAAGGCATGAGGGAAGACCCAGGGAATTACAGACCTGTTAACTTAGCCTCAGTTGCTGGAAAAATTATTGAGATAATTATATTGGGTACTACTGAAAGGCATTTGAAGACTGATACAGTCATAAGGAATAGTCAATGTGGGTTCACAAAAGGGAAGTCCCATTTAACTGATTTGATATCCTTCTATAATAGGGTCACCTGCCTAGTGGATGAAGGGAAAGCAGTGGACACAGTTTTTCAGGATTTTAGTAGCCTTTGATACTTTACTTCAGCATCTTTCTGGACACGTTGTTCAGCCATGGAATGAGTGGACTTGTGATGCACTAGCCAAAGGCCAGATCTCAAAGGATTGCAGTGAATGGGGCTACAGCTGGCTGTTGATGGGTCACCAATGGTGTTCTTTGGGGTCCAGTTTTAGGGCCAGTTCTGTCATCTCACTCTATATATATATGTATACATACATATACATATGTATCAATGATCAGGATGCAGGAGTTGAATGCACCACTAGCAAGTTTGCTGATGATACCAAAGTGGGAGGTGCTTTTGACTCTTTTGAGGGACAAGATGCCTTGCAGAGGGATATAGATACACTGCAGCATCAGGCAGTGATTAATGGGAGGAAATTATTTGACAATTCAAAATGCTGGATTCAGATCCCCCTAGGATGAGGTAATGCCAGGCACAAGTATGGATTAGGAGAGGAGTGGCTGAAGAGCAGCCCTGCAGAAAGGGATCTGGGAGTGCTGGTGGACAGCAGGCTCAGTGTGAGTCAGCAGAGAGCTCTGGCAGCCCAGAGGGCAAACCCTGTCCGGGGGTGCATCAAACAGAACATCACCAGTCACTCAAAATTATCCTGCTGTATTCAGTGTTGGTGTGGCCTCACCTGGAGCACTGTGTGCAGTTCTGGGCCCCACCATGGAAGGAGGACATGAAGGTCCTTGACTGCATCCAGAGGAGGACAACAAATCTTTTGCAAGGACTGCAAGGAATATCCTAAGAGGAGCAGCTGAGGACACTGTGCTTGTCTAGATTGGAGAGAAGGAGGCTGAGGGGTGACCTCAGTGCTCTCTACAGCTTCCTGAGAGGGGAAACAGAGAGGGAGGTGCTGAGCTCTTCTCCCTGGTGTCCACTGACAGGTTTCATGGGAGTGATCCTGTGGGGAGTGCCCCACAGAACATTCAGACTGGACATCAGGAAGCAGTTCTTTACTGAGAGAGTAGTCAAACTCTGGAACAGGCTTCCTAGAATAGTGGTTGATGCCCCAAACCTGTCAGTGTTTAAGAGGCATTTTGACAATGTTCTTAATTGGTCAACCTTGAAGTGCTCAGGCAGTTAGATTAGATACTTGTTGCAGGTCACTTTCAATATAAATATTCTATTCTACTCTATTCCGTTCTGTCCTATTCTATCCTTTCCTTCTGTGATCTTCTCTGCCTTTACAGTTGCTCCCTGAGGCTGTTCATTTAGGTCTTTTTTTTTAATGAGGTAAAATCTAAATTTTTTCCCTAGCAAGGAAGGGTGGGGACTGATGCATTTTCTGTTTTCTTGGATACAGTTTCTCTAGTCCAGAGCAGGCATACAGCGGTAGAACAACATGAAGAAGTTTGAACTAGTTGATTTCTCATTTACCTCTTGGATGAGGCAGCTACCAGGTGTCTCAGCCCAACATCTTTTGCAATCCCTAACCCCATTAACCACCTCAACATAACGTAACCTCAACGTAACAAATTCTCCACCTATCCCTAAATTTCTTAGTGAGCTGGTGTGTTTTTTCTGTAAGTTGATACTAGCTCACTGACATGACAGCCAGTATTAATAAACCTTAGTCACAAAGCTGGAAAGAATGCTTTTTACACAGAGGACCAAGAGCTGCCTGGATCCTTCTTTGTTTGAGCAAGCAGCCAGAAACTGAGATGAAATAATGAGAAAAAGGAGATGTAGTTGTCAATACAATTTCATGATCGAGTGTAGATGTTGGTGAAAGATGAGACATCTTGCTGCTTTTTGCCAAAAGCTATGGAATCACAGTGCAGTGTTTCCATGTTTTGCTGCATGATTTCCTGATGATACTGTGTTCATACACAGCAAAGCAATATAGCTCAGCAATGCAATGTCAAGACAGAACACTAATAATTATGTGGCTTCTTTGGAATGAGGCAACCTTGAAATCCAGTAATTAAGTAGCAATGTGTGTCTTGGTTTAACTCCTTGTCTTGGTTTAATTCAGTGTAATTTTTAAGTACAAAAATTGTCCCTATGTTTGTGTTCCAAAAATCAATATTTGCTGTTTGTTAGATAGAATTTTGAAACAGTAAAGCTGTAGTGGAGGCCTGTGAACTGCTCAGAATCTTTGCTGTGTATAACACACTCTGCCTCAACCTGCAATTTGTGGGTATTGGTTCTTACTTTATAGAGCCATTCTGCATATGGACATACATACAGCATATGGTTAGACTTACTAAAAAAACTTTTTGCTCAAGAAAACCACTACAAGTCTCATCAGCCCAGCTCTGCCCTGTCTGCAATGAAGATTTGTTGCTACAGGCCTTGGCATTAGTTCAGGAGACATTTACAGTCAGGATTCATTTTTGACATAGATGAATGAGGACTTTGGTGTCACAACTCACAAAGAGATTGCCCTACATAATTTGGCTGAGAGAAATGAATGATTACATTTAGAATTGCCTTTCACATTAATAGCTGGAGAAGATCTGTCCAGCTGTCTATATGAGAGTGGAGATTTATTTTCTGAGGTAAAAGTGGAGTGAACTACTTTCTCCATTCAGAGAAAGTTTTGGGTTGGATAGTCACCTTTTTTTGAAGGAGGAGAATATTCCTGATGATAAAAAGAGTATATAGAAATGAGGCTGCATTTTGGAAATTGAATAGTGTCTTCTTCTCCAGAGATTCATAACTATTAACCAAAAGAGTACCAATTTAAAAACAAGTTTTTGAGGGGAAAAGGTTACTTTTATCAGAGAAGGTACTATTGCAGAGATGCACATGCTGAGCTGACTTTACAAAGCAGTTAAGTAGTTTTACATTGTAAAACTTTTAAGATGTGAATACAACATACAACTAAAATTTCTCTGACAGGTACATGGAAATTCTGCTAATCTTTTGTGTCAGAAATGTATTTTTGGAATGTCTAAAGCTAGAATATGCCCTTTTTTCATTTATAAAATATGTGGTTTATTCTTCTATGCCTTCACCCCATCGCAATTTAGGAAATGATGGGCTTCATCTTAAATCCTTGTGTGTTCTTCTTTGTGTATTTTCAGGATTCCTCTTTGATTGGAACAGCCACAGTGGCTGGTCCCAGGACAAGTGCAATAATTGGAGATCAGGGAACACCACCGAAGGTCCAGCTCCCCCTCAATATGTAAGCAGCTCATCTCAGTCACTGTGTACTCTTTGTTTCCAATTGTGTGTGGGTGTGCGTGTGTGTGCTTGACACCTGAATGCCCAAATCTCAGCTCAGGTGCATTCTGAGAAGAGAGAAATTGCAATTTCAAACATGAGGCAGCCCCTGCTGATATTGAAAAATTAATAGAGAAGGGCAAGACTTCCCCCTTTCTTGTGAGAGCCCTTTTATTATAGCTGTATGGATCACTGTGAAGCAAACTGAATACCTCTGAGCTAGAGAAAAATCTTCTTTCATTTAAAGCTCTTAAAAAGATGTAGTCCTATGCAATCGACCACCTGATATATTCACGATTAACCAGAAAAAATGGCCTGGTTGCACTTTTTTGGTGCCATCAACAATGAATGAACAAAGGCAATGAATGAAATTTCGCATCTTTGGCATATGGTCTTGTCAAATAGTGCGTAGAATAACAGAAGGTTCACAGAACAAAAACAGTAGACTTCATTATAGCAAGTCTTTTGCAGCCTGGTTGGTTTATCTGATACTTGTCTAATTAACTACTGAATCCTTTACTCTCAAAGATATACCTCATAAAAGCAGGACAACTACATACACACACATCCATATTTTTGGGTTTTATGATATGGCTAAAACAAAATCCTAAAAATAATAGAGGAGATCTTCTCTAAGAACAATAGGGGTGTTGGACCAGAACAAAACAAATTTCTTCTTAGCTACTTATTTGAGATCTTTGTACCTGAGGGATGCCACACATCACTGAATGCCCCACAGAGAGGTCTCATCATGACCCTGTGGTCACCCTGCATGGCCTGTGTGGCACATAGTGGGGCACATGTTTATTTCAAGCTTTGCCCTGACTAGGAAGTGGTAACTGGCAATATTTGAAGTACCTAGTTGCTGAATCAGGACATTTTCCAGCTCTCTGGCAATGCCCCTGACTCCATGCCTCAGCAAGCCTCCCCTTCTCCCTCCCATGCTTCTCCTGTCATCTCCCTTGTGAAGCAGCCCCGTAATGCGGTCTGTCATTCTGCATTTGCGAGCCAAGTTCCAGTCAAAGAGTATGCATTATTTGAAAGCTGTAGCAGTAGTGGGGAGGTGCAACTCTAGACAAAGCCCTGGGGCTTCTGCATTATTAGCAGAGTCACAGGCAGCTACCCAAGGCCAAGAACACTTCACACTTGAACCTTTTTTCAGGGAACTTCTAATAAACATTTTGGGTTCTTCTAGATCCCACTTCCAACCCTTAGCCTCACTGTTTCACACAGCCCAGAATAATCTGATACTACATTTTGCAAGATTTCAGATTGTTGTTTTAACACTTTCTTCTAGGCTGTACAGAGTTAGCTGGTGAAGTTTCACACCTAAAATCTAGAGAACAGTGAAATGTGTCCAAATCCAAAGACTTTGGCTTAAGGCAAAATCATATTAAGCAAATGGGACCACTAGACCTGATTTCCTGCCAGAGGAAAAACCCAGAAACAAACTCTGGGGAGGGAAGCTGCTTGCAATCAAACTGTTTTTAGCCATGGATGAGAGCAGGCATCCCCCCAGCTCTCCTACAGCCACCTCCCTGCCAGGAATGGAGTTTATGCCTGCTCACAGGGTGGGCTGCAGACCCAGGCTGGGCCTGGCACTGGGTTTGGAAGACCCTTTGCCTCTGCAACTAAAGTGGAGACCCCCAGGGATGGGCATCCTCACTACCCCCCCACATAGGAGGTGGGATTGCTGGTTCACAAAGAAAGTGCTGATCACTTGTGTTGTCCCAGGGTCACTCTATATGGTTGTCACACACAGGCCTTCATCACTTTAGCCAGACAGAGATTGATTTGTTTTGGTGTGGCATCTGTGCTGGGCTGTTGTACACCTTCTTTTAGTCTCTGCAAGGATTTCAATACTCTATCCAGAGGATGTTTAGGCTCATTGTGACATTGGATATTCAGACTTACTGGTAGCTGATTTGGGGAAATTTGCTGGGTGGAAGTTAGTAGGAGAGAACAAAAAGAAATTAATAGGAGATCTGGAGATCTGGAGATGGCTGAACTGCACAACAGCGTATAATCCACTTAGGGTAATTTTCCTTGCACCTTTTTCCAGAATCTCCACCTGTAAATTACATTACATGTAGTCCCTTGGGGGAAAAGGCTAAGTGAGTCTATCTAAAATGCTCCATCCCTGACTCCCTGCTTTACACATAGCTTCTGAATCTGAGCCCTTCGTAAGCAGCAATTTCAAAAGGGACAGTCAAAGCCACACTTTCTGCTCCCTCAAGTGAGTGCAGTCTGGCACTTTCTGTTATGTCCTTGCAGAGCACAGTGCTGAAGGATTAGCACTGAAGCATGCAACCTTATTTCTTGTCAGGGTGACGCATTTTAATGTTCTTCAGATCATATGTAGTCTCATGTTTCCTGTCAGGTGAACAGCTACGAACCTGCTTAAGACCACTAGATTATATAGGCTAAAAAAGGATGCACCGGGTGGTTTCTCCCATCTGTTGACTAATGACATACAGTTTCTGATTAGGTCTTTGTACTCCATGCACGCGGTAAACAGAGCCAGGCACATCAGCCTAAGATTCCCCAAGGAGCTGTTACCAAATATTTCATATTCTGCTCATTACTACTGTTTATTTACTACCTTCAGAACAAAAAAAAAAGGAAATCTACAGTAGAATCAAGAAAAATAATAGGATTTATTCTTCAATTATATTTCCTGGAGAGCAGAAGTAAAAAGTCATGTATCATTTTTATTGGCTGAAAATCTACAATCACAACTGCTATAGGTTTTTTTTTTCTGGTTCACTGCTATAACGTGGGCCATAAACCTCTTCTCACCCACCCCTGAGCCTAACAGCATTCTGCTGCACTTTGTAGTGTAAATGTACTTTCTCTGTTTTCCCATTTCTCTTAATCTATCTTCACTGCCTGTAAATCACAAATAAATAAAAAAACTCAAGAAGGCACAACCTTGATCAAGAATTACCAGAAATCCCTTTTTGCATCTGTAGAAAGCGACAGTACAAAAAAACCCCTGGTATTTACAAAGGAAGTGTTGTTCTGTCTGTGCACTCTTGCTATTCTATCCTGACTTTCCATTATTTCCCAAAGTGCAAGCAATCATTCTTAATTTTCAACAAGAATCTCTCTAAACAGAGAGAGTATCTGTAGGGATTTTAAGCTGTAGTCATTTCACAACACTAGACACATCCCTGAAGTAGTAACAGAAGAACAAAAGAGAGATAAATAGAAAGATTCTAAACAAAGGGAAGAAATAAAAGCTGTAATTAAATAAATAAAATGTTCTACATATTGGATCCTATATTAAAGATTTATTAGAATACTTGCATGCGAAACATCCAAAACCAAATTCTACCACTTCACTCAAGTAAAAAAACCCTTGCAGAATGTGGCCCTTTCTCACTTTTTGTTTTACCAACATAGTACAAAAATTACCATACCAGATCAGAACAGTTTGGTGTGTTGTTTCTAAACTTGGCCAGCATAAATAGCATTGAGAAAGCTGCAAGAAGAGCTTTTGAAATAGCCTACCTGGAAGAAAATTTTCTTCCTAAATTCCACAACAGAGGTGGATTCCACCCTGAAGCATATGAATGTATACTTCTTCCAGATGTCAGGATTTGCAAAACCCTCCTACTGGAGCCCTTGTTACTCAGACTGCCACTGTAATTGTTGTGTTTTTCTGAAACTGTTGCCAAGTCCTTAAATTCGGTGCTGCTTTATGGCACTGTTTTGCTATGGTTGTGCCCTGAGTGAGAAGCATGTCTCATCAACTTCTAAATTGCCTTTTACTCTGATTAGTTATTCCCTTTTTGTCTTAGAATCCAGTCTCTGCCCTTCCTTGTTTGTGAAGCAGCCTGTAATGATGTCCCTTTTTAACTACAACTTCTGAACAGTGCTTCTGGTCGCTTTCTGCTCCGTGGGGCTGGAGTTGGAGCAGGACAGGTGGTGGTTGATGTCATCTGTGTGCTTTCTCCCTGTGTGACCTCTCCCCACAGCTACCTAGCCCTGTACGCCTACAAGCCTCAGAAGAACGACGAGCTGGAGCTGCGCAAAGGGGAGATGTACCGGGTCATTGAGAAGTGCCAGGACGGCTGGTTCAAGGGCACATCTCTGAGGAGTGGCATGTCCGGTGTCTTCCCAGGCAACTACGTGACACCTGTTTCAAGGTGAGGACCACTGGCTCGTACTGGGGCTGAGAGGGATTTTGGATGACACTGAAAACAATGTAGGTCTGCTTTTAAATCACATTCGCCTTCCAGAAACTCTCTGGTGGCACTGTGGACTTCAGTAATGAGACTTGCTGGTTGTAGCATTTGAGTTATCCATGTCCTCAGGAGATTGCACTAGCTGTATTAGATGATGGCAGTTACAACCTCTGATAGGCCCAGGTTTTACTATTGTAAAGAATCTGTTGGCCAATGATTTTGTTGTTAAAAAACTACTGGACACGTAACAAAATCAGAAATGCTTGTGTCTTGCTTTTCAGTAGCTCTTCATGTCGGTTTTGTTCTTGTTAAAGCAAAGATGTGGGACAGTCTGGATCTGGACTAATGTTTTAACAGTTCAAATTCCAAAGTGGTAGGAGAGTTAAGTAAGTTGTCTGATTTTACCTACCCCTGCCTCAGTTGCAGCAGATGAGAAAAGGAAAGAATGGCATTTTTGGGGAGGAATGCCATTTGTCAGAGTTCAGTATTGCACAATACCAAATCAAATCTGAGAAGCTGAGAAAAAAGTCCATTTCCGTGTCCCAGACTGTTTGCCCTATGTGTTCCTTGCAGGTGAATGCTGGCATATATATGTCCAGATCTCCTTTAGAGCAACTGTGGATTTGCAAAATGAACTCATTCCTTCTCATGTGCTCTCAGTCTCTCCTCCCACATGCACACTGTCTTTATCTTTGACTCCTCTCCAGAGAAGGGCACCTCACAACTCAGACACTGTTGATCTTGAAAAATTGATCCAGCTTTGTGGCATCTGAAGTTTATGTCAAGTCTGTAGCATGTGTTCTGAGTAAAACCAAAAGTCAAGAACAGATCAGAAGGCAATAACTAAGCCTGCTGACAGTCCTAATATTGTATTTCAGTAAGGAAGCCCCAAATATTAATTCACTGGTTCTTCAGTGTTCATCAACCTAAATGCATTTACCTTATTTTATAGAGCCCCTTGGCTGCTTTCACTCCTTGCCTCTTCAGCTCTTAATTAGTGAGGAAGTTTGTGCTGAAGAGTCGGTTATCTGAATCAGCAAGACTTTATTAAATGCAGCATGTCACAGCTAGAACAAGACAGAGAAGTGCTAAAGGGCAAAAGTGCTTTCCACAAAACCTGAAAGCAGCATTATGATTATATTTATGATCCTGTGGGCTAATTAAGTTCCTGTATAAATCACCCTCAGTGAGAACAGCAATAAAAATCTGATAGCAACAAAATCTCCTATTTGCACTACTTTCAACATCCTTTGTTCCTCTTTGACAGAAAAACAGAGGATTAGAGTCATACATGTTTTTCTGCTACTCCCTACAAAACCCAAGGAAAAGAAGCTGTGAATTTAATAACACTGAACTAGATTTATAGGCTGCCAAAACATGTGTGAGTGGAGCATTAGAGAAAAAGAACAAAACTCTTTAGATGGACAGACAGGCACAGGGCAGTAGAGAAAACTTGCCATATCCAACATCTATCAATCTTTGCTGGAGTCACAGATAGTTTCTGTACTTGTTGGTGTGCATGTTTGCCTGAACACAGCTCTCAGTGGACTAATGTTAGATGTGCTTTTCTGGCAAACTCAATCTAGTGCAGATGGCCAAGCCAGCTCCAGCTCAACCTTCCTGCCACCCTGCCAGCTCTTCACAGCAGATGACAGTCAGTCAAGATTTCCATCTGGTGGGATTCCCAGCTTTTCCCAACCTGGGCACTTATCAAAAAAAATTGAAGAAAATAAAAAATCAGATTTATTTAGCAAAATGTAATCCAGTCAAACCTTGCACCGTGAGATGAGTCAAGTCAATGACACCACAGTGTTGTCTTTCCTCTTGTGACTTTAGGGGGAGGGAGGATTGGGCAGAAGGCATAGCTATCTTTTTCCCCTTTGGACCATATCCTCCAGTCTGTGCTTTGGTCTTTTTCCATCAGAATTCCACTCTTTTGGCTTTCCACTCTTTTCTTAGGGTTATTTCTTCTGTCACCCATGTCCTCTGAACCAAACCAGACTGTTCAATGTACTCCTTTCTGCTCTTCTCCTCTCTGTCTTCAATCTTGGAGACCCAGAGTTTCTCCCAGTTCCATACCCCATAGTTGACTCATACACTTTTTTTGTTATTCTCTCCTCTCTTGCTGAACCCTTGCACAGTCTCATTTCCATTTCCTCCACCTTACTTTGTTCTGCCTCATATCCCCTGTGCTGTCCTTTCCTGGAAGAGGACCTTGGCACAAGAAGCAGCACAGGAGAAGAAAACAGCACAAAATGATCCATCTGTTTCATGGCATCTACAGCTGGGCAAGGAAATTATTCAGGAACTTGAGTAAGAAACACAGAGAAAGAGCTGCTCAGCAGCAACTGAGTTTGTCCATTGATGTCTTTCTGTCTTCCTAAGTGTCCTTCTGTCCTAGTCAGAGTTTTTAGCTCAGTGGTAAGAGGATCAAGACATGCTGTAGTCTGAACTCAATTCATAGGAGAAAAAAGCCTTTTCCCTTCCCTCTGAGGTCTACTTGGCCACTCAGGTGAAATACAAATTATGCATGCAGTTAAAAGGGAGGAGTGAGAGAGGTGTCAACGACTGTTTGGACTTCTTTTTCATTCAGGTCAGCTGCATTCCTGTCCCTGTTGAATTCCCTTAGCATGTCTAAGCTACAGCTGGTCACATCAATAGGGGAATGTTCAGCCAAGCCAAGCCCAGTCAAGTCTGCTGCTTCTCA